>LR812539.1:3926079-4383579 GCA_903798195.1 Danio kyathit
TATAATATAATATAATACTGTATAATATAATACTGTATAATATAATATAATATAATATAATACTGTATAATAGAATAGAATAGAATAGAATAGAATAGAATAGAACTGTCATTGTTTGAAACAGTTAAAGACTGTATAGCAGGTTTTAGCATGGCACAAACATTAATAGACGCAAATAAAAAACAACAGGAAGGGAGTTTATTTATAATGGGAATAACACGGTTAGAGTTAATTCTGTTATTATTTCTGATGTTTTTCTTCTTCACAGCTCATTTCTGAAAGCTCAGAATACGACTTCATTTGAGTGAAATCATCAGAAAACTGTAAGAGATGACAGTGAGAGGACAAGATGCAGCCGAAGAGGAAGAAAAGAGAAGAAAGCAAACTACAGAGAGAGAGAAAGACAAGCCTGCGCAGAAGAAAACAACACTGAAGAGAGGGAAAGAAAACAGCTGTGGATTCGCAGAACATCTGACAGTGCAGCAGAAAAACAGCCTCGACAAATTCAGACCAAAGTGTAAGGAAATTTGACATGAGCATATATACAATACAACACAACATTATTTGTATAGCACCAACGTTGACCAAAGTGCTTTACATATTACAGTACAGACATAAAACAAAACACACAACAACATTGACGTAATAATAAATACACAATAAACAACAGGCTGTAAACATGGGCGAAGTTCAGCATATTTCAGCAAATTCTACAGCATTATAGATTCATAAAAGACTAAAATTAATAACAAAAGCATTTTGCATTTTTCTTGGATTGTGACATTAATTTAATGACAATTATAACCAAGAGGCTTTATGTTATTCATTCAAACTCTATCCTGAGTGTGTGTTTGTTTGTTTCAGTCTCTCTGGATCCAGACGGACCTGCTGAACACAAATTCACAGATGAGGTGAGAGACTGACTGATTCAGAGATTAAACCTCTGTGTGTTTATCTTAAAGTCTAATATTGTGTATTTTTTTTTTCTTCAGAAAGCCTCAGTTTCCCTGCTCTGACTCCAGAGCATCTCTTTCAGTCAGTGAATCACAATGAGACTGGAAGACCAAACACACTTTCCTCTGAAAAATGCTCTGATTTTAAGAGTTTTAAGATTTTTTCTTTTTTAAGAACATCTTTAGTTAAGAAAACGTTATTTCTCTCTGAGGCCATTCCTGTGTCACCATGCACATACTATCCATCCTGAATAGCATTCAAAAATAGAATTAATATGTCAGAAATTAATATGTAAGTCTACAAGCAAAAAATCAGGTAAAAAGTAAAAGCAAACTACAAACATGTCCTCTTTCATGATGTACATCCATTTGAAACGGTTCTGAAAGTAGAAAAAATGTAGGGTGGTGCATGATTATGTCCTTTAAGAACCAATTGGATCATAGAAAGATGGGTGCTGTTAATCAAATGAAAGAAAGTTGACAACTGGATAAAGGCAAAGCAGAAATGAGACACATTAACAGTCTCGCCCTAAAGGACTAATAGCCCTGCTCCAAAAGACTAACAGTCCCGCTCAAAGGACTAAAAGCTCTGCCATAAAAGACTGATAGTCCCACCCCAAAGGACTAATAGCTCCGGTCTAAAGCTGCGGTCACACTAGAGTTTGTGCGTGCGAAATTCTGTTGTACGGCGCTGTGAAAAGGAGCGGGATTAAACAAGATGATTAGACATTAAAATAAGCGAGCGATTGCTCCATGTTTTAAATTTCTGTTCGGAAAGGTCATGTTTTGATCCTGGATTGGTCTCACGCAGTCAAGTGATGCGATTTTGCAGGTCAGAGTTCACCAAGCTTGAACTTTGCACCTCAGCGAAATGCGAAACTCGACGCATGACCCTGCGTTTCCGGTCTGACGCATTCGCGTGCATATGAATGGAAGTCTATGGGGAGAAAAGTCCAGTGTGACCGCAGCTTTAAGGACTAATAGGCCTGTCCTGAAGGACTGATAGTCCTGCCCCAAAGGACTAATAGCTCTGTCCTAAAGCACTAACAGTCCTGCCCTAATGGACTGATAGCCCCTTCCCAAAGGACTAATAGCTCCGCCATAAAGGACTAATACTCCTGCCCCTAAAGGACTAAAAGCCCTACCCTAAAGGACTAATAATCCCCCCCCAAAGGACTGATAGTCCCGCCCTAAAGGACTAAAAGCCCTGCCCTAAAGGACTAATAATCCCACCCCAAAGGACTGATAGTCCCGCCCTAAAGGACTAATAGCCCTACCCTAAAGGACTAATAGTCCCGCCCCAAAGGACTGATAGTCCCGCCCTAAAGGACTAATACCACTACCCTAAAGGACTAATAGTCCCGCCCCAAAGGACTGATAGTCCCACCCCAAAGAACTGATAGCTCCGCCCTAAAGGACTGATAGTCCCGCCCCAAATTACTAATAGCCCTGCCCTAAATGACTGATAGACCCACCCTAAAGACAGACCATGTGACCATAAGTGAAGAAAAGTCATTTCAAGGGGTGAGAGACGGCTACAATCATTAAAAATTTTAATTTCTAAAGGGCAAATAAATTTGTACAAAACAATAAACAGATACATTATTTATTACAAATCAGAATGTTTGATTTATTCCTAATAGCTAACCAATGGAAAGTATTAATTTCACATGTGTATTTCATCTGCAACAACAATGTGAGCTTTAATAAAGAGGTTTTTGTCATTATCTTCTGAAAGCATTTGGAGTGGCTCCTGTTGATGTCAGTTTGACGCTTCAGCCACAATATTCTTAGCCACACCCCCTTAACCGTTAATTTGCTATAAGGGAATGATGTGCAAAAAAAAACCCGCCCTCTACTCAATATTCCGTTTCAGTTGGAAGTACATCAGCACACTGAAATAAAAGTCTCATCCACTTTTGTTTCACGTTAACTTTATAAACACACACGAAAATGATGACGCATTTTTAGTCACATGATAAAAAACATTACAAAAATTATACTTTGCAATGTTCTCTGAATGTTTTGACTAAAAAACACATCCATATGCAAAAGCTATATTAGGCTTTTTTAACGTTTTTGAAATGTGAAAACCTTTCTTGTAAGATTTTTGGAGAAACGTTTGCTCATTACCTCTGAGAATGTTGAGTGAGCCGATATCTGTACTGTGTACATTCATAAACCTATTTTTGGTTTTGGTTTGATAGTAAGTAAATTAGACGTGCATTTTCATATGATAGTAATGAGCAGAAACACTGAGATCCTCCTGTTTGAACTGCAGATCCATACAGCAGTTTTCATCTCTAGTTTGAGCATTAATAATAATTACTGTAGCAGAAATGCCATGCGGTTTCTATATGATTACAGTGATTGGAGATTCCCTCAAGCTTCATCACTGCTGTCTACACTGTAAAAGACCCCTGTAAATTAGCAGGTTTCTGTATTTTGTGATTGATGAACACTTTGTGAAGTGTCTGCAGAGTGTTAAAGTACATTTACTGCATTAGACTTTTGTGTTTATTCCTTTGTGAGGGATTTTAGTTGTCAAGACAACACAAATTTGTCATAAAAGCTGTCCGTTGCTTTGCAATGCAAAATAAATATGACCTATTAAGCCAACAAATGAGTTTCTGTATGTTTTTCTAAATGCATATTTATTTTTATGCAAGTTTATAAAGAGCAAACATGAATAGTATTATTAGATAAATATGGAAAATACAGACGTTGCAGTGCAAATCAAGATACACTGCTGGAACAGTAAAATGAGATAAGAAGTTTTGTTTTTCTGTACTTATTATTATTCTCAGAAAACAAGATTTATTTATTTTATTTTTTTAAACATTTGTTTTTGGCCTTTATTAAGTGGATAGGACAGTATTTTAGACAGGAAGTGAAGTGGGAGCGAGAGAGGAGGTAGGGATGGGAAATGTCCTTGAGCCGGGATTCAAACTCAGGACGCCCTGAAGTGCTACTGCACTAGCACATATGTCAGCGCTCTAACCACTAGGCTATTGCACCAACCAAGATTTATTTTCTTTGCTTAAAATAGCGTAATTCAAGTTAATAAAGATGATGATTTGCACTTTTTTGGTGTATGCAACTTTTTTTAAGTGAAGTTTATTTATAAACAAATTTCGAGAGGATCACGTGCTTATGATTTATCACAGCTGGTCTCGCATTAACTAATCATGATCTCCCAATCATATGATTCCCCATTTACTATAAATAACCACAGTTTCAGTACTCAGTTATCTTCGTATGGAAGAACCCCCCCCCCCCCCCCCCCCCCCCCTTTCCCTCCCCCTTCTCCTCCTTTTCATAGATCGGGCGGCACGGTGGCTCAGTGGTTAGCACTGTTGCCCCACAGTAAGAACACTGCCAGCCCTGGTCCTCGCCAGGATGGTAGGTGTTTCTGTGCTGAGTTTGTATATTCTCCCCGTGTCCGCGTGGGTTTCCCCCGGGTCCTCCGGTTTCCTCCCACCCGCAAAGATATACTCAATTCACAACAGACTAAGCAATGGATACAACTGTCTAACTCCCTTCCTCCTCAAGTGTTTCCTTAGCTACCGCAGCTGGGGAGTTTGAGATCTACCTAAGCTTAAGCTCCCCTCTCGCTCTACGAACGGAAGGGAGCCCTGGGCTCGAGGATCCCTTAAGCTCAGGGCTCTCTCCCGGGACAGCATGCCAAACAAGCTTATATTAAATCATCAGCTAAGTGTGAACTCTTGAATGGCAAGACTTGTTCTGCTCTGATTTAACATTTATTAAATAACTTCAAAACGGTGGTGCAGTGGGTAGCACATCGGCTAGCCTCGGCTGGGTCAGTTGGTGTTTCTGTGTGGAGTTTGCATGTTCTCGCCGTGTTGGCGTGGGTTTCCTCCGGGTGCTCTGGTTTCCCCACAGTCCAAAGACATGTGGTATGGGTAGACTAAATTGTCCGTAGTGTATGTGTGTGAATGAGTGTGTATGGATGTTTCCCAGTGATGGGTTGCGGCTGGAAGGGCATACACTGCGTAACACATATGCTGGATAAGTTGGCGGTTCATTCTGCTGTGGCGACCCCAGATTAATAAAGGGACTAAGCCGAAAAGAAAATGAATGAATGAATGAAGGCTTAAGAGGAATATAAAAAAAAACTTTACTTTATTTTAAGTCACAATTCATGCTGTTAACAAACCCTCAACTAAGGCTATTACCATAATAAAATGCTAATTAGCTGCTTATTATCAGTAAAGTAGTTGTTGGGTTTAGGGTAATTAAAAAAAATCATATTTTATAACTAATAAACAGAGTAAATATTGCAACCATAGGCATGTAATGAGCATGAATTAGGACAAAATAATTAAATGTTTTGTCAAATAAAACTAAAAAAAAACATCCGTGTACACTCAACGGCCACTTTATTAGGTACACCTGTCAACTGCTCGTTAACGCAAATTTCTAATCAGCCAATTACATGGCAGCAACTCAATGCGTTTAGGCATGTAGACATGGTCAAGACGATCTGCTGCAGTTCAAACTGAGCATCAGAATGGGGAAGAAAGGGGATTTAAGAGACTTTGAACGTAGCATGGTTGTTGGTGCCAGACGGCCTGCTCTAAGTATTTCAGAAACTGCTGATCTACTGGGAATTTCACGCACAACCATCTCTAGGGTTTACAGAGAATGGTCTGAACAAGAGGAAATATCCAGTGAGCGGCAGTTCTGTGGGCCAAATGCCTTGTTGATGCCAGAGTTCAGAGGAGAATGGCCAGACTGGTTCCAGCTGATAGAAAGGCAACAGTAACTCAGATAAGCACTCGTTACAACTGAGGTCTGCAGAAGAGCATCTCTGAACACACAACACGTCCAACCTTGAGGCGGATGGGCCACAGCAGCAGAAGACCACACCGGGTGCCACTCCTGTCAGCTAAGAACAGGAAACTGAGGCTACAATTCACACAGGCTCACCAAAACTGGACAACAGAAGATTGGAGAAACGTTGCCTGGTCTGATGAGTCTCCATTTCTGTTGCCACATTCGGATGGTCGGGTCAGACTTTGGCCTCAACAACATGAAAGCATGGATCCATCCTGCCTTGTATCAACAGTTCAAGCTGGTGGTGGTGGTGTAATGGTGTGGGGGAGATTTTCTTGCCACACTTTGGGCTCATTAGTACCAATTGAGCATCGTGTCAACGCCACAGCCTACCTAAGTATTGTTGCTGACCATGTCCATCCCTTTATGACCACAGTGTACTCATCTTCTGATGGCTACATCCAGCAGGATAACACACCATGTCATAAAGCGTGAATCATCTCAGACTGGTTTCTTGAACATGACAATGAGTTCACTGTACTCAAATGGCCTCCACAGTCACTATATCTCAATCCAATAGAGCACCTTTGGGTTGTGGTGGAACGGGAGATTGGCATCATGGATGTGCAGCTGACAAATCTGCAGCAACTGCGTGATGCTATCATGTCAACATGAAGCAAAGTCTCTAAGGAATATTTCCAGTACCTTGTTGAATCTACGCCATGAAGGATTAAGGCAGTTCTGAAGGCAAAAGGAGGCCAACACGGTACTAGTAAGGTGTACCTAATAAAGTGGCCGGTGAGTGTACAGTTTCATGCATACTTTCAATATACAAAATATTTACTGGCCCTTTATAAGGATTTTAATAAATGCACAAAGCCATGCAAAATGTGACAAATAATCACAGACAAAAATAAGTTTTATTTTATAAGTATTTATTTATAATATTTTGTAATTCATGTTTTATTTTTTCTCTCATTTTGTATTGCATTATGGGATGTTGAACTTTCTTCCAACAACTTTTAACCGTTAAAAAAATAAACCTTTTACTTGATTAGATTGTGCATAAGCATATTAAATCATAAAACAGACCCTTTTGTTTATATTTTGTTAATAAATATTGTGGTTTATAATTGTATTCTTGTTGCTTGTTTACTGAACATGTGACTAGTGATGGTTTTCCAGCATTTTACCTCATACAAGATCAACTCTGCCCACCGGTTTAAGTTTTAACCCTAATCAGATCAAATATGCATCAGCCGCTGAACCTTACAGTGATAAACTGACACCTGCATTTTTTACATATCTGAATCAAGTCAAGCATTAACTAAACCTTTTTATTTCCACCATGCAAGAAATGACGTCCAGCCCCGACAGTGTTGATGCAACATTAAACCCTAAAATATACTTCATTTTCATATGCGTGCATTAGAAACAGTCACATGCGCAGCCTTTTAAACTTTATTAATGCCTTTAGGGCAATTCATTGTGACATGCGTGGTTCTTAACTAATAATTAACAGAATTTACACACACTTAACACAATGTTACGTACATCGAATACACACTAGAACAGGACAAAAATAAAGACAAAATAAATAAGTAATAAAATAAACAAAAATGCATGTAGAGTGAATAAACACAATGCAGTTACTGTAAATGATGTAGTAAATAAAGTAAATAAATAAGTATAAAATAAATAATAATAAATTATATACACTTACCGGCCACTTTATTAGGTACACCTTACTAGTACCGTGTTGGACCCCCTTTTGCCTTCAGAACTGCCCTAATCCTTCATGGCATAGATTCAACAAGATACTGGAAATATTCCTCAGAGATTTTCCTCCATGTTGACATGATAACATCACACAGTTGCTGCAGATTTGTCGGCTGCACATCCATGATGCCAATCTCCCGTTCCACCACATCCCAAAGGTGCTCAATTGGATTGAGTTCTGGTGACTGTGGAGGCCATTAGAGCACAGTGAACTCATTGTCATGTTCAAGAATCCAGTCCGAGATGATTCACGCTTTATGACATGGTGTGTTATCCTGCTGGAAGTAGCCATCAGAAGATGAGTACACTGTGGTCATAAAGGGATGGACATGGTCAGCAACAATACTCAGGTAGACTGTGGCGTTGACACGATGCTCAATTGGTACTAATGGGCCCAAAGTGTGCCAAGAAAATCTCCCCCACACAATTACACCACCATCACCAGCCTGAACCGCTGATACAAGGCAGGATGGATCCATGCTTTCATGTTGTTGATGTTAAGTTCTGACCCGACCATCTGAATGTGGCAGCAGAAATGGAGACTCATCAGACCAGGCAACGTTTCTCCAATCTTCTATTGTCCAGTTTTGGTGAGCCTGTGTGAATTGTAGCCTCAGTTTCCTGTTCTTAGCTGACAGGAGCGGCACCCGCTGTGGTCTTCTGCTGCTGTAGCTCATCCGCCTCAAGGTTGGACGTGTTGTGCGTTCAGAGATGCTCTTCTGCAGACCTCGGTTGTAACGAGTGCTTATTTGAGTTACTATTGTCTTTCTATCAGCTGGAACCAGTCTGGCCATTCTCCTCTGACCTCTGGCATCATCGAGGCATTTGCGCCCACAGAACTGCCGCTCACTGGATGTTTTCTCTTGTTCAGACCATTCTCTGTAAACCCTAGAGATGGTTGTGCGTGAAATTCCCAGTAGATCAGCAGTTTCTGAAATACTCAAAGCAGCCCGTCTGGCACCAACAACCATGCCACATTCAAAGTCACTTAAATCCCCTTTCTTCCCCATTCTGATGCTCGCTTTGAACTGCAGCAGATCGTCTTGACCATATCTACATGCCTAAATGCATTGAGTTGCTGCCATGTGATTGGCTGATTAGATATTTGCGTTAACGAGCACTTGGACAGGTGTACCTAATAAAGTGGCCGGTAAGTGTATAATTCTTTACATTTGGGTCAAGCATGGCCTTTTACAAATTTCACTACAAATTTAATTTTGTGTCTGATGCAGTATGATTATGTAATTATTACATTTAGTTCATAAATATTGAACATATTTAGTTTAAATATATTTAAATGAATGCATGATTCATTGATGTTATTATTTTTCTCTCATCTTGTATGTATTTGGTGTTTAATTAATTAAATTAATTATTAGTGAAGCACCACACGTGTCAGAATTAGCTGCCCCCAAAGGGATTAATAAATAAACTAAACTAAACTTTTAGCTTCACTAAAATGTCAATACGTAAGCATTTTAATAACAAACACCGCATTCTTTAGTTAACAAATATAATCACACAGGAAAAATGAAAAAGAAATGTCACTTTACATATATAAAAACATGATCAATTTTAAAGCACACCGTATTTCATACCATAATATTGTTATAAACTAATTTCTTAATCAGTTTTTTTTTCTGATGCATATGTATTGTCTTGATAAATGTAAATCAAATCAAATCAAATTATTCTGCCAAATATATTTGTATACAATAACAAAAGTAATTACTCTGCTTTTTTTAATTGATTTACACAGAAATGCTGAATTTATTTACAGTATTTAAGAAGTACATTATAAGTTACTGTAATTAAATAACATAAACAGTAGTCTCTTACTGTACTTTTTAAAACTCTAATAATTTAAATAATTATTTAATTACATTTTCATTCGTTCATTTTCTTTTTGGCTTAGTCCCTTTATTAATCAGGGGTCACCACAGTGGAATGAACCGCCAACTTATCCAGCATATGTTTTACGCAGCGGATGCCCTTCCAGCTGCAACCCATCACTGGGAAACATCCATACACACTCATTCACACACATACACTACGGTCAATTTCAGATTACCCAATTCACCTATAGTGCATGTGTTTGGACTGTGGGGGAAACCGGAGCACCCGGAGGAAACCCACGCCAACACGGGGAGAACATGCAAACTCCACACTGAAATGCCAACTGACCCAGCCGAGGCTCAAACCAGTGATCTTCTTGCTGTGAGGCGATTGTGCTACCCACTGCGTCACTGTGCTGCCATCATTTTAAATTTAATTGTAAGTCATTTAATTACACTTAACTAACTTCTTTGTACACACAACACTGCTCCAATGTCTGCACGCTTTTCTCTTCAAATATTATCAGTGACAAAACAAAATGCCTTTGTAATTAAAACTATTGTTGCAGGAATCTTTAATTGCGTCACACAGTCACTCATCTACGCAGACACCTTTTGTTTTTCTGCCCTTAATAGTTTATATTTTCTTTTCTAGCAGTGAAACAAAGGTTAATGCCTATGCAGACCTTATAAAGAGTTGAGATTAATTGTCACACTGCATGCATCTTCAGTTTGTATAGTTTCATGCATACTTTCAATATACAAATTATTTACCAGTAACGCCCATAAATTCTTTGCATCATGCATAAAGGCATGCAATATGTGATAATTAATCACAGACAAAAATAAGTAATATTTTGTTCTATATACTTTAATGCACAACAGTAATGTTAGTGGAAAGTGGAAGTACAGATTAAGGATATAGCAATAATAAAATATTATAAACAGACAATTTCAAAGCTAATGTAACAAGCAAGTTGCTAAACATAACAATTGGTCGTCCTACAAATGTTAACTGAGAATAGATAATGTAGTACTGACAGAATGCAATTTGTGCATGTGTTTGAAAACGTAATATTCTGTAGTATTTAGTGATTGTTTATGAACATTTCCTGATCTAACAATAATAATTCTTAAATCAAGATTTTTTTCTAGACAACCAGAATATATTGTCTCTTTTTAAGAAATAATATGTCAAAATGAAGTGAGTTTTTCCTTATAACTAGCTAAATAATCTGCCTAAAAAAACCTCAATAATTTTCCTTTTGACATAAGATTATTTTTCTTACCTCATTGGCAGATTATTTAGCTTGTAATAATGTAAATAGCTTGTAATTAGCTTGTGCATATATATATATATATATATATATATATATATATATATATATATATATATATATATATATATATACACAGTTGAAGTCAGAATTATTAGCCCCGCTTTGAATTTTTTCTTTTTTTTAAATATTTCCCAAATGATGTTTAACAGAGTAAGGAAATTTGCACAGTATGTCTGATAATATTTATTCTTCTGGAGAAAGTCTTATTTGTTTTATTTCGGCTATAATGAAAGCAGTTTTTAATTTTTTAAACACTATTTTAAGGTCAATATTATTAGCCCCTTTAAGCTATTTTTTTTTCCGATAGTCTACAGAACAAACCATCATTATACAATAACTTGCCTAATTACCCTAACCTGCCTAGTTAACCTAATTAACCTAGTTAAGCCTTTAAATGTCACTTTAGGCTGTATAGAAGTGTCTAGAAAAATATCTAGTCAAATATTATTTACTGTCATCATGGCAAAGATAAAATAAATGATATGATTAGAAATGTGTTTAAAAAAATCTTCTCTCCGTTAAACAGAAATTGGGGAAAAAAATAAACCAGGGGGGCTAATAATTCAGGGGGTCTAATAATTCTGACTTCAACAGTATATATAGCTTCTTATACACGCACATACACAAACTTATAATAGTGTAATATAGTACATTGAGTTTCTTTTTTCCAACCTTGTGAAATGAAAGCATGTTTGGAAAGCACAGTGACTGAGAGCTGCGTGAATGAATGTGGCTGTGCAGGTTATGTTCAGGTGCGGTGTGTGTGTTGGGGAAATCACAGAGATTATAAACACCTCAGCCGTCATTCAGATTTATTGCTGTTGTGGAAAAAAAAAAATGTTGCCATTTTTTGAAATTGCACGGACGCTCACATGATCACTGAAATCAAAGTTCGTGCAAGTATTAATAAAGTCTTTGCTAAAGCACACTATATGGCTCTGACTTACATTTGTTCAGACATGAATGCAGATTCACACAAAAATAACACAACAGGAAGTGTGGAAATAATAAAACTGGGTTCCACACAATTCCAACACAAATCGATTGAGTTAGCTTACAATTTACTAAACGTATACAATTTTAAGTGGTTTAAAAATAAAACAAATAAGTTGCAGCAAAAAACTGGGTTGCAGGGTTGCACACAATTCATTCATGTTGTCTCAACACAAATCAATTAATTTCACTGCTAATGATTAACTGGACTGAACAGAAAACTAATAAGTTGCCCCTAAAAAAATCTCGAGAATTGTGTTGATTCAGCTCATTTTAAATAAGCAATAAGCAGGAAAAATCTAACACAGGCTCATTGTGAATACGTACCCTTGTATACATTTCTGGAGAGCGCAAATTAGAGCCCTGCACGGGCCTTAAATCTAAGCCCTAGCCTGAGACACCATAGCCCTGCCCTTCCAACAGCTTATTAAAATATTTTGGCCCAAGTGCGACCCGAAGCCTATCTTTTTCCCGCCTAATAAAAGCTTATACTGTTACAGCCACTAAAATAGACCAGATTTGTATTTAATGGAAAGTTAATTTAGAGGAAATAAGTTAATAATTTAGAGAAATGTTTTGTTTGTTTTTTTAAATGTAAGTTTCAGTTTTTTAAGTGACATCGATATCAAAGCGGTATGTGGTCCACAGTGAGCTTACTCAACTTACAAGTTGTGCATTGTGCATAAGCAGCTGGCTCATCATTTAAAGGGGTCACTTTTTGAAAAGTTGACTAGAAGTTTGCCTTTTCTCTAGCATTTTTCACAGTTTTAGGTTCGCCATTGGCAATTTTTCTTCATGTTCTCCATTGCATTAATATATTATCTCATCAAACTTTTTTTTGAAGTTTTTTCTAAAGCAGGCCTGAAGCCTGATATGCGTGCAAGCTATGACTTGAAAATTGGGCCGAATCCCAGCCCTATGGGGGCATAAAAAAGTCCCAGACAGGCTAGGGGCTCTAAAGTGTCAAGGCTCGGACAGAAAACAGAGAGAAATAAATTTGAATTTAATCTTTTATTTAATATATTGAAGAACAAAGGCAGCTGCCGTTCGCTGACCACCCATGGGGGAACGCAGACTGGATAAAGGCAACAGAATATCCGCCTCGGCTCCCTCGGAGCACATGTAGGCGGTGCTGAAACGCCCATTTTCCTCTGATTGGTCAACCAAATCTGAGCTTGTGACGTCGCCCTCAAAATAAGAGCCCTCTGTGGACCAGCACCCAGGCTTTTAATTATTATTATTATTTAATTATTTATATAAACTAAGTTTACATATTCTGTCATTTGATCAGTTAGCAGGCTTACATTTATTGCATCTTTGACGCACGCGCTGTAAAGCTCTGACAACGTGCCTTTATTTAGCCTGTAGCCTATATAATAATTTAGATTTGTTTTACATATAATGTTCCATTACTTAAAATGTATTAATTTTTCTATATTTAAAGTTTATATAAAGTATAAAAATATTATAGCTATTGCACATTCGTCTTATTCTTCAGTAGATCTGTAAATGATGTATTTTAAAAACTGATCATTAATAAGGACTAAATATTAATAACTGTAATTCTCCAAATAGAAAAGGCTTGATTAAAGTTCTGTCGTTTTAAAGATTTTTATACTTAAAATTTAGACTTTTCTCTTTCTGGATTGCTTTTCAATTAGGTTTACGGATGGGGTGATTGGGTCAATCTGCGCTTTAGAAAACATTATCGGTTGGGTTTAGGGAAAAACTGCAAAAATAAACACACCTCCTGGGACATATTTCAAGCTCTCCAGAAATGTATATGGCGGTACATATCAATAATGAGCCTGGGTTGCAAAAATCTGTAAGTGTACAGTTGCAATCAGAATTATTCAACCCCCTGATTTATTCGCCCCCCTGTTTATTTTTTTCCCCAATTTCTGTTTAACGGAGAGAAAATTTTTTCAACACATTTCTAATCATAATAGTTTTAATAACTCATTTCTAATAACTGATTTATTTTATCTTTGCCATGATGACAGTAAATAATATTAGACTAGATATTCTTCAAGACACTTCTATACAGCTTAAAGTGACATTTAAAGGCTTAACTAGGTTAATTAGGTTAACTAGGCAGGTTAGGGTAATTAGGCAAGTTATTGTATAACGATGGTTTGTTCTGTAGACTATTGAAAAAATATATAGCTTAAAGGGGCTAAAAATTTTGACCTTAAAATGGGTTTTAAAAAATTAAAAACTGCTTTTATTCTAGCCGAAATAAAACAAATAAGACTTTCTCCAGAAGAAAAAATATTATCAGACATACTGTGAAAATTTCCTTGTTCTGTTAAACATCATTTGGGAAATATTTAAAAAAGAAAAAAAAATTCAAAGGGGGTTCAATAATTCTGATTGCAACTGTATGTGTTTAAAAAAAAGCAAAAAGAATGAAAAGTCCGATGAGAGAATTGTGTTAATTTCATGATTATTGTTACTGATATCATTAATGTAGAGCAGAAAAGAGTATTAAGCAATCTTAAACTTCTTACAACTCCTTTTGAGACATGTATAATGTGTTTATTAGATTATTAGAAGTATTTAAAAAGTCTATAAATTCAAGTACATTAGCAGATTGTGTTTGTTTTGATGTGAACTGTGGAGAATAAAAAATATCCTCAATGCAAATAATCAATTGCAACTAACACATACAGTAATGATGCACAGGATAAATAGATTTAGACTTACTTTAAAATCCTGACATCAAGTCCATTCAAATGAATGCATTTTCCATTATGGTTACACATAAACTCATTGTTTATTTAATTTTTTGACATCACTTCTCTTGTGTATATGTATTTTATCACAATGTTTATGCACAATCATGTTAACTATTTTCCATTCTGGCAAATGCAAGTGTCAGATTTCTTGTTCATCTGTATTTGCTGCAGGTCACATTAGGCAATCGCTGCTATCAATCACAGTGAAGCTGTTTCTAAATAAAGCTTTTTCCATTGTCACACCTTTGCTTGTGTTTACGTCATACGGGTGGAGCCTGAGATCGCCAACATGTCTTAGTAGTAATGTTTTACCAGCGTTTGTTATCTTTCTTTCTAGTACTCGATGTTTGCTCTGTAGTTTTGATCTCGTCTTTAGAGGATTAACAAACGCACAGAAAGTTGATGTGGATGTTTTTGCTGCTTAAAGACTCATCAAAAGGTAAATAAAATACTTACATTTATATAAATAGTACAAAATGATATATTTATATTAGTGCTGGGCACAGATTAACCGATTAACTGTTTGTTTTGACATGATATATGTGTGTGTGCTGTGTATATTTATTATCTGTATTTAAATACACACATGCATGCATATATTTGAGACGTTTGTTTATATTTAGATAGAAAATATACATGTATAGGGTGGCACGATGGCTCACAGCAAGAAGGCCGCTGGTTTGAGTCCTGACTAGGTCAGTTGGCATTTCTGTGTGGAGTTTGCATGTTCTCCCCGTGTTGGCATGGGTTTCCTCGGGGTGCTCCGGTTTCCCCCCCAGTCCAAACACATGCGCTATAGGGGAATTGATGAACTAAATTGGCCGTAGTGTATGAGTGTGTCTGTGAATGAGTGTGTATAGGTGTTTCCCAGTACTGGGTTGCGGCTAGAAGGGCATCCGCTTTGTAAAACACATGCTGGAATAGTTGGTGGTTCATTCTGTTGTGGAGAACCCTGATAAATAAGGGAGTAAGCCGAAGTAAAATTAATGAATAAATGAATATACATGTATATGACACAAGTTAAATATATTTTTAAATATCTATATAACAAAATTGTCTTGTGTATATATTAGTATCTATGTGTGTGTATCATATATACATAATAAATATATATAATACACATACAAATGTCAAAACAAACTTCTATATTTGGATGTGATTAATTATGATTGCATAGCAATTTATTTTTATATTTATATTATAAATTTGCATTAATTTTATATAATATTATTATATAACATATAACAAATATAAGTGTGTGTGTTTAACAGAAATTGGGTTACATTAAAATAATGGTTCATTATGTACTATTGACTATAATGTATTTATTCATCTTTGTTAAGATTAATTAATGAAAATAAAGTGATTTGATGCGTCAGGCTGGCGCAGTGGTTAGCACAATCGCCTCACAGCAAGAAGGTCGCTGGTTCGAGCCCCGGCTGGGCCCGTTAGCATTTCTGTGTGGAGTTTGCATGTTCTCCCCGTTTTGGCGTGGGTTTCCTCCGGGTGCTCCGGTTTCCCCCACAGTCCAAACACATGCGCTATAGGGGAATTGAATAAGCTAAACTGGCCGTATTGTAAATGCAAGAGTGTATGGGTGTTTCCCAGTGTTGGGTTGCAGCTAGAAGAGCATCCACTGCGTAAAACATATGCTGGATAAGTTGGTGGTTCATTCCGCTGTGGTGACCCCAGATTAATAAAGAGACTAAACCATGAATGAATGAATGAATGAGTGGATGAATATTTATAATAGTGCTAGGCACAGATTAATTGCGTCCAAAATAAAAGTTTGTTTTGACAATATATATACAGTTGAAGTCAGAATTATTTGCCCCCTGAATTAATAGCCCCCCTGTTTATTTTTCCCCCAATTTCTGTTTAACAGAGAGAAGATTTTTCAACACATTTCTAATCATAATAGTTTTAATAACTCATCTCTAATAACTGATTTATTTTATCTTTGCCATGATGACAGTAAATAATATTTGACTAGATATTCTTCAAGACACTTCTATACAGCTTAAAGTGACATTTAAAGGCTTCACTAGGTTAATCAGGGTAACTAGCCAGGTTAGGGTAATTAGGCAAGTTATTGTATAATGATGGTTTGTTCTGTAGACTATCGAAAAAAAAATTTGCTGAAAGGGGCTAATAATTTTGACCTTAAAATGGTTTTTTAAAAATGTAAAACTGCTTTTATTCTAGCCGAAATAAAACAAATAAGACTTTCTGCAGAAGAAAAAATATTATCAGACATACTGTGAAAATTTCCTTGCTCTCTTAAACATCATTTGGGAAATATTTAAAAAAAAGAAACAGAAAAAGGGGGGCTAATAATTCTTCAACTGTATGGGTGTGTGCTGTGTATAATAATAATAATTATAATCTATATATATATATAAATACACACATCCATGCATATATTTGAGAAAATGTTTATGTTTAGATATAAAATATAACTTTATATGATACAAATTATATAAACATTTAAATTTCTATGAAACAAAATTGTTTGTATATATTTTGTTTTTTTCTATATGTGTGTAATATATATATTTAATACTGATATAGTAATAATAATAATAATAATAAAATAATAATACACAAACATAAGTCAAAACAAACTTTTATTTGTGATTAATCATGATTGCCCAGTACTAATTTATTTTTTATATTGTTTTTTATAATTAAATTGTATATATATATATATATATATATATATATATATATATATATATATATATATATATATATATATATATATATATATATATATATATATATAGATTACTTACTAGCCCTCCTTTTAATTTTTTTAGTCTTATTTGTTTTATTTCGGCTAGAATAAAAGCAGTTTTTAATTTTTTAAAACCCATTTTAAGGTCAATATTATTAGCCCCTTTAAGCTATATTTTTCTCGATAGTCTCCAGAACAAACCATCATTATACAATAACTTGCCTAATTCCCCTAACCTGCCTAGTTAACCTAATTAACCTAGTTAAGCCTTTAAATGTCACTTTAAGCTGTATAGAAGTGTCTTGAAGAATATCTAGTCAAATATTATTTTCTCTCTGTTAAACAGAAATTGGGGGAAAAAATAAACAGGGGGGCTAATAATTCTGACTTCAACTGTATATACATGTTATTCAACTGTGTGTGTATATATATATATATATATATATATATAATAGAATTTGGGTTACATTATAATAATGGCACATTAGTCACCATTAATTTATTTACTCTTTACTATAATGTATTTATTCATCTATGTTAACATTAATTAATGAAAATAAAGTGATTTATTCTTAGTTCTTGTTAACTCGCATTGATTAATTCATTGTTTTGATGTGATTAACTGTTAGTAAATGTTGAATTATGATCAATAAATGCGCTACAAGATTCTTCGTTCTTAGTTCATGTTAGCAAATGCATTAAAATTATTTTAAAGTGTTACCAAATATTGAATATACTTTATTTCTAGTCTATATAATGTACACTATTTCTGATGGTTATTTATTTGAATTTAGAGGAGATCGTGGATGTAACATGAGATCACATCTGGATAATCAGAAAATATCAAGTCATTAAATGAGTGATGGACAGCAGAGAGAAAGATTTAAAATGCAGTGAACTGAAGCCTATTCGCAGAGACAGCATGCAGCAAAAACCAAACAGTGAGTATTATTTTAATTTAATATGGTATTTACCGTAGGAGGTTTCAACAAGTTTGCATTATTATAAGGATAATTGGGTGAAGTTGTGACTATTTTAACACACCTTAAAATCTTGAGGATTGCTTAAGTGTTAGTTAATAAAAATTAGCAGTGAGTAAAATGTGTGTGGGTGTGTGGAGGTGGAAGGAGGCCAGAAAGACTAAAAGTAAGAATGAGCTCCTCCCAAACACTCAGATTTCATTCATATATAACACATGTCGACATTTTCATGGGCTACTGTAGGTTGTCACATTAATCTGATTTTTATTTTAGATTTACAGCTTAAGGTAACATACAGAGAAATGTCAAACCATTGTTATGAAGACTACATTGTTTATGATCTCTGTGATTTCCCCGACACATACACCTCGCCTGAACATGACCTGCACAGCCACATTCATTCACATCAGCTCTCAGTCACTGTGCTTTCCAGACATGTTTTCATTTCACAATTGTCAGCAGCTGTCATACAAGTTTGATGGTTTTCGGAAACGTACCCCTGATCGGGAGGTAACGTCTGATTTCGATCAAGTCTGAAACCGTGTGATCAGGCCCGATTTCTGATCACGTGATTGGATCTGTACGTCCCTAATTATTTTCCTTGTAAAGCCCTGATTTAAGCTTATAATTCATCCTTTTTTATTCCAGTGTGTGTGGATGCAGACGGACATGTACAGTTTAACTCTGGTCAGTCGGAGAGAATCAAAGAAAAGGTGAGAAATTGATTTATATCCTAAAGAGAAGGACAGGGGAATATCTAGTACTCTAATTCAAATCAATGTATTTTTGGCGTTCAGAAACACCTAGCAAGATATCATAGCAGCATTATAGCAACCATTTTAGCAACCACATCTTAGCAAAATACTGTAGCAACTTTTTAATAGAAACATTAGCAACACCCTAGCAACGATCCATGATATCTTAGCAACACTATAGCAAAAATCCAAACCCCCATAACAACATCCTAGCAATCACCCAGAACACCAGCAACACAATTAGCCCATAATACCTTACCAACATTATGGCAACCATCCAAACCCCCTGTAGCAATTAATAGGGGGGACTTAGCAACCACCCAGATTAACTTAAAATACAGAAACAACTCAGCAACACCATAGCAACCATACAAATGCCCTAGCAATCACCCAGAATTCCTAATCAAAACATCTTAGCAACTGATTAACAACCACTCAGAAAAAAACAATCAACTCCATAGCAACACCCTATCAAGGCCATTAATATCTTAACAACACTATAGCAACCATCCAAACCACTCCCACCTTAGCAACCACATAGCAACACATTAGCAAGGCCCATTACAGCTTAACAACACTATAGCAACCATTCAACCCCCCAAGCAACTAAATAGCATGGTCTTAGCAACCACCCAGAATTTCTTAGCAAACTACAGAAACACACTAGCAACACTTTAGCAACCATCCAACCCCCTAGCAACATCCTACGAATCACCCAGAATATCTAAGTAAATCACCTTAGCAACTGCTAAGCAACCACCCAGACAACACAATAGCAAGGACCTTAACAGCACTATAGCAACCATCCAACCCCCTAGCAATCACCCAGAATATACAAGCAAAGCATCTTAGCGACTGCTAAGCAACCACCCAGAAAACACGAGCAACCACATAGCAACACATTAGCAAGGCCCATTATAGCTTAACAACACTATAGCAACCATTCAACCTCTGTAGCAACTAAATAGCATGGTCTTAGTAACCACCCAGAATTTCTTAGCAAACTACAGAAACACACTAGCAACACTATAGCAACCATCCAACCCCCTAGCAACATCCTAGCAATCACCCAGAATATACAAGCAAATCATCTTAGCGACTGCTACTCAACCACATAGCAACACATTAGCAAGGACCTTAATACCTTAACAACACTATAGCAATCATCCAATCGCCTAGCAACTAAACAGCAAGACCTTAGGAACCACCAAAAATATCTTAGCAAACTACAGAAACACCTCAGCAACACTATTAGCAACCAACCAACCCCCTAGCAACATCCTAGCAATCACCCAGAAGACCTAACCAAAACACCTTAGCAACTGCTAAGCAACCACCCAAAAACAATCGACTCCATAGCAACACCCCATCAAGGCCATTAATACCTTAACAACACAATAGCAACCATCCAAACCCCTCCTAGCAACTAAATAGCAAAGCCTTAGCAACCCAGATTAACTTAGCAAAATACAGAAACACCCCAGCAACACCATAGCAACCTTACAACCTCCCTAGCAATCACCCAGAATTCCTAATCAAAACACCTTAGCAACTGCTAAGCAACCACCCTGAAAAAACAATCAACTCCATAGCAACACCCTAACAAGGCCATCACCCCCCTAGCAACTAAATAGCATGGTCTTAGCAACCACCCAGAATTTTTTAGCAAACTACAGAAACACACTAGTGACACTGTAACAACCATCTAACTTCCCTAGCAACATCCTAGCAATCACCCAGAATATACAAGCAAATCACCTTAGCGACTGCTACGCAACCACATAGCAACACATTAGCAGGGCCCATTGAACCTTAACAACACTATAGCAATCATCCAATCCCCTCTAGCAACTAAACAGCAAGGCCTTAGCAACCATGCACCAAAAATATCTTAGCAAACTACAGAAACACCTCAGCAACAATATTAGCAACCACCCAACACCCTAGCAATCACCCAGAAGACCTAACCAAAACACCTTAGCAACTGCTAAGCAACCAGCCAAAAACAATCAACTCCATAGCAACACCCTATCAAGGCCATGAATACCTTAACAACACAATAGCAACCATCCAAACCCCTCCTAGCAACTAAATAGCAAGGCCTTAGCAACCCAGATTAACTTAGCAAAATACAGAAACACACTAGCAACACTGATCCAACCCCCTAGCAATCACCCTGAATACCTAACCAAAACACCTTAGCAACTGCATAACACATAGCAACACATTAGCAAAGCCCATAATACCTTAACAACAGTACAGCAATCATCCAATCCCCTCTAAGCCACTAAAACGTAAGGCCTTAGCAACCACCAAGAATATCTTAGTGTAGCGGAGGCCAGCTAGTAAAGTGCTGTGCCATGCAGAAGGTTGCCGGTTCAATCCCAGCTCGGAGCGGGTTGGATAGTGTAGGACCAGTGGAGTTACATTAGCAAAACACAAAAACACATGAGAGTAACCTAGCACCCACATAGCAACACCTTAGCAACCATATAGCATAGCAACCCCTACTAATGGCCCAGAATGACTTGGCAAACCCTGCTGAAATAAAACAGCTTAAACCAGCTTAGGCTGGTTGGCTGGTTTTAGCTGGTCGATCAGCCTGGTTTTAGAGGGGTGTTGGCCATTTCCAGCCTGGTCTTAGCTGGTCAGGCTGGGAGATGACCAGCTAAAACCAGCTATGTCCAGTATAAACCAGGCTGGTCAAGCTGGTTTTAGATGGTTTAGGGTGCTCATTTTCCAGCCTGGTCAGTAAGACCAGGCTGGAAATGGCTGGAAACCAGCCTGGAAATGGCCAAAACCCCTCTAAAACCAGGCTGGTCGACCAAGGCTGGTTTAAGCTGTTTTTTTCAGCAGGGACAACCTAATAACCAACCAGCAGACACCTTCCCTGCTGAAAAATCCAGCTAAAACCAGCCAACCAACTTAGGCTGGTTTAAGCTGGTCAACCAGCCGGGTTTTAGAGGGGTTTTGGCCATTTCCAGGCTGGTTTCCAGCCATTTCCAGCCTGGTCTTAGCTGGTCAGGCTGGGAGTTGACCAGCTAAAACCAGCTTGACCAGCCTGGTTTAAGCTGGACATAGCTGGTTTTGGCTGGTCAAGCTGGTTTTAGCTGGTCATTTTCCAGCCTGACCAGCTAAGAACAGGCTGGAAATAGTTGGAAACCAGCCTGGAAATGGCCAAAACCCCTCTAAAACCAGGCTGATCGACCAGCTAAAACCAGCCAACCAGCTTAGGCTGGTTTAAGATGGATTTTTCAGCAGGGTTAATGTCGAAACAACTTAAAATCTGTGTCAAATAACATGCAAATCATTTTTGATGTCAAAATATTGACGTCTATTTGACATCCACACATTGATGTTGACAAATGTTTATGTATCATATTATAATTGCTCACCCCTCTCTCTCTCTCTAGATCCACGCAGTGTGTTTTGTGCTCTTCAGAGATTTGATCTTCAGCTCTCATTCAGCGGGCACAGAGTCACTGCTCCCCCTGCTGGACACAATTGTGTAGCACAAGAGCACACCTGACTTACATTAAGTTCACAGTATCGCAATTCTACACTAAAACACTGTACAATATGAAGGTTTTCAGTTTACTGTGGCCTGATTTGAGTGTCAATTTTTAAAAAATGTCAATTAATGCATTTACTGACATGAACAAACAATGAAGAACACATTTATTACAGTATTTCTTCTTCTTTGTTCAAATTTGTGAATGCAAATACAGTCATTGTAAGTTCTTGTTAACTCTTGGTGCATTAACTAACATGCACGGCTGTAGATTTTAATAATGCATTACTAAATGCTGGATTAATAAAAGCTGTACAAGACACACTTTAAATAATAATAAAGCTGTAGTTAATGCATTTACTAACATGAACAAACATTGAACAATACATTTATTACAGTATTTGTTCATTTTAGTTGACGTTAGTGATGAAAATCAAGTTGTTCATTGTTAGTTCATGTTATGGTGCATTAACTGATGTTAACAAGCATGAATTTGGATTTTAATAATGCTGAACTATGATTATTAAATGCTGTACAAGTATTGTTCACACTTAGTTGTTAGTAAATGCATGAACTAATGAAACCTTACTGTAAAGCATGACCACTTTGTTTATGATGGTAAATACATGAATTACTGGAACATTATTGTAAAGTGTTACCCAGTATTTAATCTTTATGTTTTATATTTATGCAAATATTTCCCAGTGATGGGTTGCAGCTGGAAATGCATCCGCTGCTTAAAATATATGCTGAATAAGTTGGCGGTTCATTCCGCTGTGGTGACCCCTGAATAATAAAGGGATTAAGCCGAAAAGAAAATAAATGAATGAATGAATGAATGAATATATGCATTATATTTCCTTATTCCGTGTGAGGGATTTTTAAGTGTTTCATCTAGATTTTAGTACTATTTATACTTCATGCCATTTGTTTCATATTAAAATAGTTTTCTATGTTCTTTCTGTTCATATCTGTGGGAAAATCCCAAAGAAACAAACAAACATTTGTGCACTTGCTATCTTTTTGTACGTTTTGTACTTGTATATAACTTACAGTGGATATATATATTGCTTTTTATACCAATAAACCGCCTCTGTGAGGTGCATTACACCTGATCAACTCTCCACTTTGTGCTCATATTCCTTTCATCTCTCAGTTTTTTAAAACAATCTCTAAATGGGAACTACATTTAATTTATAATCCACTTCTTAAACATGTAAATTTGCTGTTAATTTACTCAGCCTCAACCCATCCAGATTGCGGGTCACTTTTTGACATCAAACTGAGAAAAATGCTATTCGTTTACTAAGTCAAATCCTTTTAATTAAATAGTAAATCAGGGAACATAGAATTAGTACCCGTGGCTCCAGATAATAGTGTAATGTAATGTGTATTTATTTAGCACATAGCTTCACAATCATAAGGGGGGTCTCTCTCCACACCACCACCAGTGTGCAGCTCCACTTGGATGATGCGACGGCAGCCACGGCACCAGTGTGCTTACCACACACCAGCTGGGGGAATGGAGAGACAGTGATAGAGCAATTCAGTGGATGGGGATGATTGGGAGGAGACAACAGGGTTACACCTCTACTCTTTACGAGAAGTGCCATGGGATTTTTAATGACCACAGAGAGTCAGGACCTAAGTTTAACGTCTCATCCGAAAGATGATTTTAGGATGATAGTTTAGGACAGCTCTGCCGTGTGAGCCGCAGACTGAATGTTTTAAGGTCAACAAACGTCATTAGATTAAAAAAAAAAAAAAATGGTTGAGATTTGTAACCAATGTACACAGGCATGAGGTTGGGTCACAAAAGTATTCAATTATCTGTTCACATTTTGTTTTGCATTTACACTACCGGACAAAAGTCTTGTCGCTTATCCAAGACATAGGAACAACAAATAACTTGACTTCTA
Organism: Danio kyathit; assembly: GCA_903798195.1. Lineage (NCBI taxonomy): Eukaryota > Metazoa > Chordata > Actinopteri > Cypriniformes > Danionidae > Danio > Danio kyathit. Next base: position 3,950,417 of record LR812539.1, read on the forward strand.
GTTGATCATTTGGTATCAGAAGTGTCTTATATGAAAGGCAAAGGCCTCTGCTTATTTGAGCATGATAAAATATGATCATGTCTTGATTTTGAATGATTGAAAAGTCTTGTGACTGAACAGAAATAATGTCCAGTATAGAATATAAAGTCATGCTGCAGTGGAAACAGAATGAATATTGTGTCTGACTCCATCATGAGCTTGGAGGACTGCATCATACATCTCTGCAATGACTCAAATCACGCATTAATTCTTGCAGGACTCCCAGAGTTCATCAAGATTCTTTGGATTCATCTTCAATGCCTCCTTCATCTTACCCCAGACATGCTCAATAATGTTCATGTCTGGTGACTGGGCTGGCCAATCCTGGATCACTTTGAGCTTCTTTACTTTCAGGAGCTTTGATGTGGAGGCTGAAGTATAAGAAGGAGCGCTATCCTGCTGAAGAATTGTCCCTCTCCTGTGGTTTGTAATGTAATGTGCAGCACAAATGTCTTGATACCTCAGGCTGTTGATGTTGATCATCCACTCTGCAGATCTCTCGCACGCCCCCATACTGAATGGAACCCCAAACCATGATTTCTCCTTCACCAAGCTTGACTGATTTCTGTGAGAATCTTGGCTCCATGCTGGTTCCAGTAGGTCTTCTGCAGTATTGGTGATGATTGGGATGCAGATCAACAGATGATTCAGCAGAAGAATCCACCTTCTGACACTTTAAATGATCAACTAGAAGTCAAGTTATTATTTGGTGCTCTTACAACTGAGATCCACGACAAGACTTTTGTCAGGTAGTGTATGTATTTAAGTTTACTTTGACATTTTTTATTCCCCTTTTTGTTGTTTGTTTGTTTGTTTTTGTGAGAATTGCATGACTGAGTATAAGTTATATATAGATATATTTTTTATTTTCAGGGTGTTTTCTATTTTAATGTTATTTTTATCTAAACATTATGGAAAGGTAAATTAAATGTAGACAGAATGGAAGAATATTTTTTCACTAAGGATTTTCTTCACAAGGAGAATAAGTTGTAGGGATCCAATAGGTTGTTGTGGGTTAAATTACTTCTCTTGTTATTATGAGGTGATACGTTTTGAGCAGTTTTGTATTTATTAAATTGTATGACATACAAAAGGCTTCTCATGTTAGTCGATGATATAGTTAAATGATACAGACACACACGTAGGCCTGCAGTTCAGGATTCGAGTTCCGAGTGAAACTGATTCAGTGTTTTGATTCACTTAAACGAACCGACTCTTAAGAGTCATTCGTTCGGGTGTCTGAAACTGGATGGGCTCATTTTATATTTAATTTGAAAGATTTATTTCTTACAATATTTGAAGTCGTTTCACTTGGCGATACTTAGACAAAAATATTTGGCCCAAACTATTCTCCGACTTCAATTTTTGAACAAAGACACGTAAATCTAGGTAATCCATCAGAGTGTAAGTGTGGACATTATGTGCTTATGAAGCTTTAAATGCTGAAGAATATTCTCATCTTCCCACAGCTGAAGAAGCAGCAAAAAGGAGGAATCACTGCAGGAGAAACTACTCACATACTATAGTAAAGATGGAGATTGAGGAAGAACCCTGCAGAATAAAAGATGAAGAGACAGAGGAACTAATAGGTTTGTGTTTTTCGTTGTTCTGTTTAACGACTGACGATGAACGTTAGTATAAAAACTGACATGTAACAATACTAAATATGTATATAGATATTACGGGGGTCTTATATTCGATGTACAACAGACTATTCAAGTCCATGTAAAACGAACTAGCGCCGCAAACCGCTGTTCAAAATCCTGCCGCGCATTTTACATTATTTTGCTTTGAATACTTAGATAATATATATTTTAAATCGCTGTTAACTTCCATAACTTAACTCTAAGCTTGATTATTGTGTACATCTGGATATGGATAGCATATATGAGATGAGAATCGTGTAGCTGCGCGTTTCGCTATGCGGAGCGGTCGCCATATTACTGGAGGCAAAATGTAAACAAACACAAAATCACCACAGAATAAAAGCCGAACGTTTATATTAAAACTATTTACATACTTGTACTTCAGTTTAATACTAAAATCTATTTACACTGCAAATATTCAGTTGGTGTTTAGAGTGGTTCACTAAGATAATAAATAAAATATATAAGGGTGGATATCATATATATCATATAGCTTTGTGCTGAAACTTCACGATGTTACTTAGCCTTTAGACATAACTATAAAATTTTCTTGTTTGGAAAGTTGTGTTTTGGACTGTGTTATAAAGCCTGAAAGCAAATAACTTCACTTGAAAAGTGCAAGATTGCCTCTATCGATAGAGATGCTGAAAAGAAAGCAAAGAAGTGGATATTATTATTATTATTATTATTTATATCCAATTTTTTTTTACATGGTTCAAACACAAGTGACAGAGAAAATGACAGAGACAGAAACGTTCTAGCTATATTTTCTTGCCTTATTTGTAGAGTGAGCATTTGCAATTACAGGGGTAGTTCACCAAAAAAAAAAAATAAATAAAAAGTCATAATTTATTCATTAAGCACAAAGGAAGTTATTTTGAAGAAAGCTGGAAACCTGTCACAACTTGCTTGCACAGTACAGGGTTTCTGCTGAGTCTTAAAAAGTCTTAAATCTTAAAATCCAAATTTTAGGCCTTAAAAAGTCTTACATTTACTAAAATATTGAGTTGTAGGTCTTAAATCTGTTTTAAACAGGTCTTAATATTTCTTTGTTGATGCATTGCTACCCAATCTGGCCAAAACCTATGCAATCACCAACAATCAATCTCAATAAAACTTTTTATTTAAAAAGGTAATTTTTAACTCTATTTATCATAATGGTTTATTCATTTTCCTTACAATAACATTATTGTACTTACTGCTGAGGACACCGACCTGGGGTGCGTTTCCCAAACAACGACGTAACTCGTGGCTGAACCATCATAGTGCGATGCATCGTTTGGCAAAAGAACTATGTAGTGACGAGTGTTTCCCAAAACCCGTAGTGTCTCTGTCGCAGATCCATCGCTTGAACCACGTTAGTTATAGCGTCAAATGCCCATAATGGTGCCCTAAACGGGGTGGAGTAACTTCTTTAGAGAAGAACCCCATCATTTCTTTGTGCAAATTATATTGTTTTACACAAACACGCATTTAAAATAAAATATAGTTTTGGTAAAAACATGCACTCGCTTTCCATATTAAATAAAATAAATGTAAATGGCAAATATAGGGCCAATGTTTGCTTTACTAATATTATTGAGAAGTTGAACATTACATATTCTATTCTAAATCATAAAATCACTTACAAAAGCTAACACTATTCTAATATCATATATAAATCATATAAATAAATAAATAATGAGGCGATTTATTATAAATATATTTACTTTAATAATAATATTAATGATGATGATTATTATTATTATTATTTAGGATATTGTTAATTTATTTAAAAAAAAATTACAATTTGACACATGCAAACCACAGCAGAAAGTTCTAACCAACAGGCCCATGTCATACAGCAGAGATACTTAATGAATAACCCACTATAAAATATAATAATTAACGTATGCTATGTTTTTTATTTTCACAAGCTTTGGAGACGTAACATAATTTCCATTTTTACATATACCTATAGCTTTCGCCATGAGGCTGTGTTCAAAATGATATCAATGTTTTCAAAGTGCACTGCGAAGGGAGCAGAATTGTAAACATGAAGATCACTAAAACTGAACTGTAAAAATACTTTGAAAGCAAATTACACCTAAGAGAGATTAACGTAATGCTTTTTTATTTTTAATAAATCCAACTTTGAATGTTAGAATGTTCTAAATGAATAGGGCATAGGGGGGATAAGTGGGAATAGAACACAGCCAGGAACTATGCTTCTAACTACAGCTCCAGAGGTGTCGTTTCAAGTGCTCAAGTTTGCGACGCAGTTTGCGAATGTTCGTTGGAGCGATGGATTTGGGAAACAGCAAATCAATGAACTATGTTTGTAACGACGGAACTTGCGACCTTAGTTGGCTAACGATGGCTTTGGGAAACGCACCCCTGGACAGATTGTTGTGCATAGATTTATTTTATTATTGATTTTAAAACTTTTAAAACCTTTGTTCATTTTTTTATTTTAAATAAATTTTATGTTGGAAAAAAGTGTATGGATACAAGTAGGGCTTTCTTGTTTTTACACATTATTTTAAATATTTAGCTAAGAAATAAAACCTAAAATATTTTAATTGTTTATTATTAATGTATTATTAAATGTATTTTTAAAAGGTGAAATAAAAATCTTTTTCATCCAGGCCATTTGAAAAATTCCTTAACCTTTAGCCCTTTATGAGTCTAAAATTTCATTAATTATGGTCTTAAAAAGTTTAACTTGATGAAACCTGCAGAAACCCTGATAGTAGCAATTTGTTTTTCCTACTATGGAAGTCAATGGTTACTGGTTTTTAGCGTTCTTATATCTTATTTTGTGTTTAACAGAAGAAAGAAAGTCAAAAAGGTTTGGAATCACTTAAGGGAGAGTAAAAAGTGATTAAAAAGTTGGTAAACTGTCCCTTTAAGTGCAAATAAGTGTATGATACACTAATATAGGCTATTAAATATACATTGCCAAAAATCTATAATATAATATAATATAAGATAATATAATATAATGGCTGCACACAGTGGGTAGCACGTTCGCCTCACAGCAAGAAAGTCGCTGGTTCAAGCCTCAGCCGAGTCAGATGGCATTTCTGTGTGGAGTTTGCATGTTCTCCCCGTGTTCGCGTGGGTTTCCTCCGGGTGCTCCGGTTTCCCCCAGTCCAAAGACATGTGGTATAGAGGAATTGGGTAGGCCAAATTGTCCGTAGTGTATGTGTGTGAATGAGTGTGTACGGATGTTTCCCAGTGATGGGTTGCAGCTGGAAGGGCATCCGCTGCCTAAAACATATGCTGGATAAGTTGGTGGTTCATTCCGCTGTGGCGACCCCAGATTAATAAAGGGACTAAGCTGAAAAGAAAATGAATGAATGAATAATATAATATAATATAATATGACATTATAATATATGTTTGCTATTAGATAAACTGTTTTCATTAACAAGATTTCATAGACATGACGATGCAATTTGTTGCGCTTTGTGTCCAATGTGTGACTCCTTATGAGTGAAATATTAGTTTATGTGTCAGTGATTTCTGAATTGTCATTTAATCGAGGTGTTTAGGGATTTAACATGTTTGTTTTAATCCCGACAGAAGTGAACGAAGACAAACAGCGACAGTCGCAAAGACCTAATTTCAAAAATGAAGATGGAAATGCTGCAATTTCACAAACTGAACAGAGTTTCATTCATGCTGGAGAGAAACCACGTGTGTGTTCAGACTGTGGGAAGAGCTTTAGCACATCAAGCAACCTAAAAAAACACCAGAGGATTCACACTGGAGTGAAACCGTATCAGTGTTCACACTGTGACAAGAGCTTTACTCAGTCAGAAAGCCTGAAAATTCATCAGATAGTTCATACTGGAGAGAAACCCTATCAGTGCTCTTCATGTGGGAAGAGTTTCGGCAGATCATTTAACCTACGTGATCATAAGAAAACATGTCAGCGTTTCAAAAATGAAGACACAAGCATTGATATATCACAGAATTTCACACAGGAACAAGCTGGAATGAGTGAATCTTTCACCTGCTCTGAATGTGGAAAGAGTTTCATGCATAAAGGAAACTTTAACGTTCACATGAGAGTTCACACTGGAGAAAAACCATTCACATGCTCTCAGTGTGGAAACAGCTTCATTCGTAAAGAGCACTTAAATGTGCACATGAGGATTCACACTGGGGAGAAACCGTTCACCTGCACTCAGTGTGGAAAGAGTTTCATATCTGAATCAAAACTCAAAAGACACATGAGGATTCACACTGGAGAAAAGCCTTATACATGTGCTGAGTGTGGGAAGAGCTTCAGATCTAGAAGTTTCCTCAAAGATCATCATCGCTCTCACGCTGGAGTGCGCTCATTCGGCTGTGATCAGTGCGATAAAGCATTCATTACATCATCAACTTTAAGATCACACCTTAAAGTTCACTCCGCTACGAAGCCTCATGCTTGTACTGTCTGCGGAAAGAGCTTTTCACGGTCGGAACATTTGCAAGTTCACCAGAACATTCACACTGGAGTGAAACCGCATGTGTGTTCAGACTGCGGGAAGAGCTTCAAAACATCGAGCAACTTAAAAACACACCAGAGGATTCACACTGGAGAGAAACCGTACACGTGTTCGGACTGTGGGAAGAGTTTCTCTTGTTTATCAACACTGAAAGATCATGAGAGGATGCACACTGGAGAAAAGCCGCATCAGTGCTCATCATGTGGGAAGAGTTTCACTCGCTCATATAACCTACAGATACACATGAAAAAGCAGTGTTGTTTAAAGGCTGGTTTGGGGGTAAATGCCATTGACTCATTATAACCCCTACATATGCCCAGAAGTGGTTATAAATATACAAATGTTATGTGCAATGGTAGGCCTCCATTTCCAGGATATTATATGTAATATAAGATGCCTGTATATTATATAAGAGACTTGGATGTAGCGGGATTTGCATTGTAAACTTCAAATAAAAGTTAAAAAGGTATTATCTTTTATGTCATGTTTCAAGTGTGTGGTTACTCTTGAAGTCGTTCCGCATAAATACTGAACGTTGTGTCAGTCATATTAATACGCTGCCTCTGAAATTTCATTCACTCATTCATTTTCTTTTCGGCTAAGTCCCTTTATTAATCAGGGGTCGCCACAGCGGAATGAACCGCCAACTTATCCAGCACATGTTTAACGCGGCGGATGCCCTTCCAGCCGCGGCCAATTTAGTTTCTTCAATTCCCCTATAGCGTACGTGTTTGGACTGGGGGAAAGCGGAGCACCCGGAGGAAACCCACACCAACACGGGGAGAACATGCAAACTCCACACAGAAATGCCAACTAATCCAGCTGGGGCTCAAACCAGCAACATTCTTGCTGTGAGGCAATTGTGCTACCCACTGCACCACCGTGCTGCCCTCTGAAACTTTCCTTCATCATAGAAAAAATCAATTGGATCAGACGATGTTGTTCTGTTGGCTTCATCGAACATGGATCTTCAGCATGCACTGGGGCGGTTTGCTGCCGAGTGTGACGCGGCTGGTGTAACCCCGCCGGTCCTGCGCCACCCAACCCGCTCCGAGCAGGGATCGAACCAGCGACCTTCTGCATGGGAGTCGGTTGCTCTACCAAGGAGGCTAAAGACCATGGCCTCTAGCGTCTGTCGCTAGAGCACCTTTAGAGGTCAGAGGAGGGAGGTTTACCTGCACAGCACTTCACTAGATGGCCTCCGTTACACTCACCCCCCCTAAACCTTACTCCTATCCGGGTCACGGCACCAATGTAACCCCGCCGGTCCTATGCCACTCAACCCACTCCGAGCTGGTATCGAACCGGCGACCTTCCGCATGGGAGTCGGTTGCTCTACCAAGGAGGCTGAAAACTCGACACAGAGAAACATAAACACCTACTGCTAGCTAGCGTTTCGGAAGTGTTATTGCAGAGAAACAGAAACGGAGCGCACAAGTATAAATGCACTGCTACGTGCGAGGCTTGCGCCATAGCTTACGCCGATCACTTGACGCAGAAGTATAAACCAAGCTTAAAGGACTAACTGTGGAGAGGTAAGCATGATCGAACGTCCAATGAGGGGGGAGAGCATGCGCAGAGCCTGGCGGCTAGTCAGCGGGCCAATCATAAATAATAAATAACACCTGTTTATTCTAGTGATTGGGCCGGAGAGACACCCTTCTTAAGGAGAGGAGGAGCAGCCGGAAGGGAGAGAGAGCACACACACACACACACACACACACACACACACACACACACACACACACACACACACACACACACACACACACACACACAGCTTGACAAGTGTTGTGGTACCTTCAAAATAAAAACTTCTACTTACCTTATATCGCCGACCTGGTCTTCTTCTTTCCACCCTACAAACAAACTTTAAAATAAACATTTGGATTCCTTCATTTCATTTACTTAAACTTTCATAATTGAAGTCACACGTTACAAGTAAAAATAGCTCATTTCTAAAGCCTAAAAAAGATCATTTCAGTATCTGAGCTACTAGCTTTACTAAACAGCCTCTCAAAGTCATTCTCTTAAATATCGATCACTGGTTGAGCTCGGTTTATGCTGTCAGATTGGGTCTTTTTTACAGTAAATTGTGAAATAAATGTACTCACAGTTTGATGAGATCCATTCAGTAATCTTTCCATGACTCACAGTGAATGGGTTAGATGTGTTTTTTCTTTTACTGATAAACCTCCGGTGAACTATTATTTTGACTATTTTTAATTTCATAAGGTTCCTTTTACAGTGTTGATGTTGTGATGTAATTAAAATATAATCAGTTAAATAAACTTAAGCATCCATTTAGTTCAAGTGTAAACAAGATGAAAGACAGGATCAGCAGGCAAGCGCAGAAACTCTATGGAAAATACTGGAGTAAAATGAATGTCCATAATTTAAAGACATGGCATAATGTAATTTAATGCAGTGCTTCTTGAGACCCACGTCTCGTATATCAATCAGACAGTGAAGATCAGGGATTTTTACAGAAAACAGACCTTAAACACAGCAATTTTAGAACGGCATACAGTTCACCGGACGCGCTTTAACATGGTTACTGAAAATTAAAAGCCCTTCTGCATGCACCCTAATGGATGCAACAATATCACTAAATGAAATGAAAGCAGCGGTGTCACAGTAGGTAGCACAATCACCTCACAGCAAGAAGGTCGCTGGTTCAAGTTCCGGCTGGGTCAGTTGGCATTTCTGTGTGGAGTTTGCATGTTTCCTATAGGGGAACTGAATATGCTGAATTGGCCGTAGTGTATGAGTGTGAATGAGAGTGTATGGGTGTTTCCCAGTGTTGGGTTGCGGCAGGAAGGGCATCCACTGAGTAAAACATATGCTGGATAAGTTGGCAGTTCATTCCACTGTGGCGACCCCTGATTAATAAATGGCCTAAAGCCTGGTTTATACTTCTGCGTCAAGAGATCAATAGTGTCTGGATGCAGCCTTTATGATGCAAGCTGAGATTGCATCACCCAGCGATGCAATGTCAGACACAATGCACTCAATGGAGTGAGTGACGTCACCCACGGTGTATGCCTCGCACATAGCCGTGCATTTATACTTCTGCGCGCTGTTTCAGTTTCTCTGCAGTACACTTCCGAAACGCTAGCTGGCAGTAGGTGTTTATGTTTCTCTGTGTCGAGTTTCTTCACTGGTGTTTTGTTTTTTTGAAAACTTCCTTAATGTACAAGTGGCTAGCGTTTCGGAAGTGTACTGCAGAGAAACTGAAACAGCGCGCAAAAGTATAAATGCATGGCTACGCACAAGGCATACGCCATGGGTTACAGCGATCACTTGACGCAGAAGTATAAACCAGGTTTATGCGTCCACGCGTAGGCTGCGCTGTAGGGTACGCTTGACGCAGAAGTATAAATCGGCCTTAAGCTGAAAAGACAATGAATAAATGAAATGAAAGCAATTGTCGACATCTAGTGGAAGATCTGCTGTACTGACTAACGATTATGATAAAAAACAAGCGATACTGACAATTAAAACCTCGAAAACATCAAAACCTTTGTTGCGCAATGGGGTATATGCACAGCTAGTGTTTTTCAGCCAATGATAAACTCCCGGTGAACGCTTAATGTGATTATTTTCTATAAACTCCATTGATAATACTGGAGTAAAATAAACTCATATTTTAAAGACATGGCAGGGGAAAATAGAATTTAACGCAGTGCTTATTGTCCGGTCTGACACCCACTTTATATTGTATATCTATCAAGCAGTGAAGATCACTGATTTTTAAAGAAATCAGACCTTAAACATGGCACTTTATAAGGGAAAGTCAGTTCACCAGAAGCGCTGAGGCTGGCTGGCTGAAATTAAAAGTCTGTGTGCATAAACCCCATTAAAAAAAGATTATTCACTATATCTATTTTTTGTTGTACGATATATTGCACCAAAATATATTGCGATAAATGATATTATTGTCATTTTAAGACCATTTTATGCCACTCGTTATATAATGCCAGAATGACAATATAAAAATCACAATGCAAGTACACTCTTGCAAAAAGCACGCAATATTTTATTCTTAAGAATATTTAATTATAGTAATTTTAACAATTCAATAATTAAGCATTGGAATCAGAATGTGAAAATGCATATCCTAAATGAATAATAAATAGCGTTAACAAAAACGTGCAAGGTGAAAAGTAATATATCTGCAACCAGATCTATTTTTAGTTGTCAGACTTCCACATGAAAATATACTATAGTAATTTATAGTAAATACTATAGTGTTTTTAACCATACTGACACCTCCAGTAGAGGTAGAGATCTTGCACAATCAGTTAAAATGTTGCTAGAATTGTTTTTATGTATGGGCGATATTTATTGCATCACTAAAAATAATTGATGTCCATGTGTTGTGCGATAAGTCGATATATTGATTATTGTGACAGGCCTATATGCAAGTCGTGCTTTTCCCCCCTTAGATTATATGACAAGGTTCATTATATGACTCAGGTATATGAGAAGGGGTAATAATTTTACTACACTGTAAAAAAAAAAAACTGGTTGCCTTAAATTTTTAAGCTGAATCAAATCAACCTTTTGAGTCCATCGAACTTATATTATGTTTAACTGGCTTAAAACAGCTTGTGTATAATTAAAGCATTATAAAATTAAGTTAGAACATGATTATCTCGGTTTATTAAGTTACAATGAACTAAAATATATGTTGTCATAACTAATCGTTCATAGAAATCAACTATTAAATATATATAGGGAAGAAATGTTTTCAAAATTATTTATTACTGCAGAATATTTAGTAATAAGCTAGTGCTTCATCTTGCTCTATTTTGAACTAGCTAAATTAATTTGTTATTTTAAGTTTATTTGTATAAGTAAATAGGTAACACTTTACAATAACAGTACATGAATAATGATGTATTAATGTGCAAACTAAACATTACTTTATTATGAATTAATGATGAGTTAATGTATGCACTAATCATGAACTAACTTGAACTACAACATGAGTCACATGACTTCATGTGTGAATAACGGCTACCTTAATTACTTGTTAGTATATGTTGTTAATTAATGTATTAGTTAACATTTAAGTTTAAGCTAAATGTAACCAACATGAACTCATGAGCTGTTAATGTATGATTATGTCATGACTTTACTTGGAGGGCACATCATCATTAACTCATGCTTAACTACTCATGAACTCCTGTTCATGTTGACGTTGACAGAACACTTTTCTATTGTTATTCAGTGTAAACTGACTAGTTGGACGTGCATAAGGAGTTCATGAGCAGTTAAGAATGGGTTAATGATGATGTGCCCCTTCAAGTAAAGTCACAACATAATTATATATTAACATATCATGAGTTCATGATGGTTAAATTAAGCATAAACTGATGTGGTAATTAATACATTAATTAACAAACAATCATGTACTAACAAGTAATTAAGGTAGCCGTAATTCACACATGAACTCATGTGACTCATGTTGTAGTTAAAGTTAGTTCATGATTAGTGCATACCTTAACTCATCATTAATTCATAATAAAGTAATGTTTAGTTTACATATTAATACATCATTATTCATGTACTGTTATTATAAAGTGTTGCCAGTAAATATTTGTATTGATTACAAAGAAATGTATTTTGTTGCAAAAATTGTTTATGTGTATGATTTGAGTCCTTCAATGTTGAATACAGCATATTCATGCACGCTAAACTACATATATTAAAGACGTCATCGTTGATTTTGTTGCTTTTTATTTCAGTGTATTATACAGTTTTACAATATGACATCACTGCAAATGCAAGTTATGTTGTGATTTATACCACCAGTATTGAAATGTTCACAATTATTGTGATTAGTGCTCAGCATAAACAAACATCTCAGAAATACAGCACAGCAACTCAAACTATTATCCTGTCCAACTTTCATTTGAAATGTAAACACATTATTTTACGGCTCGCATAGTGTGATATAGTGCGAAGATAGAGGAACAAAACGTCCCTTTCGATAGTCTTTAATAGTATCAGACCCAAACTAAACAAAAACATGAAGTTTTGTTTATATTATAATACTTCTATGCAGAAGAAATACATTGATATAGCTTGTAATTGGATGGTTTTGTCAATAAATGCACATAAATGCAGTAAAACATCAGCTGTAATCTCCAATAGAGTTAGAGGAAGATTTTTTCAATTATCATTTTTATAATAAAAGGTCAAAACACAGTAAAATGCAACACAATAATAACAGAGATGAACAAGTAAACTTTCCTTAATGTCTGATGGATCATACACTGTTAACGATTTCCTGATTTTCCAGTAACTTACTGTAAATCAATTACAGCACTGTTTACCTTGCTTTATACACTCACCAGCCACTTTATTAGGTATACCTCTCCAACTGCCAGGAAAATTTTTAATCATCCAATCACATGGCAGCAACTCAATGCATTTAGGCATGTAGACATGGTCAAGACGATCTGCTGCAGTTCAAAGCGAGCATCAGAATGGGGAAGAAAGGGGATTTAAGTGACTTTGAACGTGGCATGGTTGTTGGTGCCAGACGGGCTGGTCTGAGTATTTCAGAAACTGCTGATCTACTGGGATTTTCACGCACAATCATCTCTAGGGTTTACAGAGAATGGTCTGAAGAAGAGGAAACATCCAGTGGGCGGCAGTTCTGTGGGCGCAAATGCCTTGTTGATGCCAGAGGTCAGAGGAGAATGGCCAGACTGGTTCCAGCTGATAGAAAGGCAACAGTAACTTACAGTCAAATAAGCACTCATTACAACCGAAGTCTGCAGAAGAGCATCTCTGAACACACAACACGTCCAACCTTGTGGCGGATAGGCTACAGCAGCAGAAGACCACACCGGGTGCCACTCCTGTCAGCTAAGAACAGGAAACTGAGGCTACAATTCACACAGGCTCACCAAAACTGGACAATAGAAGATTGGAGAAATGTTGCCTGGTCTGATGAGTCTCCATTTCTGCTGCCACATTCGGATGGTCGGGTCAAAATTTGGTGTCAACAACATGAAAGCATGGATCCATCCTGCCTTGTATCAACGGTTCAGGCTGGTGGTGTAATGGTGTGGGGGAGATTTTCTTGGCACAATTTGGGCTCATTAGTACCAATTGAGCATCGTATCAACGCCACAGCCTACCTGAGTATTGTTGCTGACCATGTCCATCCCTTTATGACCACAGTGTCTCCATCTTCTGATGGCTAATTTCAGCAGGATAACACACCATGTCATAAAGCGCCAATCATCTCAGACTGGTTTCTTGAACATGGCAATGAGTTCACTGTACTCAAATGGCCTCCAGTCACCAGATATCAATCCAAAAGAGCACCTTTGGGATGTGGTGGAAGGGGAGATTCACATCATGGACGTGCAAGGAAAGGCATGGAAGGCAAAAGGGGGTCCAACCCGGTACTAGTAAGGTGTACCTAATAAAGTGGCCGGTGAGTGTATAGTAATAATAAAACGTAATAAAACATAGCAATATCGATGCTTAAACAATATATTGTAAAGCCCTAACCTAAAAAAATTATGTTTGCTGTTTGTTTAAACTATACTTATTTAAAATGATATTTTCATGTTCAATTCACTTACATTTGTGTAAAATAATGAGTTAACTTAATTCCTTTATGATATCCCAACACAAAACGATTGTGTGGAAGCCAGCATTTTTTACAGAATCAACCCTCATAGAGTTGGCAGCATGAATATAAACCAATATAATACATCTGATTTGATTATAACGTCATATCTCAGATTTCTGTATAGGTTTACATAAAACAAACAAACTTTTCCTTATGATGACAACTTTAGCCAATGCTTTTTTTCATGACTTCGCATATTATGAAAAAGAGCAAACCTCCTCCCGCATGACGAGCACTGATACGGCTTTTCTCCGGTGTGAATCCTCACATGAGCTTTCATTGCTGACGAACAGGAGAAGCTCTTCCCACAGTGTGAGCACTTGTACGGCTTCTCTCCAGTGTGAATCCTCTGGTGCTTTTTTAGGTTGCTTAATAAACCGAAGCTCTTCCCGCAGACTGAACACGCATGAGGTTTCACTCCAGTGTGAATGTTCTGGTGCAATTTTAAATAACTCATATGTAGAAACTTCTTTCCGCAAAATGCACAGATGTAAGGTTTTAAACCAGAGTGAACTTTAAGATGTGTTCTCAAGTTTGATGCACAAACAAATGATTTACCGCACTGATCACAGCTGAATGACTTGACTCCAGCATGAGTGTGCAGATGATTATTGAGTACGCTTTTGTATTTAAAACTCTTCCCACATTCAGTGCATGCGAACGGTTTATCTTTAGTGTGAACTCTCAGGTGCACATTCAAGTGTCCTTTACGCGTGAACTTTTTTCCACAATGAGCGCACGCGAACAGGTTTTCTCCACTGTGAATCTTCATGTGCGCATTTAAGTCTTTGTTGTACATGAAACTGTTTCCGCATTGAGCGCATGTGAATGGTTTTTCTCCGCTGTGAATCTTCATATGCTCCTTTAAATGTGCTTTATAAATGAAACTGCTTCCGCACTCGGTGCATATAAAAGGTCTTTCTCCATTGTGAACTTTAATGTGCCTGTTAAGATCTGATTTATACATGTAAGTCTTTCCACATTGAGTGCATGCGAACAGCTTTTCTCCACTGTGAGCACTCATGTGCTTTTTAAGGGAGGATTTATATAAGTAACTCTTACCACACTCAGTGCAGGCGAACAGCTCTTTAACTTCAGTGTTTTGCACTTGTTTCTGTGTGAAATCTTGCTCAGTTTGTGAAATGGCTGCATTTCCATCTTCATTTTTGAAATGATGTGGCTGTTGTTGGAGTTCATCCACCTCCACAGGGCCTAAAATGAACATTAAGATCCACATACTTCAATTAACAAACAGATTAATCACAGACAAAACAAAATGTTTAACCTGAACGTAGTGCAATCTTAATATTTAAGGTCTACAGGCAGCGCGTCCGACACATGATAGACTTTACTTGGGCGAGGCGCCCAGGTATATTAATGGCGGCACAAGTATATTTGGTGGTAACTAAGGGATGCTCCGATCAGGATTTTGCAGCCGATACCAAGTACTGATTCCTTGTCATGGTGATTGGCCGATAACGAGTACAGATTCTGATGCCTCAAGCAATATAATGCATTATGCTCATTTTGTGTGATACCTAAGGTGAGAGCTCTCCTTACATAAGAGAATAAATGAAATAGGGCTGGGCGATATGGCAAAAAAAAAAAATCTCGATTTTTTTTTATAAAGTTTGACCGATTCACGATTTCGATTTTTTTATTTATTTTTTTTATAAAAATTTTTTTACTGTGTAACTACCTTACCAGCTTACCTTGTTCATTTAAATTTAATTAAATGCTGAAACTAGTTTTTTTTCATGCTCACTTGTAAAAGAAAAGCAATAGTGTGACTAAACGCGGTTATGGCACTCTCTCATATAGGGATGCTAAACATAGCTACAATAGAAGTCACAGCACCCGTATTTATGTAGAGGTCATATGTTGTGGCAGCTTGGGCAAATTTTATTTGGAGAGAAAATGACCAAAATATAACGTGAAGATTGAAAAGGATTGGAGGGGAAATAAATATTTCAAATCTCTGTACATAACAGAAAAATAAACAATGATAATGCAACAATAGTTTATCTGTATTAGTGGCATGGCAGAAATATATATTTGGACAGGCCTTGTCAAAGTGAGCGGGCACTTTCACTAATAAAAAATATAGCACTTAAATTATTTCATAACAATCAATAAAATAACAGCGGTTTTATATCAAAAGTTGGTAATGATATAAAATATACTACATTTTGATGGTAAAATATAACCATTTAAACGATTTTAGTATTTAAACATTAAATAACAAATGCATCAAGTTAAATATAAAAAAACGAATGAAACAACACACAGCATATCAGGATATAAAGGACTATATTTAGCAAAATGCTGCTCTTTTTATCTTTGTAATTTTATAGTTTTATTTTTGTTATTTTAAATATTTTTTGTCTTCATAAATAACTAACGAGCTATAGACAAATATCTGCTTGACGTTTTAGAAAATATTTGTGCGTAGCTACACCACCCAGTATATATTAAAGATCACCGGGAAAAAAAAAACCTGTTACATATCTGTCTATATTTAAATGTCTATCTTATATTTAACTGAGTCGTATAACAGCCTATAGCTGAAATGTTGGAAATTGCTTAATTTATTTTTATAAAACATTTGTCGATACGTATTGATATTTTTTGGAGTAAAAACTGCCGACATTTAAGAATCCATATTTATCTTATTTATTCATTCATTTTACTTGTTTATTGGTGCATATATGGGTTATGATTTAATTCATACAGTACCGTCCTTCAGGTGGTGCGCGGGTATAATATACAAAACCAGCCATCTGGGCTTTGAACTAGGTGCAATTATTTCCTTGTGTGTTTGTGTGTGTGGAGCGATGGGTGCGCAGGCATAAGTGACTAAAAGTGACTCCACCTGTCGAGCCCGTCTCGCAGCTCGCGCGGGAGAGACAGACGGCTGCGGGGACGGGAACAACAGCACGACGCGCGCGGAAACATTAGCGAAGCTGGCTGGCTGCGGAGCTGTTGTTGCTCTAGCGGGAAAATGTCCTGGTGTTCCCAATGGCAAGTCCGCCCTGGCGCGCTTGCGCTAAATCAGCTGGTAGCTCATCAACAGAGCCGCGACGTCAACACACAGAATCTTTCAGCACAATTCAGCACGGTTGTCTAACAGTTTAGAACGGTTTGGCACGATAGTGGGAAAGTGGCTTTAATATTTTTATTAAAAAAAAAATCGCGATTCTTCGATTTTGTAAAAAATAAAATCGTCTTAAAACGTAAATTCGAATTAATCTAAAAAATTGAAAAAAATCGCCCAGCCCTAAAATGAAGGATGCTGCATATAATCCCTTCAACATGTCTCTTATAACCATTTCAAGAGTTCACACTTAGCTGATGATTGATTATAAAGCTTGTTTGGCATGCTGTCCCAGGAGAGAGCCATGAGCTCATAAGATCCTCGAGTTTGGGGCTCCCTCCCGTTTGCAAGGCGAGAGGGGAGTTTGAGCTCAGGTAGATCTGGAGAACTCCCCTGCTGTAGTAGCTAATGAACAGATAGTGATTGCTCTGAAGAGGTAACGTTGTACTAGGAGCACGTCTATGGTGCTGATTTGGATTAGTCAATTCACTTAAGTTGCATGTTTTTGGATGATGGGAGGAAACCGGGGAACCCAGGGGAAACCCACGTGAGCACGGGGAGAACGTGTAAACTCTGCACTGTTAAGGCGTTGCTAGGGTGTTCTGAGTGGTTACTAAGGCATTGTTAGGTGGTTGCTATGGTGTTTTAAGTCATTTTAAGGCGTTGCTAGACCATTGCTAATGTGTTCTGGGTGGTTGCTAGGCGGTTGCTAGAGTGTTCTAGGGGGTTAATAAGGTGTTGCTAGGCGGTTGCTTAGGTGTTTTGAGTGGTTGCTAGGCAGTTGCTAACGTAAATTACCATGTTTCTAGCATAAATTAGCATGTCGTTAGCATTGATTATGAATTAGCATGTCACTAGCATGTTGCTAGTATAAACTAGCATGCCGTTAGCATGAATTTAGTACGAATTAGCATGTTTGCTATATGATTAGTATGTTTGTTAATATGTTTCCAGTATGGATTAGTATATTGTTAGTATGAATTAGCATGTTGCTTGTATGTTTATAGTATGAATTTGCATGTTGCTAGTATGATTAGTATGTGTCTGGTGTATATTGTTAGTATGAATTGGTTTGTTGTTTGTATGTTCAATGTAAGGTCAATGGCAGTATTTTTTTTTTACAATGGAAGTCTATGGGACAGTTGCTAGGGTGGCGTAAGTGGTTGCTAGGGTGTGGCTAGTAAGTTAAAAGGTCATCAGTGATTGGCAGATTGATAGTCTGAGTTAAATGAGCCCAACCTTAAGTCTGACAGTCTGGCGGATAGTTATGATTTTCTCAAGCCACCATAAATATGATATATTGGATAATATGATATATTATTTATATTTTATTTAATTATAATATATATATATATATATATATATATATATATATATATATATATATATATATATATATATATAAATATATATATAAAAATAATATATTTCCTTTTTTTTTTACTACTGCTATCTATTGTGTGTACTGTTTTTTTTTTTATTATATATATGTATGTTACTTTATGTAAACTCTATAATGCTAAATGCTTTGGCAATAAATTTGTACTTTTTTGTCATGCCAATAAAGCAACTAAGCAACTATTGAATTGAATTGAGAGAGAGAGAGAGAGAGAGAGAGAGAGAGAGAGAGAGAGACACACACACACACACACCTAGATGATGATAAATGAATCATTGTAAATGTACTGATTATTATTGTTTTTATTACTGTTTTATCCTAAAATGTTGGTTGTTAAATGTACAGTTTATTCTGATCTATTATTTTTGTATTGATTTGTATGAATATTATATGTTGAATAATAATATGATAAATTGAATATTAATGTGATATATTGAATAATACGATGTATTGTTGATATTTTAATTATTATGTATAAATATCATTTTTTTTTTTTTTACTACTACTACTATTTACTGTTTTGTTTTTTATTATTATATATGCATGTTACTTTTTATGTAAACTTTAGAACTGCTTTGGCAATACATTTGTAACATTTGTCATGCCAATAAAGCAATTATTGAATTGAATTGAATTGAGAGAGAGAGAGAGAGAGAGAGAGAGGAGAGAGAGAGAGAGAGAGAGAGAGAGAGAGGAGAGAGAGAGAGGAGAGAGAGAGAGAGAAGCCATTACCCCTCAGTGGCTGCACATGGCTCCTAAATAGCATAAAAGTAAGAGAATAGTGGATTTCTTATAATTCAACAGCCTTTTTAAAATAACTGTAACCCATTGAACAAAGAAAAGGTGTATAACAGTGTCCTAGTAAATAAAAATATAGTTTAAAAAAATCATTTTTTTGTTTGTTGCATGTAGTTGACCATGTGTGACCATGTAGTTGACCAATCCGGCTACCACCGCAAGTATATTTCAAACCTGTGGGACCCACTGACATGTATTTAGTTTAAGATTAATTATTAAATGTCAGTTTTAATCTTACTGGTTAATTATTAAAAAGAAAAACACAAACCTATTTGTTCCTCTGTCTCTTCCTCCTTTATTCTACTGGGTTCTTCTTTAATCTCCATCTTTACTATAGTATGTCAGTTGTTTCTCCTGCAGTAATTCCTCCTGTTTGACCAAATCATCGGTTTACATCGGTAAACACGCGAAATTAATGACTTCTGAATCAAGATTTAAGTTGAATTTCAATCGTCATTCGCTTAAAACAATTCTCCTAATAAATATTAAAGTAAATGTACTTAGTGTGTGATAAAAACAGTATATTTAGAGCAGTATGAACGGCTGTTTCATTTCTCATGTTTACTTTCTTTCCGCGCTCTTCTTCTTCTCTTAAACCTGGGTGTTGTTTCCGGTGCTCGAGCGCCACCACTGGCGACACTCGACACACATTAACGCCGTCATAAATCATAAATAAAGCGTTTAAAATAAACGCACAGTTGGTTTCTCTGTTTCTCTCCTCAGATATGTTTGATTTGGAATTAGACTGCGTCTTTTAAAAGCGAACAGTGAATTCGTACATCAGTAAAGTATTGACAATGCAAAATTTACCTTTGTTCATTCAATTTCCTTCATCTTAGTCTCTATTTCAGAGGTCACCACAGTGGAATGAACCACCAATTATTCCAGCATATGTTTTACACAGCGGATGCCCTTCCAGCAGCAACCCAGTACTGGGAAAACACCCATACACATTCACTCACACACACACTCATACACTACGGCCAATTTCGTTCATCAATTCCCCTTTAGCACATGTGTTTGGACTGTGGGGGAAACCGGAGCACCCAGAGGAAACCCACACCAACACGGGGAGAACATGCAGACTTCACACAGAAATGACAACTGTCCCAGCCGGGACTCGAACCAGCTACCTTCTTGCTGTGAGACGACAGTGCTAACCACTGAGCCACCGTGCCGCCCCGTTTTTGTGTTGTGTAATATTTTAAGAAATAGGCTAATATTAATTTTTTATTAATTTGTGATTATTATTTACGGTTATTATTAGTGATATTGGTTAATATAGTCTAATGGTTGCAATTAAGGCAATGAGACAACAACTCGATTAACTGAACCCACTGGTTGAGACAAATGAACAACCCAGAATTCTTATGCTGCGTTCACACCAGACGTGGATGAAGCGTCAAGCGCGAGTGATTTACTTGTTAAGTCAATGCAAAGACACGAATAGACATCCTGTGGCACAATACATGAGGCGGAGCGAATGATGTGATTCGCGCAAATGAAGCGACGCGGGTTGAGCAACATTCGCGCTGCGTTTACCAGAAGTTTGCTCTTGTATGGGGCATGATTATGACGTAGCGCCTGTTGTTGGTGTCCCAGGGGAACATCCTCTAGCTGACACTGGACAACAGCTCATCAAACTGGGCTCGGCTCAGTCTGAAGCATCGCTCAAAGCCTCCATCATCCAGGTACAGCTTCTAGAGGAGTTTATGAACTCACAGGGCTGGGTGCACCTCTGAAAGGGTCTAGTGGACTCAGACACGGCTCCAAATGAATCGACACTGTTTATCAGCTTTCCTAAAGCACATGAGCACAGCTATTCTCTCAATAAAATCCATGTTAGCCATTTAGCAACGATGCTACAGTCACCGGGCAGACAGAAGCCCTGCCCATGACGTGAATCTGCGTCTATTGTGAAGTGAATCTGACGCGCGATTGAAGCGGATTTGACCTGAGTAATGAAGCGAGTAAACTCAAAATGTTCACGCATCTATTTACACGCTAATAGCACAATTTATCTGCACGTACTGCATCTGGTGTGAACACAGCATAAGCAAAATTAGTTCTGTACCATAGTTACCCAGCTTCTGGGTTAAGGTTGGGTTATTTTCCAGCTCTGCATTTTTAAGAGTGTAACTTGAAATTCATTAATATGACCACACCTTTCTTAAAGGGCCACGAAACCCCCTGTCTCAGCAGGGTGTTGTTTTCACACCTCTGTTTTGAAAAAAGTCAGGAAAGTTGGGCGTGTCCAGCTCTGGGAGTGTGGGAGTGTCGGGGGAGGGAAAGAGGATAAGATTTGCATAGGAGGGAGTTTCCATTTGGGCACGGGCTAAGTTTCACAGGCAAAACAAACAGACGCTGATTTGATACCGCATGGCGAATGAGAGAAAAAAAATCCTCCGCATTTCTCTGTAACTTATGTACTCTGTAGGTAGCGTCAGAAAGCCGTGTGTGTATAGACTACCCTGTCACAAAATGCAGCGAAAATCCTGCACGACGGGAATAGTTTGTGTTTACATGTTTACACTCGGAGAGCAGCATTTAAACAAAGGGCACTGCACTGCAAACACTTACCAAATCTGTATCTGTCGTTTTATTAAAAGGAGACGAGCGGCAAATACGGATTTCACCATTTCCAGATGAGAAAAAGCTCTCGGGTAAAAATGTTCCTTACAAACGCATTTCTGTCGCGTGCACTGTAATCCACACGTGAGTCCAGCTGCTCTCTCATAGAGGGAAAATGAAAACAAAACCTTCACTGCAACACACTAATAAACGCAACACCTACGACTCTTGTCTTGAAATTCTTGTACTTTCACTTGTTTTGGCAACACAACGTGGCGTCTCTCTGCCGTCTAAACAGTGTAAACTGGTAAACAGTCTCCGGAGCGATCATGCATATTAATGAAGTTTCGCGTCATACACAATAGAGCGCGCTGATTGGTTTGAAGCACGTCTTTGTCATGAATTAATGCCGCACACTCAGATACGTCAGAATGTCCTCTAAAAGACAGACAGCCACTCTCCACTCTGGATTTACACCTAAGTATCTCATGGCCGTGACGTAGCTTCAAAAATTCGTTTCAAACCGGAAGAACGAATTTGCTCAAAATAACGCAAAAACAACCAATTTTCACTTTTTAGTGCAATATATGTGTCCTAATAGTGTTTATAGCAGCGTGGGACACATACATGACTGTCAACAGCTCAAAAAAAGTGTTTCAGTGTTTCGTGACCCTTTAATTCTTAATTAATCTGCTCAACTTTTTATTTAATTTGAACGGCATCTTATATTTGGGCGTACTCACACTATGCTATCCAAACTGTGCCCAGGCCCGTTTCCCGGATCATTTGAGAAGTGTGAGTGCTCTAAATCGGGCTCAAGCACGGTTCACTTGGCCGGCCCTGGCCCGGTTGGAAGAGGTGGGTCTGAGCGCGGTTCACTTGGGCTCAGGCGCGGTACGCTTGTGTGTGAGTGCAAAACGCGCCCGAAACTGAAAGCGAGACGTGACTTTTAAGGGACTGTATCATATGGATTAATTAATCATTCGTGTTGTTCAATGAACGCAAACTGTCGTAGTTTATTAAAGACGCAAACCCCTCACTGCACGACAGCTGCACCTTCAGCAAACCTCCTAATTCCTGCAGAATGAGGACTTGATGATTGTTTATGAGCGTCAAAAGTGGCTGATCTGTTCGGCGAAATATTTGACCGCGTATCAAACGACTTAAACGATATAACTAAAGAAATCTCCACTGTGCCGCGCGAGAGCGTTTCTCTTCCTAAACTGAACAGCGCGTCATCGATGACGTAAACGTGCCCAGGCCCGAATGTAATGTGAGTGCGGGCCGTCGGGGGAGACGGGAGGGGGGACAAGCGTGCTTTGGCCCGGTTCAATGCAACTGTACATAGTGTGAGTACGCCCTTAGTCTGTTTTTCATTATCCCAAGGTCTCCATAATCCTGGACCAGGCCGTATCCTGAGCAGATGCTGTGGTGGTTGTGGAGGAGTGGAGAGCATGAGACTGATTCCAGAAAGACCACAGTGACAGACGAGTCTCCGCATTGATCCTGTGGGCTAGCCTGAACACAAGCCGGTGACCTACTCACAACTGCAGCTTCTCCAGGATGGACGTCCAGCGTTCTCCAGCCTCAGGCGCCTAGACTGCAGCTCTGCACAAGAAGTTTGGCCAGAAGAGAAATGGTCGTGCTCAACTGAGCCTGGTTTCTCTCCAGGTTTTTTTTTTTCTTCACTTTGGTCAATTGGTGAAGTTTGTTCCTCCACTGTCGCCATTGGCTTGCTTAGTTTGGAACTGGTGGAGCTGCGCATCGATGGATTTGCTCTTCAGTGTTTGTTTGGACTTTCAGCAGTGAAAATTAAACCACACTGAACTGAACTTCAACACTGAAAACTGGACTGACACAGTTTCAGTCTACTAGAACTTCTATGTTTAGCTGCTTCGACACAATCTACATTGCATAGAAATAAAGACGAATTGAATTTGAATTTATTAGTTGATTGTGATTACACGTAAACTAAAGTTACTTCGTTCATTAATTAGGCCAATAAGTATATGATTTAGTTATATTTTTATTAATAGAGTAAATGCAAGACAAATTACATCAGTAATAATAAACGTACATCACAATAACTTTTAACAGAAAACACAATAAATGTGCTCATGATTTGGATGTAATTGACGTTATTCACTCATATTTATTCACAAACATTAAATTCAAATTTACACAGCCACAAAAGTCTTGTACGTTTCTTTTTTTAATGAAAAATCCTTCATCTGCCAAGCAGTTAAATGGACTCAAAAAATGAAATTGACCTCATAATTCACTCTCCCTCGTGTGGTTTTAAAATTAAGCATTTATTTCTTCCGTTGAACTCAAAAAAAGATCATTTGAAGAATGATGTTCTGACTTTCATAGAAGAAAAAAAGTGTGATAGTTACGTGAATGAGCACCAATCTACCTGAGATTTGGGGCATTTATCTGTGATATCTCAAAACCTGTCAAAGTCAAAATCGGGGCTAAAATCATGCAGTCTAAACTCGGCATAAGTGCGCAAAGGTCTCTCTCTCTCATACACACACTATACTCTAGTAGTAGTATTGAGGAATTTATTGATGTATTGATGGAGGTCCTCCACGATGGAGGTCCAGCGTTCTCCAGCCTTCGGCGCCTAGACTGCAGCTCTGCACAAGACGTTTGGCCATAGGAGGAATGGTCGTGTCCAACGGAGCCTGGTTTCTCTCCAGGTTTTTTAATCCTCCACTGTCACCACTGGCTTGCAGGTTCGGGACTTGTGGAGCTGCGCATCGATGGATTTGCTCTTCAGTGTTTGGACTCTCAGTAGTGATCATTAAACCACACTGAACTGAGCTGAACTGAACTTCAAAACCGAAAACTGGACAGACACGGTTTCAATTGACTATAATCTTCTATGTGAAGCTGCTTTGACACAATCTACATTGTAAAAGCGCTATACAAATAAATAAATAAGATGATGAATTTCTGATCATCGCATTGCTTTCATTTGTATGCTTATTTGTATGACTTCAATATTATTCTTTGTTCTTTTTTTTCCCATTACCTTATTATCATCCTATATATGTTGCATTGTTATTTGTTTGACCTGTAAACTTCTATGAAGAAGCCAAGTCTGATGAGAAATTCAAAGATACTCTGCAAACAAAGGAAAGTAATTAAAAGAGCAGGATGTGTAAGTCACGTAATGTGAACAGATGTATGGAAGTAAGGTCATAAGGGCACTTGCGTTCTGTTTTATGTGCGACTTATGCTTGTGCACACCTGTACACTGAGACATGCACCCACGCTCAGTTGCAATGACTTTCAAAATCCTATAACCCTAAATCTACCCATGTGAAGTTCAGCTGAACTTACAGTTGACTATACAGCTCAATGTACAGTGAACAAGATATATTGTTGAACACTGTTTTTGCTGAATTGCCACATTTGAAGTAGGAAGGAAAGACCTTAACTGGTCATGGGTAGGGAGCACCTGGGAGAGTTGAGATACCATTAGTGGAGAAGTTAATGGAGGTGTGCTAATGTGTAAATTTGGGTGGAGTGTTAAGACAAACAAGTGTATTTAAACTGTGTGCTGGCCTATAGGGGAATTACCAACCTACATCACACATGACGTCACATGGGTTCAGCCGCGCATACCGGTTGCCAAAAAAGACCGGCTGCAATAGCAAACATGTCATGTTGTGCGGTAGGATGCCAAATTCGAAAACTTAAATTTTACCGTACACCACACTGCTTTTAATGCCAACCGCAGACGTCTTTGGCTAAAAGACATCATAAGAGCTGAATGGAGTGAGGACCTGATTAAAAAATGCCCGACTCTGCAGTTCTCACTTCACACTTTACTCGTTTTTAATTGCAGCAATGATTTCAGCAAAAACAGTTACATATGGTGAATTAAACTGCGGACACTGAATGCTGAGAATAAAATGTAAAAAATGTAAGTGCACACATACCCTGCCGTACAGGGGCAGTTGGCTGTCAGAATGCAGTTGTTTTGCTTGTTGATGATTACCCAGGCCTTGTACAGCTCCATCTTCTTTCCTTGTCTTTGGCTAGGCAGAACCTCGGTTTTTAGTAGTTTTTAATCTGGTAATCTGGATCATTATTTACTGCACATGACCACACAGAACAACATTGTAGGCATCCAAAGACTTGTAGGCCTTTAACTTCTCTCTTGTAAAATCACTTGGAGTTTCAATGAGATAGTTGTGTATTTGGGGCTGGATGCTTGGCCATTTCCTCTCATGCAATATCCATTAAGAGGGTGCTATCACCAATGGACCTGTCAGACGAACGCCGCTCACTTTAACGTTAATTTTGCCAAATAACTGTGCTTATCACTGGGTGACAAGCTGTTATAATATGCTGAAAGCATTATGTAAATAATATAGTATGTAATCAATATAACCTATCTCTAATACAACAACAAACTCTGTACCGCATTGGAAGTCATTCCCTCACTGTAACCTCGCTGCGCGCGCATCCTGAATGTTTACAAACCGGTAATTCATCCATACTCACCAGACACTCTAACGACTTGTCTCTGTTAAACTGCTGAGCCTAAAGACTTCGGAGATTTTAGACTTTGTTATTTTATGAAAACTTTGACTTTATTTATTTATTTATTTATTAATTTTTTATATTTTGCAAACCAGAACCTTTTTTCCACAACATCAGCAGCAAAGAATTTACAATTTGTCCTCTTCCCAACAGGGAAAACCACCAGCAACAATCAAGAATGCATGATTATATGCTGTCATGGCTTTGCGATCAAAACATGTCATTATAATGGAAGTCAATAGGGAAAAAACAGTGTATTTATAAATTTCAAAGCATCTTCCCAAAATATGTGTCAAAATAATGTTTGTCAGCTAAAATCATCCCATTTGCTGAACACAGAGAAGGTTGTGTCCAAATTAATACTCAAAATCACCCCTCAGGGTAAATGAAAATGACCCAACAGCACAAAGGTCAAGACAAGAATCCATTTAGGACAACTTTGATGAAAATGCTGATCCACTTCAAATCCCTCAATGCCACAGATGCTAAACTCAGGTCTTGGAGGGACGCAGCTCAGCACAGTTTAGTTCCAACCCTAAATAAACACACCTGATCAAAATAATCGAGTCCTTCAGGCTTGTTTGAAACCTACAGGTAAAGCTGCGGTCACACTAGAGTTTGTGTGTGCGAAATTCTGTCGTACGGTGCTGGGAAAAGGGGCGGGATTAAACAAGATGATCAGACAAAAAAGCAAGCGATTGCTCAATATTTTTAATTTCTGTAAAGAAAGGTCATGTTTTGATCCTGGATTGGTCTCACGCAGTCAAGTGATGCGATTTCGCAGGTCAAAG
The DNA here is from genome assembly GCA_903798195.1 of Danio kyathit. Taxonomy (NCBI): domain Eukaryota; kingdom Metazoa; phylum Chordata; class Actinopteri; order Cypriniformes; family Danionidae; genus Danio; species Danio kyathit. Next base: position 3,977,453 of record LR812539.1, read on the forward strand.
TTCACCAAGCTTAAACTTTGCACTGCAGCAACCTGCGAAACTTGACGCATGACCTTGCGTTTCCGGTCTGACGCATTCGCGTGCGTATGAATGGAAGTCTATGGGGAGAAAAGTCCAGTGTGACCGTAGCTTAAGTGTGTTGGAGCAGGGTTGGAACTAAACTGTGCAGGGCTGAGTTTGACACCCCCTACTACAGGAGGTTACTTTTAGGTGAGGCATCTATAAATTAACTTAGCTCACATTTTCTTTTATGAGTCTGAAGATTGTGAAGCACGATAAACCTCCTCCCGCATGACGAGCACTGATATGGCTTTTCTCCAGTGTGAAGTCTCTCATGAGCTTTCAGAGACGATAAATGACTGAAGCTGCTTTCACAGTGCGAGCACTTAAGCATTTTGCCTCCGGTGTGAAGCTTCTGGTGTGTTTTTAGGTTGCTCGATGTACTGAAGCTCTTCCCGCAGACTGAACACACATGAGGCTTCTCTCCAGTGTGAATGTTCTGGTGCAGTTTTAAGTAACTCACATGTGCAAAACTTTTCCCGCAAAAAGCACAAATGTAAGGCCTCGAGCCAGAATGAACTTTAAGGTGTGTGCTTAAGACTGCTGCCGTAACAAATGTTTTCCCGCACTGCTCACAGCTGAATGACTTGACTCCAGTGTGTAAGAGCTGATGATTTCTGAGAGTCTTTTTACGTCTGAAACTCTTCCCACATTCAGTGCATGTGAACTGTTTGTCTTCAGTGTGTATCTTCATGTGCAAATTAAATTCTCCTTTACGGATGAAGCTTTTTCCGCACTGAGCGCATGCGAATGGTTTTTCTCCGCTGTGAATCTTCATATGCTCCTTTAAATGTGCTTTAAAAACAAAACTGCTTCCACACTCTGCGCATATATACGATCTCTCTCCAATGTGAACTTTAGTGTGTCTGTTAAGCGCTGATATGATCATGTAACTCTTTCCACATTCAGAGCAGGTGAACGGTCGTTCCCCACTGTGAGCTCGCATGTGTACTTTAAGTTTTGATTTATGTATGAAACTCTTACCACACTCGGTGCAGGTGAACAGCTCTTTAACTTCAGTGTCTTGCACATGTTTCTGCGTGAAATCTTGCTCAGCTGCATTTCCATCTTCATTTTTGAAATGATGAGCTTGTTTGACTTCATCCACTTCATCCACAGGGCCTAAAATAAACAATTAAATCCACATACTTCAATTAAATAACACACTAATGACAAACAAAACTAAATGTTTAAAGGTTCCATGAAGTGCTTTGAAATGTGCATTTTATATTTGATGTTTGACAATCTTAACCGAAACCAACATTATAAAGCTGCAGGCTCAGAGATTCAACTGCATGCTCAGACTAGCACTTCCAGACCTATCGTTAGGGTTAGGGTTAGAGCAGGGGTGGGCAAACTTGGTCCTGGAGGGCCGGTGTACTGCATAGTTTAGCTCCAACTCTAATCAAACACACCCGAACATGCTAACCAGTGCCTCCAAGATCACTAATTATCTATAAGTAGGTGTGTTTGATCAGAGTTGGAGGTAAACTGTGCAGGACACTGGCCCTCCAGTACAGAGTTTGCCCATCCCTTGGTTAGAGTCACATGTTCAATGTTGCTGCTTGCTAAAACAGGGTTTCTGCAGATTTCATCAAGTCAAATTTAAGACTTTTAAAGATGCTTTTAAGAGCATTAAGAATGAAATTTTAGACTTATACAGGGCTAAATACTAAGGATGTTTTGTAAAGACCCGACTGGGCCAATGGAATTGGAAAAAAAAAAATCAAATGTAGTTTTTTCTTAACCACATATTTCAGAATCAGTTTTATTGCCAAGTGTGCTTCACACACACAAGGAATTTGTTTTGGCTACAGAAGCTTCCAGTGTACATAAAGTGACAAGTGACAACACAAAATAAATATGAAAAAAGGCGATAAACATTAAATAGATGCAGTTAGTCAAAGGATCTGGATGTTGAGTTCTATGTACAGATATGTTGTAAATATACAGGTTGTAAGGTGCTGTGTACCAATGCGAATGGAGAAAGTATTGCTTTGCATATTGTTATAAGGTGCTGTGTACAAGTGCGTATGAGAAAGTATTGCTCATTTATTGCCCAGTAGGGGAATATTTAACTGTTCATGAGGTAGATGGCCTGAGGAAAGAAACTTTTCCTGTGTCTGGCTGTTTTTGTGCTTGGTGCTCTGTAGCGCCGACCAGACGGTAACAGTTCGAACAGATAGTGTGCTGGGTGCGAGGCGTCCAGAGTGATTTTGCGAGCCCTTTTACTCACTCTGGAAGAGTACAGTTCTTGAAGTAAATAAACACACCTTACTTCTGTAAGTAATTTTTGTGTAAATGGAAGATTATGTAAAGAGATGAATTGCTGTTATTATCATGAGAAATAGTGTAATAGTTTTTAGGGAATGTAATTAAGAGAATGTGCTGTAAAAATGTCTCAGAGCTGTTGTGAATTGTATCTCTTTGCAATAAAAAACTTAAATACATATATATAAAAAAATATTTAGATGGATTGTTGGTGATTGGATGGGTGTCGGCTTGACTGGGTAACTTGGAGAACTTTTTAAAATTACGACTCGTTTAAAATGAATTAAGACCTACAACACATTATTTCTGCGAATTTAAGACTTTTTAAGGCCAAAAATGTAGTTTTTGAAATTTAATACATTAAGACCCCGCGGATACCCTTAGAAAGTGCCAAGATGTCTTCGTTGTAGTCTGTAATCATGATGATGTAGTGGACCTTGTACTGCCCACTAAGGTAACGCCTATATTACTGTGATGGTCAGGGGCGGATTTAACCAATAAGCGAGGCAAGCGGCCGCCTAGGGCCCCAGGAAATCTGAGGGCCCCCAATAAATATCTAGAAGTATAAATTATACCTATAAACTACAGGGAGTGTAGAATTATTAGGCAAGCTGTATTTTTGAGGATTAATTTTATTATTGAACAACAACCATGTTCTCAATGAACCCAAAAAACTCATTAATATCAAAGCTGAATATTTCTGGAAGTAGTTTTTAGTTTGTTTTTAGTTTGAGCTATTTTAGGAGGATATCTGTGTGTGCAGGTGACTATTACTGTGCCGAATTATTAGGCAACTTAACAAAAAACAAATATATCCCCATTTCAATGATTTATTTTCACCAGTGAAACCAATATAACATCTCAACATTCACAAATATACATTTCTGACATTCAAAAATAAAACAAAAACAAATCAGTGACCAATATAGCCACCTTTCTTTGCAAGGACACTCAAAAGCCTGCCATCCATGGATTCTGTCAGTGTTTTGATCTGTTCACCATCAACATTGCGTGCAGCAGCAACCACAGCCTCCCAGACACTGTTCAGAGAGGTGTACTGTTTTCCCTCCTTGTAAATCTCACATTTGATGATGGACCACAGGTTCTCTATGGGGTTCAGCTCAGGTGAACAAGGAGTCATTAGTTTTTCTTCTTTTAGACCCTTTCTTGCCAGCCACACTGTGGCGTACTTGGACGAGTGTGATGGAGCATTGTCTTGCATAAAAATCATGTTTTTCTTGAAGGATGCAGACTTCTTCCTGTACCACTGCTTGAAGGTGTCTTCCAGAAATTGGCAGTAAGACTGGGAGTTGAGCTTGACTCCATCCTCAATCCGAAAAGGCCCCACAAGCTCATCTTTGATGATACCAGCCCAAACCATTACTCCACCTCCACCTTGCTGGCATCTGAGTCAGACTGGAGCTCTCTGCCCTTTACCGTTCCAGCTACGGGCCCATCAAGACTCACTCTCATTTCATCAGTCCATAAAACCTTAGAAAAATCAGTCTTGAGATATTTCTTGGCCCAGTCTTGACGTTTCAGCTTGTGTGTCTGGTTCAGTGGTGGTCGTTTTTCAGCCTTTCTTACCTTGGCCATGTCTCTGAGTATTGCACACCTTGTGCTTTTGGGCGCTCCAGTGATGTTGCAGCTCTGAAATATGGCAAAACTGGTGGCAAGTGGCATCTTGGCAGCTGCACGCTTGACTTTTCTCAGTTCATGGGCAGTTATTTTGCGCCTTGGTTTTTCCAGACGCTTCTTGCGACCCTGTTGACTATTTTGAATGAAAGGCTTGATTGTTGGATGATCACGCTTCAGAAGCTTGGCAATTTTAAGAGTGCTGCATCCCTCTGCAAGATATCTCACTATTTTTGACTTTTCAGAGCCTGTCAAGTCCTTCTTTTGACCCATTTTGCCAAAGGAAAGGAAGTTGCCTAATAATTATGCACACCTGATATAGGGTGTTGATGTCATTAGACCACACCCCTTCTCATTACAGAGATGTACATCACCTAATATGCTTAATTGGTAGTAGGCTTTCGAGCCTATACAGCTCAACATGCATAAAGAGGATGATGTGGTCAAAATACTCATTTGCCTAATAATTCTGCACTGCCTGTATATATAACATTGTTTTCTATCATATTTTGTATGGTGAGAGTTAAACAAATACAATTTTAACAAAATTAAATATTATTTAAAATAATAATGCAATGTTACGTAATAATGATATTACAAAATAAAATATCCATCATGGAGCAGTCCAGCAGTAAAATTTATAAAAAAAAAATAAAAAATACATGTATTATTTTTAGTGAAAAAAAAAAAAGAATTTAGAATTTAAAATGTAGAAAAGAAGATTGAGTGATATAACAAACAGCAATATACATAAAAATTAAATAAAAGTAGAAAGGGGGCATTTCAGCACCTCATGGCTAGAATTGCTTAGGGCCCCCAAATCACTAAAACAATAGGTCTGAAAGTGCTGGTGTGAGCGTGCAGTTGGGTCTCCGAGCCTGCAGCTTCACCCACTCACCGAAACATGAAAAGAAGGTGAGACATAGTGTAGCTCCACCCCCTTTTAAAACAGCCAATAGGGTTTTGTTTTATCACAGCTCTACCATCCTACTGAAAAAACTGCTTTAACCAGCCTAGGCTGGTTGGCTAGTTTTAGCTGGTCAAACAGGCAGTTGGTTTTAGAGGGGTCTAGGCCACTTCCAGCCGGGTCTTAGCTGATCAGGCTGGAAGATGACCAGCTAAAATCAGCTTGACCAGCTTAACGCAGGCTGGTCATTTTCCAGCCATTTCCAGCCTGGTCTTAGTTGGTCAGGCTGGAAAATGACCAGCCTGCGTTAAGCTGGAAATGGCCAAAACCCCTCTAAAAACCAGGCTAGTTAAAGCGTTTTTTTTTTTTCAGCAGGGCAGTGAGGGTGGTTGAGCCCAAGTGCATCAAATGAAAAGCCAATGAAAATAAGGAGGCGGGCATGTCAAACACTAGAGAGCATTTGATTGGTTAGAAGATTTACTGAGAAACTGAAGTATGAGGTGACGTGAATGAAACCGTTGATCGATTTCCATATGGATACTGAAAGTTTTGGTTCGATTTGCTTCATTATTTAAAGAGCCCCTATTACACATTGAAAAGAATCATATTTTGGTTTTATGGGTCTCCAACAACATACTGATATGTATGCAAGGTCAAAAAACACTTTCATGGTCTTATAATATGCATTTATTTTTACCTAATTATCCCAGCGACTCCCATATGAATCGTTCAGCGATGCATTTGTTCTCAACCCCCTGCTTAGCGCGAAGCTAATCTGCGCTGATTGGACCGATAACAGCCTGTTGCGATTGGTCGACAGCGTTCAGCGCCGCAGCGCGAGACAGTAAAATGCCCAGCGTGGTTTATCAAGCCCCCAGGTCACCATCATTGGATCGCAACGGACGCCCGAAACACGCTTTAAAGTAAACTTACTAACACCACAGTAAACAGTACCCGGTTCTCAACAGTGTTATTCAGACACCTCAGCGCCGAAAGCAGTGCAGTTTAACACCAGCATTGCTCTCAAGTATGACACACATTCAGAATTAATCCACACAGCAGCAAAAACAGAACTATTCTGAACCTTGACCGCTGCACGTGTGCAGGATCAGCTAACAGTGGCCATAGCAACGACAAACGTTAGTGAAACGAGCTCACAAACACATTTAAATGCGTAAACAAAGCAGCACGCATCGCGTTTTCAACGTGGCATTAGACGCGATACGAGAATATAAAGAGTTAACCTGATACAGTACAAGCGGTAACTAGTAACAAAACATGTAGATCATTTCTATTTGCAATCATTGCTCTGGCACCTCGTCCGTGAACTGCTATATTTTCTTAGGACTTATCTGTACTCTGCTATTCCAAACGATCACATACCCAGCCGAGAGGTTGTAGCATCCTCTGTCCTCTGACAAGCTATCTCTCCTCCCTTCACAAGCCCGAAGCCCAGCGTGCAGCAGCCTGCCGGTGTACCTATTAATTTGTCCTTATTTTGCCCGCACCCCTGGTGTATTGTCTGTCTATTACAAGATGGAGGAAGAAACTTAATGCATGAGCTGTGTAGAGATAGATCACCCATTGTAAGTGTACAGATGTCTGAACAACTCCTTTCCCCTCACACTTCCAATAATATCCAGGTAAGCACAGCGTCTTCATGAGCGTCCTGCTGCTGTGTTAGTGGGCGGGACCGCAGGTTTGAATTTTGCTTGGTCTGCGCGCGCAACCATTATGTTTCGTGACGACGTCACGACGAAACGGCTGATGACTCGTTATTAAGACGATTCGTTTAAACCACTATGAGTCGACTCTTTTATAGATGAATCAATAGTTTTAAAAACAGTCCACTTTCAGATTTAAGCTTTAGCTGGATATTTCACTTCACTAAGAGCTGTGTTACACACTACATGGAAGGTGATTTTCAAAAACCCATAATAGGGGCTCTTTAAACACCCCTCCCAGCTTTGCACAATATTTAAGTTTAAATGAAATTATTTGTTATTACTCAGAATCTGCATATAAATCTGAAGCATTTATCTTCAACTTTTTAATTTTGTTTGGAAAACTTTTTTTATACATGAACAGAAGTGCATGGCTTCAGTCCCTACTTTTAGACATTTTCTGATTGAAGTGACTCACTGCTCAAATATTTCCGTATGTGCAACAACAAAAAAATGTGTCAGATTTTTGGTAACGATATGAAGCTGTTTTGATTTAGATTAGATTAATTTATTTTCCTTCATGCAGTGTTGCCACAGCGAAATGAACCGCCAACTTATCCAGCATATGTTATACACAGCAGATGCCCTTCCAGCTGCAACCCAGTACTAGGAAACACCCATACACACTCATTCACACACAAACACTAGAGACAATTTAGCTTACCCAATTCACCTATATCGCATGTGTTTGGACTGTGAGCGAAAGTGGAGCACAATATAAGTATAGATTAGGGGTGTAACGATACACCAAAGGCACGGTTCGGTTCACGGTTTTGGAGCCACGGTTCGGTTCGGTTTCTGTTTGCTGTGGGGTTAGGGTTGATGTCATCTTAACAGTAATGCTAAGGAACAATAGATTCACTTAATAACAAGAACAACTAAACATTTTCTTTATTAACTTTGCCATCACATTTTAGTACAGTCAGGATACCAGAGTAAACAACAAACATGAAATAAATACCTCCAATATAGACTAGTCAGAAAAAACAATTCTCTTTAGTGCAGCCATCTTACGAAAGTAAACTCAAATTAAATAAATAACTGCAGTGTAGACTATAGTGAAAGATAAACAGGCTTGTCCTCTCTAAGAACATATGAAATATTTCAGTTAATTTCAGTTAAGATGAACACAGTTTCCATAATTATACTTAACTGATAAATGTCAATGGCTCTGCATACAGTGACTTTATCTTGCTGGAGTCTATAGCCGCCTCACTCCACCCCAGGACGCGTTAATGTCGCAAAACGCACAAAAACGCACTAAATCGCACTTCAGCAGCGGTTATTTGAAAGCCCACATAAAGATCGGCACTTGAGCGTGTATATTTGAGGGCGTGCAAGAAGTTTTGCGCACGAACAGAGGAAATGGGCGCGCAAGCAAAGAGAATACACTGCAGTTTTGTCTGAAACTAATGTTACGGTTCTAGCTGGTTGTATTTTAGCTTCCTGTTCGCTCTCACTCTCTCTCTCTCTCTCTATCTCTCACTCTCTCTCTCTCTCCATGCCTGTCATTTCTGTATGTCCACCTTCACGACAGCTGATTGGTCCGGAGACCGATCTATCATCACTGGGCGTCGTGGCGCGGGGATATAAAAAGCCCGTCAGGAAAAGCGGAGAAGACCGCATCTTCCTTTGATCTCGTTTTTCGTGTATTTTGTCAACATGATTATGATTTTCGTTGTTTTTGCTTAACTTTCGTTTGGGCAAAATTATTTAGCATTACTTTTGCCCACTTTGAGATATTTTGTGATTTTTGTACATTTTTATTTTGATTGATTTGTTTGTTAGTTTTTGGCTCAGCTATTGTTGGCTATTTCGCGTTACATTGAGCTATACCTCCTCAAGTTCACTCTTTTCTCAGAGTAAGGTGGATAGGGAAGATGTCTTATGACTTCCATTTTGCAAACACATAGAAAATGTATTGTTAAAGACATCATGTAAGAGGTGAACGTCATATTTGTATTTATTTTATTCTACAGTTCAGTATAGGGAAGAATGCGGTGCACGTCGCTGAAAACTGCAATGTCAATATATTGCCTGCGCGCCTATTCTCTCCGTCCATGCACAAAACTCCTGCGTGCCCCCATATATACTCCGCTCAAGTGCTCCTTAGTGTGTTTATGTAACATGTATGTCTCCAACCTTCATTAGATTTGCTAGAAATATTTATGAATGTCTCCAATAGACCCGAGCGGCATAAATGCTCCCTGAAGTAAAGTGAAACGGCTAAACTCCAGCAAGACAACGTCATCTATACATTTTAAAGTATTATAAAGCATTATCTGTTATCTATAAAGTATAGTTATGGAAACTGTGCTCATCTTAACTGAAAGCGGTCGTATTTGCCAGCCTCACACGCTGCATGCACCTGTCAGTCAGTTACTGATGCGTGATGCGTAAACACACTAAATCGCACTTCAGCTGCGTGTTTTTGAAAGCGCACTTGAGCAGAGTATACACGAGGGCACGCAAGAATCCCGTGCACGAACAGAGAAAATCGGCGCGGAAGCATCAGTCAGCGGCGGGGTGAATTTTGGTGTGGCGCCCTGCCATGGAAAAATGAATGTAGCGGAAACCATACAGTAATCCAGTGATCGCGCACTCACATGACATGACATGCACTTGGAAAATACTAACTTTAGAATATAATATTTAGAACAAAACCTCATTACTAATACAATGTGATCAAATAAATATGTGCTTAAATTTGGTTTAATTAGTTAGAGACAAGTGACGTCAACCTCAACAATGGGCAGCAGGGGGCGTGAGAGTATCGCGGTACGCCACGAGAGTTTTGCGATACGTATCGTGGTTGGTGTATCGCGATATTTCAGTTCGGTTCGAAGTATCGTTACACCCCTAGTATAGATAATAACCCGGAGGAAACCCACGCCAACACAGGAAGAACATGCAAACTCCACACTCCAGCCAAGGCTCGAACCAGCGACCTTCTTGCTGTGAGGGAACAGCACCACCTACTGCGCCACCACGCCACTCCTTATTTTCATACACATTGATACAATTGTAATTTATTTACCCCTTTCTTAGTCTTGTCACTCTTTTTTCTCTCTGCAGTTAATGTAGCTTGTATTTACCCTGTTGTATCTCTCTTGTATTGATCTCCTGACTAATAATAACATCTAAAAAAACCTTTAATTTCATGGGACCTTTAACATCTACCTGGCTACTAGGTCTACAGATATCTAGTTTTAGATAAATTGTTATATATCAGTTTTAATCATAATGTTCATGGTTAACTTAGTCATTAAAGAGAAAGAATGAAAACACAAACCTATTAGTTCCTCTGTCTCCTCATCTTTTACCCTGCAGGGTTCCTCCTTAATCTCCATCTTTCCTGTAGTATGCCAGTGGTTTCTCCTGCAGTAATTCCTCCTGTTTGACCAAATCTACAACATGGGTTTGTCTGCAAACACGAAATTAATGATTTCTGAATCAACATTTGAGGGATTTCAATCGTCATCCACTCGGGCTGGTACCGCTTTTATTCATATAACTCACCCGTTTATTTTTAAATAATTCTCCTAATAAATAATGTGAATATACTTACAGTGTGAAAAATACAGTATATTTAGAGCCTCGTGAACGACTCTGCTTCTCTGTTGTTGATGCTGTTTCTTCTTCTCGTTGACTCGGATGTTCGTCAATGTTTACGGTGCACGAGCGCCACCTTTTGGCGGAAACTTAAACTAACCGTTTATAAACCTTCGCTAACATGATCACGTGTTTATTTCTGGAGCATCAGCATACATACCAGTAAACATTCGGATGTGTACAGGTATGCCCCTCCCCACAGATGTTCATTGTAAATAAACAATTAAACGGTCAGTAATATGTTTTATTATTATTTCCCCTGCTGAAAAAAACAGCTTAAACCAGCCTAAGATGGTTGGCTGGTTTTAGCTGGTTGACCAGCCTGGTTTTAGAGGGGTTTTGGCCATTTCCAGGCTGGTTTCCAGCCATTTCCAGCCTGGTCTTAGCTGGTCAGGCTGGGAGTTGACCAGCTAAAACCAGCTTGACCAGCCTGGTTTAAGCTGGACATGGCTGGTTTTGACTGGTCAAGCTGGTTTTAGCTGGTCAACTCCCAGCCTGACCAGCTAAGAGCAGGCTTGAAATGGCTGGAAACCAGCCTGGAAATGGCCAAAACCCCTCTAAAACCAGGCTGGTCGACCAGCTAAAACCAGCCAACCATCTTAGGCTGGTTTAAGCTGGATTTTTCAGCAGGGTCATTCATTCATTTTCTTTTCGGCATAGACCCTTTATTAATCTGGGGTTGCCACAGCACTTGTCCCCTATACCGCATGTGTTTGGACTGTGGGAGAAACCGGAGCACCCGAAAGAAACCCACGCCAACACGGAGAGAACATGCAAACTCCACACAGAAATGCCAACTGACCCAGCCGGGACTCAAACCAGCGACCTTCTTGCTGTGAGGTGATCGTGCTGCCCACTGCGCCACAGTGATGCCCTCAAATGGAATTAATTTAATAAAAAATCTCTTCACGAATCGTATCACAGAAAATATTTACAGAGTCTGAGCATTTTCAAAGCACGTTAGAATAATTTCGTTATACTACGAATCATATTTCAGAGATTTTATCCTGCCAAGATCTAGCTACTTTTAACCACTTGATTTAGGCTTTACAACAATTATATTTACAGTAAATGCTCGCCTTGACATATTTCACTCTACTGAATATACATTCACCGGCCACTTTATTAGGTACATCTGTCCAAGTGTTTATTAACGCAAATTTCTAATCAGCCAATCACATGGCAGCAACTCAATGCGTTTAGGCCTGTAGACATGGTCAAGACGACCTGCTGCAGTTCAAAGCGAGCATCAGAACGGGGAAGAAAGGGGATTTAAGTGACTTTGAACGTGGCATGGTTGTTGGAGCCAGACGGCCTGGTCTGAGTATTTTAGAAACTGCTGATCTACTGGGATTTTCACGCACAACCATCTCTAGGGTTTACAGAGAATGGTCTGAAAAAGAGGAAATATCCAGTGAGCGTCAGTTCTGTGGGCGCAAATGACTTGTTGATTCCAGAGGTCAGAGGAGAATGGCCAGACTGGTTCCAGCTGATAGAAAGGCAACAGTAACTCAAATAAGCACTCGTAACAACCGAGGTCTGCAGAAGAGCATCTCTGAACACACAACACGTCCAACCTTGAGGCGGATGGGCTACAGCAGCAGAAGACCACACCGGGTGCCACTCCTGTCAGCTAAGAACAGGAAACTGAGGCTACAATTCACACAGGCTCACCAAAACTGGACAACAGAAGATTGGAGAAACGTTGCCTGGTCTGATGAGTCTCCATTTCTGCTGCCACATTAAGATGGTCGGGTCAGATTTTAGCATAAAAAACATGAAAGCATGGATCCATCCTGCCTTGTTTCAACGGTTCAGGCTGGTTGTGGTGGTGTAATGATGTGGGGGAGATTTTTTTGGCACACTTTGGGTCGATTAGTACCGATTGAGCATCGTGTCAACGCCACAGCCTACCTGAGTGTTGTTGCTGACCATGTCCATCCCTTTATGACAACAGTGTCTCCATCTTCTGATGGCTACTTCCAGCAGGATATCGCACCATGTCATAAAGCGTGAATCATCTCAGACTGGTTTCTTGAACATGACAATGAGTTCACTGTACTCAAATGGCCTCCACAGTCACCAGAGCGCAATCCAATAGAGCACCTTTGGGATGTGATGGAACGGGAGATTGGGATCATGGATGTGCAGCCGACAAATCTGCAGCAACTGCGTGATGCTATCAAGTCAATATGGAGCAAAATCTCTGAGGAATATTTCCAGTATCTTGTTGAATCTTCGCCATGAAGGATTAAGACAGTTCTGAAGACAAAAGGGGGCCAACCCGGTACTAGTAAGGTGTACCTAATAAAGTGGCCAGTGAGTGTATATATGTATATGTTAATCAGGTTGGATTACATACCTGAAACATACTCTGCATCCCAATAGCTTGTTCAGTTCATTTTGTGCAATAGACCTTTAAGCTAAGGCTAACTATTTAGTTTTATTTGTAACTAGTCTGTTCTTTAATTGAAATATGGTGTTTTAGAAATTTTAGAAATAACAGTGGCAGAACTACAAGATAGTTGCTAAAAGATGATTTTATGAAAACACAATATTTGTAATTATTAATGTACAGTGACTTTCAAAATCACAAACCATGTATAATACCTTTTTCCCCCGGTTTCACAAACAAGGTTTAGGCTAGTCATGGATTAAATTGCATGTTTGAGCTGTCTCAACTAAAAATAACTTGCAGTGAGATGTCTTAAAATATGTCAGCGTCATTTTTTGTCTACAGGTGCACACCAGTAATGTATTTTTCTAAGGCTGTGTTTATAAATGTGGCTTAAATAGCCTAATTTAACTAAGGTCTAGTCCTGGCTTAAGCTAAGCCCTGTTTGTGAAACTGGGCCATAGTGTTGTAAATTATGTATTTTACATATGGGCTGCATATTTAAAATTTTGGGCTAGTTTAGATTTAGATTTTTTTCCATTAATTAGACCAATAAGTGCATGGTTTGGTTTGCTTTTTATTACTGTAACAAAATAAATGCAAGACAAATTACATCAGTAAAAATAGAAGTGCATCACAACAACTTTTAACAGCCAACAAAATCAATGTGTCTATTACATACACTGTTCAAGACATAGTAACATGCAATAATATAACTAAGAGACAAACAAACTGTGTTGCATTGACATTACATGGGCAACCAGGTGAGACACCGAGCAACTTATCAGCTCAATTGGTTACAGATACAATCCCATTTTGAGGGATGTAAACAAAAACAATGGTCTCAGCGTATTTCCTGTTTTACATTTTTAGTTACTATAGCTTCTGAGGTTATGATTGAACTGCTTCTTGTTACAGTTATTAAATAGTTTGATAATAAGCAGGAAATGTTCACAGCCGATAACATGAGCACTTTAAACGGTCTATTGTTGCACTCATCCAACCAGTGGTGTGAAGTAACAAATTACAAATACTCAAATGACTGTAGTGGAGTAGTTTTTCTCAGGAATTGTAATTTACTAAGTAGCTTTAATAACATGTAGTTTTACTTTCCCTTGAGTATATTTTTAGTGCTGTATCGGTACTTTTACTCCACTACTTTCCTTCAAACTGCAGTCACTATTGTATTTTTTCTTGTCTATGGTGATTGGCTAATATAGAAAAATCAGTCCTGTGATTCCTGTCCAATCAAATCGCATATTGAAAGTAAATCACATCATACACATCTGAAGTCAAGGGCGCTGCATTTATGAAGCAAACCTTTGAGAAGCATTAAAATGTCCAAGAAAATGTCCAAAACCTTGACCCAGAGACTGTTTAGATGCATGTCAGTGATGAGAAGATGACGGATGTTTACTGTATGAAGACTAAAATCGCCAAACAGCCTTAAACAATCAATCATTAAATGGAATGAATGAAGAATGGAAGGAAGGGCCGAACAAGGAATAGAAGGAAGGAAGGACTGAACTAATGAAGGAAGGATTCAAGGAAGGACTGAACAAACTAATGAATGAATAATTGAATGAATGAATAAAGAACCAAATGAAGGGAGGAACGAAGGAAGAAACAAATGAATGAAGGAACAAACAAACAAACGAAGGAAAGACCAAACAAACAAACGAAGGAAAGAACAAGGACAGAACAAACAAAGGAACGAAGGACAGAACAAACAAACAAATGAATAAAGGACAGAACAAACAAATGAAGAACAGAACAAACAAACAAACAAACAAACAAACAAACGAATAAAGGACAGAACAAACAAACAAATGAATAAAGGACAGAACAAACAAACAAACAAATGAAGAACAGAACAAACAAACAAACAAACGAATAAAGGACAGAACAAACAAACAAATGAATAAAGGACAGAACAAACAAATGAAGAACAGAACAAACAAACAAACGAATAAAGGACAGAACAAACAAAGGAACGAAATAAAGAAGGAGAGAACAAATGAACGGATGAATGAAGGACAGAACAAACAAACGAATGAGGGACAGAACAAACAAACAAACAAACGAAGGACAGAACAAACAAACAAACAAATGAAGGACAGAACAAACAAACGAAGGACAGAACAAACAAACAAATGAAGGACAGAACAAACAAACAAACAAACGAAGGAAAGAACAAGGACAGAACAAACAAAGGAACGAAGGACAGAACAAACAAACAAATGAATAAAGGACAGAACAAACAAATGAAGAACAGAACAAACAAACAAACAAACAAACGAATAAAGGACAGAACAAACAAACAAATGAATAAAGGACAGAACAAACAAACAAACAAATGAAGAACAGAACAAACAAACAAACAAACGAATAAAGGACAGAACAAACAAACAAATGAATAAAGGACAGAACAAACAAATGAAGAACAGAACAAACAAACAAACGAATAAAGGACAGAACAAACAAAGGAACGAAATAAAGAAGGAGAGAACAAATGAACGGATGAATGAAGGACAGAACAAACAAACGAATGAGGGACAGAACAAACAAACAAACAAACGAAGGACAGAACAAACAAACAAACAAATGAAGGACAGAACAAACAAACAAATGAAGGACAGAACAAACAAACAAATGAAGGACAGAACAAACAAACAAACAAATGAAGGACAGAACAAACAAACAAAAACGAAGGACAGAACAAACAAACAAAAACGAAGGACAGAACAAACAAAAAAACAAACAAATGAAGGACAGAATAAACAAACAAATGAAGGACAGAACAAACAAACAAATGAAGGACAGAACGAACAAACAAACAAACAAACAAACGAATGAAGGACAGAACAAACAAACAAACAAACAAATGAAGGACAGAACAAACAAACAAATGAAGGACAGAACGAACAAACAAACAAACGAATGAAGGACAGAACAAACAAACAAATGAAGAACAGAACAAACAAACAAACAAACAAACGAATAAAGGACAGAACAAACAAACAAATGAATAAAGGACAGAACAAACAAACAAACAAATGAAGAACAGAACAAACAAACAAACAAACGAATAAAGGACAGAACAAACAAAGGAACGAAATAAAGAAGGAGAGAACAAATGAACGGATGAATGAAGGACAGAACAAACAAACGAATGAGGGACAGAACAAACAAACAAACAAACGAAGGACAGAACAAACAAACAAACAAATGAAGGACAGAACAAACAAACAAATGAAGGACAGAACAAACAAACAAATGAAGGACAGAACAAACAAACAAACAAATGAAGGACAGAACAAACAAACAAAAACGAAGGACAGAACAAACAAACAAAAACGAAGGACAGAACAAACAAAAAAACAAACAAATGAAGGACAGAATAAACAAACAAATGAAGGACAGAACAAACAAACAAATGAAGGACAGAACGAACAAACAAACAAACAAACAAACGAATGAAGGACAGAACAAACAAACAAACAAACAAATGAAGGACAGAACAAACAAACAAATGAAGGACAGAACGAACAAACAAACAAACGAATGAAGGACAGAACAAACAAACAAATGAAGGACAGAACAAACAAACAAACAAACAAACAAATGAAGGACAGAACAAACAAACAAATGAAGGACAGAACGAACAAACAAACAAACGAATGAAGGACAGAACAAACAAACAAACAAACAAACAAATGAAGGACAGAACAAACAAAAATATGAAGGACAGAACGAACAAACAAACAAACAAACAAATGACGGACAGAACAAACAAACAAACAAACAAACGAATGAAGGACAGAACAAACAAACAAACAAACAAACAAACAAACGAATGAAGGACAGAACAAACAAACAAACAAATGAAGGACAGAACAAACAAACAAACAAATGAAGGACAGAACAAACAAACAAACAAATGAAGGACAGAACAAACAAATTAATGAAGGAAGGAAGGAACGAACATAGGAAGATCACTTAATGCACTACAGAATGTTACGTTTACACTTCCCTGCACAAATGACATGTAAACGCATCAGCCTTTCACAGCGTAATACTCACTACTCATGAGTACTTTTGAAAGAGCTACATTTTACTAATACTGAGTAATATTTACAGCGGATACTTTTACTATACTCGCACTACATTTTAGGCCAAGTGATGGTTCTTATACTCAAGTGTGATTTTTCAGTACTCTGTCCACCACTGCCTCCAACCATGAATCCCCCCTAACATCCCCTCCCTTCATAATATTTTAAATTATTTTTGATTTTATTTAATCTAATTATTTAAATTATTTCTGTCTCTTTTCCTCTTTTTTTTGTTTGTTTCAGTTTTAGGCTAGTTTGCGGTTTAAAAAAGGAAAACCTGTTGGTACATGTTACTAAATAAATGCAAGATAACGCACACAATTTTAAAATATATATACAATAGTGTTGACAATTCTATATACAGGAAAGCAGCCAAGCAACATATTGGTCTGCAAAATTGCTAAAAAAAAGCCCCGTGTAACATTAGCATTTCATTTATAACATACATTCATTCATTCGTTTTCCTTCGGCTTAGTCCCTTTATTCAACAGGGGTCGCCACAGCGGAATGAACCGCCAATTATTCCAGCAAATGTTTGAAACAGTGGATGCTTTTCCAGCCACAACCCAGTACTGGAAAACACCCAAACACACTCATACACTATGGCCAATTTAGTTTCTTCAATTCCCTATAGTGCATGGTTGGACTGTGGGGGAAACCGGAGCACCCGGAGGAAACCCATGCAAACATGGGAAGAACAAGCAAACTCCACACAGAAATGTCAACTGACCCAACCGGGACTCGAACCTGCAACCTTCTTGCTGTGAGATGACAGTGCTAAGCACCAGTGTTGGGAGTAATGCGTTACAAAAGTAATGTATTACAGTAACGTATTACATTTTCCAGTAACGCAGTAGTGTAAGGCATTACTAATAGATTTTCAGTAATATTTTACTCGGTACATGTTCAGTAACGCGTGCGTTACAACAAACTTTTCGCCCGCAAGACATTAACATTTAAAAAATACTGCAGTTCTATTTCCTGTTTGTGGGGAGTGAATATACGGGTGTTGTCATTAATCTCCCTCTGGCTACTGGAACTTTTTACTTTGAGCGCGGATTGATTTCAGCCTCTGAGCTCGAGGTCCGGTCCGGGGCTATTGGGTCAGCTCGGTTCGCAGTAATGTTACGCTCTAACGCGCAGCGGAAAAGCGGCAAATAGATGAATATGGCAGAAGACAGTGCAATTGCGAGATGGAGGTACGTGCATATTCCACTGACGACTGTCGTAAGCGCAGTCGAGACCACATTTATGCCGAGAACGCTCCGGTTTCCTCTGTCCGTGGACAAAATCCCTCGCGTGCACTCAAAACAGTCTGCTCACGTGCGGATGATCTGCTCTCGCTCCGTCAGATGATGCAGACTCACAGTTTGTACCTTGTTTTCTCCTCTTTTCGTGCTTTTGCTCTCCAGAGATCCTCCTGTTAAATTGTTATCACAAGAATGTTGATATGGTTTATATATTGCTACAATATTTACCTACAGGTTAAGGTAAATATATAAATACTATAATAAATACTAGTGTTTTTGAGCATTAGGTAAAGTGTACTGCCTATGTTTTAGGCTAGTATTATTTACAACTTGTTAATGAATGCTTCAGCATACTGTAGTATTAAGAATAGTAAAGTGTGGTGAATTGTAAAATAATAATATACCCTATATTGTTAAAAAAAACTACAGCACTGGGTCATTTGTTTATATTACGCTTGTTGTGTTACCATAGCAACTATAGTATTACCACAACAGACTAATTGAAGTACTTTACTATAGTACTGTTCAAAACTCTGCACATGCCAATATGTGTGTTCAGGGGCCCTGTGGAACAGCTTCTCCTCAAAATGAAGAGGATGACAGGCAAAATGTCCTCCAATCTCATCAACAATGTGGAAGACAACAGAGACTAGTTCACTTTATTTTAGTTGCCATAATAAAATGAGATTGATAGTGAGATTTATTTGAAGAGTGAATAGGCTTTAATACCATATCGTTTTTCCCTATTTTTTATCAGTAACATTTCTGCTTGCGTTCGCTATATTTTACTTTAAATGTTTTTGATTTGATTAGTATGGTGCACCTTTTAGATGTTTAATAAATGTTTTTAAAATAAAACGTATTCTTAACATCCAACGTCTATTCTCTGTGTCTTTAAGTGTATAAAACTGGAAATATCTCATCATATAACATACAGCCAAAAATGTTATGGTTTATTAGATTAAAAATTATAAGTGTATTTAGCATTTTGGTTATTGTTAATAAATAGTGCACCAATATAAATCATATTAAAAAGCACGAAAGGAAGAGGCAACACAAGACACAAATTGTGAGTCTGCATATAATCTCACTGAGCGAGTGTACTGAGAGCGCGCAAGAACATTTGTGCGTGAGGAGTGCATATTTGAGAGAATGTGAGAAAATTTGCATGCGAGCAGCGTATATTTAAGAGCTCGTAAACAGTTTTGTCCACAAACAGAGGAAATCGGTGCACGAGCATTATATTGAGAAAGCTATGTTCATCATGCTCACTTTGTGCAGGACAGTTTTGTGTTGTGAGCCACTTGAATTTAATGTGAATACAATAATGGCAACAATAAGAAGAGAAAAGAAATCTGCATTTTGTCATGGCATTGCAGTTTACATATAGGCCTGTTGCGTCTAATATGAATATAGCCAAGCTATTCACAGATATTGCCAGATAACCACTTTACCTCTACCATACTTTTATCAGATCATTTGTGAATCTGACTGTCATTCTTTCTTGCATTGTCTTGAGTCTTCACGTTGCCAATTATATACTATATTGTTAGTAGCCTGGATTCACAGTCATTCTGCTACTTCATATCGCTTTCTACTGGATGTAAAATGCTCTGCAGTACATTTGGTCATTTTAGAAAGTTAAGTTCTAATTCTGTAGTTATTTTAGTGAAAGTAACTAAAAAGTAATATAAGAGTAATGTAACGTATTACAATTCTGAGACAGTAATACTGTAATGTAAGGGATTACTTTTAAATAACAGTAACAAGTAATCTGTAATGTATTACAGTTTAGAAGTAACTTGCACAGCACAACTAACCACTGAGCCGGCCTTATAAAAAAAATAATTAAATACAATGAAATAAACTCACTCACTTTCCTTCAGCTTTCCTTCAGGGTCTAAAGTTTGCTCACTTTGAAACTTCAGGCAACTATTCGGGCTTTTCTCGTGAGCCCGTAGGTTATGAACTTGGGCGAATCTCCTCCCGCATGACGAGCACTGATAGGGTTTTTCTCCAGTGTGAACTCTCTCATGCACTTTCAGTCCTGATGAATGACTGAAACTGTGTTCACAGTACGAACACTTGTACGGTTTCTCTCCAGTGTGCATCCTCTGGTGTTTTTTTAGGTCACTTGATGTACTGAAGCACTTCCCGCAGTCAGAGCACTCATAAGGTTTCACTCCAGTGTGAATGCTCTGGTGCACTTTCAAATTATTCAGGTGTAGAAAACTCTTTCCGCAAAAGGAGCAAATGTGAGGCTTCACACCAGTGTGAACTTTACGATGTGTTCTTAAGTTTGATGCGAAAGCAAATGATTTACCGCACTGATCACAGCTAAACGACTTCACTCCAGTGTGAATGTGGAGATGATCTTTAAGAGCGCTTTTGTATTTAAAACTCTTCCCACATTCAGTGCACGGGAACAGTTTTTCTTCAGTGTGAACCCTCAGGTGCACATTCAAGTGTCCTTTACTTGTGAAGTTTTTTCCACAATGAGTGCACACGAACATGTCTTCTCCGGTGTGTATCTTCATGTGCACGCTCAAGTCTTTACTGTAGTTGAAACAGTTTCCACAGTGAGCGCATGTGAATGGTTTTTCCTCGCTGTGAATCCTCACATGCGCATTTAAGTGTTTTTTAAAAACAAAACTCTTCCCACACTGAGAGCACACGTAGGGTTTCTCTCCGGTGTGCACTCTCATGTGCTTTTTAAGTTCTGATATATACATGTAACTCTTTCCACACTGACCGCACGTGAACTGTTTCTCTCCACTGTGAACGATTATGTGTCGGTTCAGTGTTGATTTTTGTGTGTAACTCTTTCCGCATTGATCGCACGCGAACAGCTTTTCTCCACTGTGAACTACCATGTGTTTCTTAAGTGTGGATATATATGCGAAATTCTTTCCACACTCAGAGCAGATGAACGAGTCTTTAACTCCAGCGTTTGTACCTTGTGTCTGTGTGAAATTCGGTTCAGTCTGTGAAACGCCTGCAAGTCCATCTTCATTTATGAAGAGATGAGCTTGTTGTTCGAGTTCATCCTCTTCCACAGGGCCTAAAATTAACATAATAAAACACCATATTTCAAATAAAGAACAGACTAGTTACAAATAAAACAAAATAGTTAGCCTTAGCTTAAAGGTCTATTGCACAAAATGAACTGAACAAGCTATTGGGATGCAGAGTATGTTTCAGGTATGTAATCCAACCTGATTAACATATACATATATACACTCACTGGCCACTTTATTAGGTACACCTTACTAGTATCAGGTTGGACCCCCTTTTGCCTTCAGAACTGCCATAATCCTTCGTGTTATAGATTCAACAAGGTACTATAAATACTCCTCAGAGATTTTGCTCCATATTGTCATGATAGCATCATACAGTTGCTGCAGATTTGTCGGCTGCACATCCATGATGCCAATCTCCCGTTCCACCACATCCCAAAGTTGCTCTATTGGATTACGATCTGGTGACTGTGGAGGCCATTTGAGTACTGTGAACTCATTGTCATGTTCAAGAAAACAGTCTGAGATGATTCACGCTTTATGACATGGTGTGTTATCCTGCTGGAAGTAGCCATCAGAAGATGGAGACACTGTGGTCATAAAGGAATGGACATGGTCAGCAACAATATTCAGGTAGGCTGTGGCGTTGACACGATGCTCAATTGGTACTAATGGGCCCAAAGTGTGCCAAGAAAATATCCCCCACACCATTACACCACCAGCCTGAACCATTGATACAAGGCAGGATGGCTCCATGCTTTCATGTTGTTGAGGCCAATTTCTGACCCGACCATCTGAATGTGGCAGCAGAAATGGAGACTCATCAGATCAGGCAACGTTTCTCCAATCTTCTATTGTCCAGTTTTGGTGAGTCTGTGTGAATTGTAGCCTCAGTTTCCTGTTCTTAGCTGACAGGAGTGGCACCCGGTGGGGTCTTCTGCTGCTGTAGCCCATCCGCCTCAAGGTTGGACGTGTTGTGTGTTCAGAGATGCTCTTCTGCAGACCTCGGTTGTAACGAGTGCTTATTTGAGTTACTGTTGCCTTTCTATCAGCTGGAACCAGTCTGGCCATTCTCCTCTGACCTCTGGCATCAACAAGTCATTTGCGCCCACAGAACTGCCGCTCACTGGATATTTCCTCTTCTTCAGACCATTCTCTGTAAACCCTAGAGATGGTTGTGCGAGAAAATCCCAGTAGATCAGCAGTTTCTGAAATACTCAGAGCAGCCCGTCTGGCTCCAACAACCATGCCACGTTCAAAGTCACTTAAATCCCCTTTCTTCCCCATTCTGATGCTCGCTTTGAACTGCAGCAGATCGTCTTGACCATGTCTACGTGCCTAAACGCATTGAGTTGCTGCCATGTGATTGGCTGATTAGAAATTTGCGTGAATGAGCAGTTGGACAGGTGTACCTAATAAAGTGGCCGGTTAGCATATATAGACAGACAGATAGATAGATAGATATCGTCATTTTACTCGCAGCTGATTGGTCTCTAACTTAGAATAAATCTTGCTAAAACTAAACCCGCCATTGTACAACAGGCCTCAGGTCAGTTTTCATCTTAATTAATGTTTCTCAATTAAAGAGAAAGAGTGAAAACACAAACCTATTAGTTCCTCTGTCTCTTCGTCTTTAATTATGCAGGGTTCTTTCTCAATCTCCATCTTTACTGTAGTATATCAGTTGTTTCTCCTGCTGTAATTCCTCCTGTTTGACCAAACCTACAACATCAGTTTATTTATAACACACGACAGTAATGATTGAAGAATCAAGATTTGAGATGAATTTTCATCGTTATCCACTCGGGCTGGTAACGTTGTGACCCACCTAAATTAACAGATTATTTAAAACGATTTTCTCCTAAATAAATAATAAAGTGAATGTACTTACAGTGTGAAAAATACAGTATATTTAAAGCCTCATGAACGGCTATTCTCCACCTTTGTTGTTGACGCGTTTTCCTTCTTCTTCTCGTGGACTCAGATGTTAATCATGTGCACGAGCGCCACCACTGGCTGAAGCACATACAGACGTTTCTTACCCTCGATATTTGTCTACATTTCGCTAATACGACCCCTTTAATCATCATCATCTCTAAAATAATTATGGAAAGAAAGCAAAGTTTAAATGCACAGATCATATACTTAATAAAAACATAAAAAACTATGTCATTAATATCTGTAAAATAGGTAAACACAATGTGTTTGAATGAAGGTCTGTAAACTTTACATGAATCTGTATACATGAATACCCAATGCATAACCAAAATAACTGACTTTTAAATATTTAATCCAGATTATAAGAGCTGATTACAGATTGAGTATCTGACACTATAAAACAGCATGTTAATGAAAGTGTTTTCAGTGTGTACTCAATGCATCACCTCCAGGGGCGTAGTGGACATTTTAGGGGGGGGGGTCTGTCTCTAAAAGTGGTCTGTCTCTAAATGGTCTGTCTCTAAAAGTGAGGGGGACGTATCCCCCTGTCCCCCCCAGTTGCCACGCCCCTGATCACCTCTAAATAATGACAATAATAAATCGCTGCAAGCTTAACTAATGCTTAAATAAATCTACTACACTGTCATCAATTGTTCCACAAAGAACTTTTAACATTAATGGAAATGTTTCTTTCCACAAAAAATGCTTTATAGTGATGAAATATTCTTTAGATTATTAAAATGTTCTTCACATTATGATGAAAATGGCTCTTTGAAAAGCCTTTCATCACCTAGAAAGTTCTTCAACACACAGCACAAAAATCAGTGCACATTTAACTCAATTTGAGTTTAACTTAACACTCCTTGGGTGTACATATGACTCCCTCCGTTTTGGAGTTAAAATAACATTTTCTAAAGTGTGAAAATTGTACATTACTCTCAGAGTTCATTTTAACACAGTAAGAGTTTATTCTTACATCGAACTGGAGTGTGTGTTACCCTTCAAAGTGTTAATATATTACCTTTTTTCCTATATTATCAATTGGTGTGTGACAGATAACAGTGATCAAATATGTTGAAAATAGTTTTAATTTATTAAATGTTCATTAATATTTTCAGAAATAATTTCAATACATTTAACTCTTTGCATTTTAAAATGCTACAAGACATGTTTCAAGTTTATTTATAACATACTGGTTTGATCACTGTTTGCCTGAAAGAACCGGTTCGAGTAAAAAAACTAGACTTCCCATCACTAGTGGGAAATACACTGCATATTGGGTTAAAAGTTTAACACTGAATTGCTTTTACCATGCTATTGGCAAGGCGTTTAATTCTTTTCTATTGGAAAAAATCTGAGCCGCCAACACATAGTAGACGGATCAAAGACGTGATGTATTTTATTCAGCTGGAAAAAATTTAATTTACTCTCAGAGGTTCAAAAAATACATTTTTTTAAAACATGGTCTCCCTTTCTTACATACGTTGACAATTTACAATTCGTAGAGGAGGAGGATAATTAATCTCATACAATCACAAAAGATCCCCCTGCACCCCCCCTCTTCTTTTAAATTTAATTAAATTTTGTTTTTTTATCATTGCTTTTATCTCACTGTTACCTTGTAATGCCTTTTACAGTGGGCGTGCTTGTAATGAAGGTATACAGAGCCTTCCTTCTATTACACACTGGATGGTTCACTTTCTATGTGAATTGTATATCTTTTTGTATTTTCCTTTTTTTTTTTTTTTTATACATTTATTTATTTATTTATTTGTTTGCTTGTTATTACTGTATCGAAGTTGTGTATGCACCCTATACGTACACTTGCTGTGCATTTGTGTGACGCTTGAGGACCTAAATGTTTGCAGATTGTTAGAACATGTGTTTCTTCTGTTAAAGCCACAAAAGGGAAATTAGTGTTGGGGATGTTTGTTTGTATATATATATATTTTTTTTTGTTTTTTGTTGACTGCATGTTTTTTTTGTTTTGTGCAACTTTATACAAAATTCTTTAAATAAAGAAATTTTTTAAGTGTGGAAATTAAAAAAAAAAAACTCTTAAATATACGCTCTTTCACACTCGTGGATTAAAATGTACTCCGGTTTTAACACTGAACAACACCAAATAAAAAAAAAAATCACACTGTATATTTTACATTTTATATACCTTATTTGGTTCTTCCTGGCACTTATTTTTAAGAGCAAAGATGTTCGAATGCAAGCAAGAATATCGCTGGTTCGCATCTCAGCTGGGTCAGTTGGCATTTCTGTGTGGAGTTTGCATGTTCTCCCCGCTGAAGAATTTAAGGATCTGAGAATCCTTGTTGCAAACTTATGTGTGTGTTATTTCAAGAAAGCAACCATTAATTTGTGTTGTGTTTTATTTTCATTTGTTTTTATTAATTTATTCTTCATTTAATTATTTTATTTAATCATATGATCATTAGTCATTTATATATTTATCATTATATCATTTTATTATGTTTTTTATATTTTATTATTACTATTTTAATATAATTATTGCTTCATTATTTTTTCCATATTGTTATAATCTTATGACTGTGGATTCAAGCGACACTTGTTTTCATGAGTAACAGATAAGAGAATGTCTCCATTTCAAGGTCTGTATTGTCTATGGACAATGTTGTGAAGCAGTAATTTTCCATTGCTGTTGCTTGTAGTATAATAACACTTGTTGGATTTATCCTGGTCAGACAAAGTCTGAGCATTGAATCATACGCAACTTTCAATAAACTTTGCTCTTTCTTTATCATCATGACTTCGTCTCCTGCTTCTGCTCCTCTCTGGTTTTCTCAGTCAACTCCTATATTGATAGGAAGTTGAATACTGGTTAACGGGTTTAGGTATTGGAAACTTTGCTGACTTGTTGTCCATATACCTGGAGAAACAGACATTTTCTGACAAGATCTGGTGTCCGGGGCTGGACCGTATTTATCTGGCGTGGAGTTGGTGGTCTAACACTGCGTTCGCATGGGTTTCCTCCGGGTGCTCCGGTTTCCTCCCCAGTACAAAGACATGTGGTATAGGTGAATTGTGTAAGCTAATTTGTCCGTAGTGTATGTGTGTGCATAAGAATGTATGGGTGCTTCCCAGTACTGGGTTGCAGCTGGAAGGGCATCCGCTGTGTAAAACATATGCTGGATAAGTTGGCGATTCGTTCCGCTGTGGCGACCCCTGATTAATAAAGGAACTAAGCCGAAAAGAATGAATGTTCGAATGCAATTAATTTATCTCCTCAACATAAGAATAGACAAATCGCTTTATTAATTACATCACAAAGATCATTTACAAAGTGTTTGTGTATTTTCAAAGCACGCTAGAATAAATCAAATCTGTCTGAGATCATATTTCGAGAGGAAATTTGAAAAAAACACATTCTTTGTTCAACTTCTTAGTTAAAAATTAACTACATATAAACTGTAGTTAAGTTTGTTCAATAAGTCAATTACAGGGAGTGCAGAATTATTAGGCAAATGAGTATTTTGACCACATCATCAAGGCTGAAAAACGACCACCACTGAACAAGACACACAAGCTGAAACGTCAAGACTGGGCCAAGAAATATCTCAAGACTGATTTTTCTAAGGTTTTATGGACTGATGAAATGAGAGTGAGTCTTGATGGGGCCGTGGCTGGATCGGTAAAGGGCAGAGAGCTCCAGTCCGACTCAGACGCCAGCAAGGTGGAGGTGGAGTACTGGTTTGGGCTGGTATCATCAAAGATGAGCTTGTGGGGCCTTTTCGGGTTGAGGATAGAGTCAAGCTCAACTCCCAGTCCTACTGCCAGTTTCTGGAAGACACCTTCAAGCAGTGGTACAGGAAGAAGTCTGCATCCTTCAAGAAAAACACGATTTTCATGCAGGACAATGCTCCATCACACGCGTCCAAGTATTCCACAGCGTGGCTGGCAAGAAAGGGTCTAAAAGAAGAAAAACTAATGGCATGGCCTCCTTGTTCACCTGACTGAACCCCATAGAGAACCTGTGGTCCATCATCAAATGTGAGATTTACAAGGAGGGAAAACAGTACACCTCTCTGAACAGTGTCTGAGAGGCTGTGGTTGCTGCTGCACGCAATGTTGATGGTGAACAGATCAAAACACTGACAGAATCCATGGATGGCAGGCTTTTGAGTGTCCTTGCAAAGAAAGGTGGCTATATTGGTCACTGATTTGTTTTTGTTTTGTTTTTGAATGTCAGAAATGTATATTTGTGAATGTTGAGATGTTATATTGGTTTCACTGGTGAAAATAAATCATTGAAATGGGTATATATTTGTTTTTTGTTAAGTTGCCTAATAATTCTGCACAGTAATAGTCACCTGCACACACAGATATCCTCCTAAAATAGCTCAAACTAAAAACAAACTAAAAACTACTTCCAAAAATATTCAGCTTTGATATTAATCAGTTTTTTGGGTTCATTGAGAACATGGTTGTTGTTCAATAATAAAATTAATCCTCAAAAATACAACTTGCCTAATAATTCTGCACTCCCTGTAGTACATGGTTTTGTTCTGTTTTTATTAGTATAACAAAACTAACTACTTGTTTTGGTCTCTATAACCAGCCTACTGCTAGTTTAACCAATTGTATTTCAGCACTCCGGGTTGCCTTGGCGGAAAAAAACACGTATTTCATTTCAGTCTTGAAGGCTGCATAAATGTATGTGGGCATGATCGAAAATGCAACCTTCGAAATGAGATGCAGACTCAGAGTTTTAAAAATCCACATGGGAGGATTTTTATTGAGTAAATAATACAAATACTACCAACATAAACAATAGCTGAGCAGTTACAGGGCATTTACAGTGTCAAATCTGTGCACAGTGCTGCTGACAATGCCACTGATCTGAAAATGTCAAATTTAGGGCTGCACACGTTTTTAACCAGGTGGAGGACAGCATGTTTACACATTTATTATGGTCACACTTGCAAGAAATGATCAATGCATAATCGCACAGGCCTACATGGTTCAAGATGAAAAAGTGAAAGTTGTAAATCTGGCAACCTGCACCGCTGGAGGAAAAAAAAAACACTATCCAATATATTTTGAATAGGATGTTTGTGTAAACTGAAAGTGTGAAGGAATATATTATCATAGTAGTCTACATGTAAGTGATTTCAGCTCAGCAATCCCCAAACACTCTGAAACATACATACTCTATATTGAAGTACTTAAATATTTTATATTTGCTTTTAGTTTCAATTGCATAACTTCTATTTCTCCATAACTTATTCTTATTGTTCAAAATCAAACAGGAAGTGCTTAGGGGTAGCTTAATTAATGCACCAGTGCTCTTTGGTAAAGGATACATCAGAATAAACAGCAAAAGAAAGTGCAAGGCACTCAAAAAAGGTGGTAAAAATATTTAAAACATTTTATTAGTATTTTTGTTTAACATTTTTCGAGTGCCTTGGACTTTCTTTAGCTGTTTATTCTTATTGTTATTTGTGTTATAGTGTTTTTTTTTAAGGTCTCCATTTCTCCATGCCACTTTAAACCCGTAATGCACTGCTTGAGTATTCATGCTCAACTTCCATATGAATGAACTGAATTGTCATCAATCTGGCATCCTGTGTTGTTGGAGAAAAAAAAAAAAAGACTATCCAATATTTTGAATTTGGACTGCAATGTCTAGCTCATCCAATAGGTGTTAATCCTACACACTGCCTATTTAATATATTTAAATATATATTATATGGTTTTACTAAAAGTCCAAAAGTTAAAGGTGCAGTAGGTGATCTGCCTAAATGCTATACGTTAGCATAATATCTTTAAAAACACAATCTCTTCCCTCCCGTCCAAAGCCACGCCTCCTGAAATCTCAAATGCGCATCTTAAAGATGACAGCAGACAACCCACTAGATCAGAGGTGGGCAAACTACGCCCGTGGGCCATGTGCGGCCCACTAAACTCTTTCATCCGGCCCGCGAGGGAGTTTTTAAAATGCTGCTTCTGAGTAACGGTTTGGTGTCAGAATTAGTAAAATAATGATGCAATACAAGTGAACGCCATTTGATGGCAGTATTGCACGCGGTACAGTTAGCGCAACCAGTAAAATTAGAGCACACTCTCGGATATTAAAATGCACTCGACCGTTTAATGACTGAAAATGTGTCAGGCAAAAAAAAAAAAGAAAAATTGACTCTGAATGTCGAGTGTTTAAGGAAGAATGGACAACAAAATACTTCTTCACCAATATCGGATAGAAAGCGCTATGTCTAATATGCCAAGAAAGTATTGCTGTTTTAAAGACTACAACCTAAGTCGGCATTTTTCACACAAACATTCAAATTATTTTTAATGTGTTAATATGAGATTTTTTCTATCAGACAATATCTTTTCTATTCTCCACTGTAAAAAGTATTACATTGTTATTATTATATTTTATAAGGGATTATTTTATTGTTTTATGATGATTGATAAGTAAATGTAAATAGCAGTGCAAATTAATTTGACTTGTAAATATGACTCAATAATAACTATTAAACAAATGTGTGTTAATGTGACACGGTTCTGTCCGATATTACATGCTCCATGCATACTGCCACTATAAATAAGTTATTTTTTGAAGGATTTGACATGTGGCCCTTCACTTTGCAAAACTTGATGTGGCCCTCGGGTCTAAAAAGTTTGCCCACCACTTCACAAGATCATGTCATTCGCCACACTGCAAAAATGCTTTTCTTACTTAGATTTTTTGTCTTGTTTCTAGTCCAAATATCAAAACATTCTTATATCAAGAAATATTTTCTTGGCAAGCAAAACATAATGTCTTGTTTTCAGAAATAATATGCCAATATTACCTCAGTTTTTCCTTAAAGGGCACCTATGTTACCCTTTTTTCCAGATTTAATGTAAGTCTTTTGTGTCCCCAAAATATGTCTGTAAATTTCAGCTCAAAACACCCATCAGATTATTGATTATAGCTTTCACTGGTTTGTATTTTATAGCTCTCAACAGCTTGTTGCTGTTTTTGTGTACTTCGCCTTTAAGGCTAGTCCTCCCCGCTCACCGTTCCCACATGCCTGTCAGCGTGCCTCAGTCTCCACCCTCGGCTGCCTCAGACAACTGACAGACATAAAGGAAGCAGATCTCACGTAACGTTTGTGAGGAAAAACTACAGTAAGAACTTTCCCAATGATTATTTGATGCATTTGTTGTGGAGCTGCAATGACGAGTCACACACAATGTCGTTACAAAGTTCACGCACACACACAGACACACACACATACAGCGCGAGCATTTAGCTTTGCACTGTCTTTGCACGCAAATGTGACAGGATACAGGTTAATCTCCACTGCTGTATGGATATCTGTAACCTAATGTACAAAATAAACCCAATTTAACGTCCACAAACCGGGATTGAAGCGTCTTCTTTTATAATTGTTCTGACATGCGGCTGTGCTGATGAAGTAAAGCTGAAGTAAATCGCTGTAATTCATTAACATGCACTGTTTTAAAAGATTTTAAACTTGTAAAACTCACTCTTGATCACATTTGATGATGATGGATGATCCTAGCAAACTGAACAGACCTTTTATTCCCGGTTGCTTTGCGCACGTCCTGTCTTGTTGATAGGATCAGGGCTTTACATTAACACCCGCCAACCCGCCAAATGCGGGTAGATTTCAGTGGTGGCGGGTAAGACAGACACTATATATACACAATAATTTTCCCGGATAATAATTCATAAAGCAGGATTGAGAATTGAGAAACAACATGACTGACAAGAATAATTGCGTTCGCGTGACCAATAAAAAAGCAGATGAATACCGAATGAAAGGATGATCACTCACGCCTTTAGGTGATGCTCGCGACTGTTTAAAACGCGTGTGCGCTCTCGTTTCCTTGCGTGAAGCAACTGTGTCTAGAAACACAGCTGATGCGATCGGTTCTCTTTCAGATAGACTAGACAAAAAGTGATGAACATGCACCCACAGTCTTGCTGCTTTCAAGAGCTCCAGATTTGTATTTTTGTAAGCAGCACCGGTTGCTTTCACTTTCACCATTATTTGAACAGATTTTTATGGGTCTAACGTTAACAGTGTGCGTTATAATCCTTTCATTATCACACGGTATGTTTTTACCAGCTTTCTTTTGCGTAATGTGGTTTAATTATCATTTTTTACAATAACATTGCTTTAATGTGAGATTACTCCCCATTTATATGTAGTTAACTGGTGATCTGGGACCTTTAGCCAGGACAGATTACTGTACATATGCTTTGTTAAATAAAAAGTATAGTAAACAGCTATATTTTGCTTGCTTTGACACATTTAAAATGTGTGGCTAAGAAATAATTAATTGTTTATATTTGTGGTCAGAGATAAATTTGGTAAATCCTTCATTTTGAGCTCTGAAAATTGTGAAATAAAAAGTAATTGCAATACTATGAAACCATGACCCATTTGCTCATGAACATTTAGCAAGCTCATACACGACACACAAAAAGTGAAATGAATGAGGCATGTGGAGATAACGCAAAATCTAAATCAAGTAACTTTAGCATGTCAAAGTCATATTTATGTGTATAAAATATATTTTCCCAACAACAAAATGTGGCTAGTGAAAATGGCGAGTGGCTAGTAATGTTGGAAAACTACTAGCCACCATGGCTGGTGATCAAAAAAGCTAATGTCAAGCCCTGGATAGGATTATAAACGTTACTTCGGAGACATGTTAATACGCAGCTGTCAATCAATTCGGTGGGCGGGGGGACCGCACTCCTACGTCAAGTTGCGGACGATCTCAAAACCGCTCGAATTGGTCCACCGTTTTTATGTTGTTAAATAGTAAAAAAAGGACTGGGTGTGTTTATATCACCCCAATATGACGGTCTATACACTATACCTATACATATGTCTGTCCAAACAGCTTGAAAAGTAGATTTTTCACCATAGGTGCCCTTTAAAACAAGCAAAATAATCTTGTCTTTCCTTTTGACATAATATTATTTTGCTTACCCCATTGGCAGATTATTTAGCTTGTTTTAAGGAAAACTCACTTCAATTTGGCATATTATTTCTGAAAACAAGACAATATGTTTTGCTTGTTTAGAAAATGGTTCTTGATTTAAGAATGTTTTAGATATTTGGACTAGAAACAAGACAAAAAAATCTAAGTAAGGCAAGCATTATTTGCAGTGCAGCTAGAAAGTTTTATAGTACTTTATAATACTACAATTCTGAATGAAAAACTGTATTATATCTAACACGTCTTCAGTTGTGTAACAGCAGTACTTGTCATAATGTGCAATATTTCAGGCATGCAAGGATCGCTGGTCTCACTCTCTCACACGCTTTGTCCTAAAGCGACTACTGTATGCTTAGTGTTTGGCCGGCGACGTGCAGGAATTACACTTATTACTAAGCCACACTTACATGCTATTTCAGAGCGAATATTCATAGTAGAATGGTAAACAATATAGGGAGCGCGTCACAGGCTGTCATTGTTCAGAAACGACCCAAAGTGAAAACAAAAGCAACTTCAGCTCAGTAAAGCAGGCTAGGTGGAATACCGCTATTTACTGATGTTTTGTTGTTAAACTAAATATAAATCTACATTATTGATGCTGTAAAAGGACCTTATGACACTGAAAATAATCAATCTTTCACTGGGAGATTTCAGTGGCTGAACAACACTTCTGTGCATATAACCCATTCACAACAACACAATCGACATCAGCTCTGCATGACTAAAAGACTTTTAAACAGAACATGACCTGTCTAACAGAAACACTTCAGCCATGGTGTCCTCCTTCCTCCAGCAGCAAAACTGACTCCAATATTGATTCAGGATTTTAAAAAGTTTTGATTCAGCATTTGTTTTTACCGCTGTCACTCTCTCTCTTGTGTGCACGTGAACACGGCGCACGTGCACAAACAAATCTGCATGAACGGCTGCGCAGATGTACAAATCTACATTTGTTGACACCGTTTGGGCTATCTATCAGAGTCATGGGAATTATCGGCCTGACAAATTTTAATTGGATGAAGATTTATTAGTTTTATGCCTCACCCAGAATATAAAAATACATATAAATGCATTTAGATCATTTACTTTAATCATTACTATTGTAATATGAAGAGACTTTCAAGCAGCACAACAAAACATGTTTCTGAAGACGATCACCTACTGCACCTTTAACTTTGCTCAATGGGATAACCTAGGCAATGTTTCTTCTCATGACTTTGTAGGCTGTGAAAAAGAGCAAAACTCATCCCACATGAGGAGCAATGATAGGGCTTTTCTCCGGTATGAATTCTCTCATGAACTTTCAGCGTTGATGGATATGAGAAACACATCCCACAGTGCGAACACTGATACGGCTTCTCTCCGGTGTGAACTTTCTGATGAACTTTCAACGTTGACGAGCTGGTGAAACTCTTTCCACATTGTGAACACGTGTACGGTTTCTCTCCAGTGTGAATCCTCCGGTGTGTATTTAAATTACTCGTTGAACTAAAAGTCTTCCCGCAGTCGGAGCACACGTGCGGTTTCTCTCCAGTGTGAACTCTCGTGTGTCTGCTGAGCACTGATTTATACTTGTAAGTCTTTTCGCAGTGAGAGCACGCAAACTGCTTTTCTCCACTGTGAACTTTCATGTGGCTGCTGAGCTCTGATTTATTCACATAAGTGTTTTCACAATGAGTGCATGCAAACTGTTTTTCCTCAGTGTGAACTTTCATGTGTGCTTTAAGAGTCGATTTATGCATGTAACTCCTCCCACACTCCGAGCAGATGAACGTCCTTTTAATTTCAGTATCTTGATTCTGTTCAGTCTGGGAAATGGCTGCATGTCCATCTTTATTTGTGAAACCATGAGGGTCTTTGTGTTCATCCACTTCCACAGGGCCTAAAATTAACATTACATCCCAATACTTCAATTATAGAACAGACAAATCAGAAACAAAAATATATATTTAGCATCAAGCTGGTATTTAAATCTACTGGGTCTGCTGCCATCTATGATTAAGATCAATTATTGTATTTCGGTTTTCATCTTTAATCCTATAGACTGATTTCACGAGGCCGCCATTTTAAAAGCGAAAGCAAGGATGAGGTGGGAAGAAACCCGGAGGTATCACCTGAGATGTTGTGTTCCTGGCTGTATATCTTATCAGCGAAAAGAAAGTGACACAAATTTATACTTTCACCGCCTTCAGAGTGAGCCGAAGGTCCGGTCTGAATGAATAGTGTAAATAAAAAGGGATATCAGAACTCATTTTCAGCTAAGTTAAGGGAAATGGCACTAGTTAGCTAAGGTTTTCTTTCCCAAACACAAAGCCATTTATCAAACTCAAGTTAATGAACTGATTCTTTCACTATATTAGACTGAATTTTGCTACTGAAATATTAAAAACGTCCATTTCCTGCTAACATTTATGGCTCGTTTCCACTGACTGGTACGGTACGGGTCACCTTTATCAGGCTTGCGTTTCCAATGCCAAAAGGGTACCCTTTCAGTGGGCGTGGTGTATGACAGAGAGTTTCAGTCTATGTCATTCTCGCTCAAATAAATGTCTACAGTAAAGCTGTACAGGTCGTTCACATACTGTATCATATGAGAAGCACTTCTCACAAAACAGATGCTTTAAACATATAAATACTTGTGTATAAATGTTTATTACTAACTTTTCTACAAACATGATTTGATTATAACTGCAGATCAATGACAATTATATAAAATAAATAAATAAATGAACATATTTAAACACATACAGACCCTTACAGTCTCCGATACATTACCAATTACAGAAAAACTGCACACAGCATTCATTTAGTCCTTATTTGGGTTCAAAAACAACACGCAACATATAGCCCACAGTCAGAGCAAACCTCTCATCTGTGTCTGTAATCTTCAGCAGCATGTGTAGCTACTGCTAGAGAGTAATTTTGTCATTCCGAGTTCACAATAGTCCAGCAGGTGATGATAAACATGGCAGTTTGTTCATGATTCAGGTTGCTGAAACAATTTGCTCCTGTGTTTTGTTGGGCTTGACCTTTTTTTTGCGATTCACTCTCGCGTTTGTCCTTTTCTTTTCTGAAAGGATCAGATGTCGAAGACATTTTAATAATCACATCGTTATTATATGCCTTTAGTTGTCTCTGCTGTGTATTGAAAACATGGCGGTTCCTTTGTTTTCATTCTGGCTAGCTCCACGAGATCGTGACAAATCTCTGTAACCAATCAGCGTTCAGCTGTGCGTGTAGCTCCACCGTTTGCTACCCTTTCTTGTGTTTGGAACCCTTTCAAAAGGGTGCTGAAAAAGTGGTACGGTACGGTTCGGTTCGGTACGCCTTTTGACAGTGGAAACGGCCATAAAAGCGCACCGAACCGTACCGTATCACTCAGTGGAAACGGGCCATTAAGCGGTGTTGAGTGTGTTCTTAGACAGCGCTGATTTGCCATAGTATTCACTAGTGCTCAACAGCAATGACTGTGATTGGCCGCGTCCACTGATGACTCGACTGATCTTCGTGGCTTAAAAATGCTCCAGTGTCCATGTATCTGTGTTTGCACTCGGTGAAGAGCGGTGAACTGATGACCTTCATGGCCAATCACAGTCATTTCTGTTGAGCACTGGTGAATGCGATAGGAAATCAGTAGTGTTTAACAACACACTCAACAGCGTTTAAATGTTAGCAGGAAATGGACGTTCTGAAAATTTCAGTAGCAGGGCAACACTATTACAAACAACTTGAGGGTGTGCTACAGAGGACTGCATTGTTTTATCGATCACCGGGTTACATAGGCTGAAGCAGGAAAGCGTCCCCACGGTGTTTACCTGCTGCCATAAACTAAAATCTAGGAGGACACTAGGGTTGGGCGATGTCAACCAATTTGGCATCGTACAATGTCTAATGTGAAACATCGTGATGGACGATGGCATCGTCGTCATAGGTGGAGGTGAATTAATCATTTATGAATAATTAATTAAATCATAATGAATTAATTATTTGTAGTGTACCATTTCAACTACCTGACCCGCATGGTCTTTGTTTTACCCGTAACCAAATCGTAAATAAATAAAGATAAGTTACACACAAATTATCATCTGTCAATCACTTTTTCTGCGGGACTCTGGCATGAATAGGCAGAGCGTCAGCATGTGTCAGTATAATGGCGTCGACAAACATGGTTGGTAAAAAAGGTGCACACCCAACAGGAGCCAACCAACAATATCTGAGGTTTTCGCTAAAATTACTAAGTACAAGTGTGAAAGCGAAAGATTGAAGCAGTGTACTGACGCTGTGACACGTTACCTGATAGATTCAAAAGACCGAAGAGTCGTTAGAAAGAGACAAGATTAATTAAATATCACATTTAACAACTATAGTAAGATGAAGTCCAGCGGTACAACCTTGATTAATTGTCCGACGTGCACTGCTATCTGGGGTTTTGTGCTCAAAGCACCCGCTGACTGCCTAGAGCTCAGACGTGCGTATATGCTAGAGAGCATGACAGTGTGTGTGTGTGGTCACAAGATGTGCGTTTTCAGCGGTATAGTGTGGTCGGAGAGCTTTTCAGAAAAGCTAGATGTATTAGTGTAAACAGGGCCTTAGTGTGTATTTTTCACGAGCGGGTTGCAGCACTGATGTTGGCGGAGGATCGCGATGCCGGCTCAGCATCGTGATGTCTATCAGTCATCGGCGATGGATGATGGCATCGTCTATCGACCCAACCCTAGAGGACACTTAAGCGTATTACTCTTAAAGAGATTGTGATTTAGTTTGATGCCTAATATGATTTTAATTGTTTAAATTAAACTTAACTGAATGATATTAAAGTGTTGTTTACACCATATCTGCACTATGAAATCGTGGCAACAGCTGGAGGTTTGTAGTCCACAGCATGTTAATGCAATGTTTACAGTGCTGATCCTATCCTTCTGGGTTTCCTCGCTCCACAGCCTTGCTTTAATTTTTTAAAATAGCGGCCGTGTGAAATAAGCGTAATTGAACAGGATTAGTACTACCCGCGGAAAAGGCCGTAGAATTGGTATGGATGGAAGGGAAATGTCCCCACAAATAATTGAATCGCCTTCAAAATAAAATAATGCCCCATCAACCCTCAGTAATCTAGACGTGCAGAAAGGGCTAAATCATGTTTTCTTCTCCTGTCCATAATATGGATGAAATGGTTTTAATATATTGCGTCACATTCCTCTCAAAATTTCTCTATATTCATATCTCCTCAAAGCCTGATTGCAGTAAAATCATTGCTTCATTATTTGTATTTTTAAGTGTTTAATGCCTTTATTCATGTTGTTAAAAGTGCAAACGAGGATTTGTGCTGTTCAATGTTCAATGCATGCGCTCTAGGGATGTACACAAATGCGAAGTGCAAATCTATGCCATTGCCCAGTGAGCTTGTGTGATTTAGATAGGCAAGGCAATTTCTATAGCACATTTCATACACAGTGGCAATTCAAAGTGCTTTACATAAACAAGAATAAAAAGACAAGTATAAGAAAATTAAAAAAGCAAATAATAAATTAGATACTTCATAATCATAGATTCCCATACATCAACTTAAAAAACAGGCAAAAAGAAACAGAAAGTCGGTATAATTCTAGTAGGCTATGAGGTCTGCTGCTGCTTAAATAATTTTAGATTAATTAATATACAGTCCCTTCAGGGTTTCATGAATTTTTTTTTTTTTAAATCAAGATCTTTGTGGTTAAAATAACAAATTTTGTGCCAAGTTTTCACTAATCTTGCAGCATTAATTATATTTTTTGCTGTGAAATATGCACACAAATAAATGTACACATCTTAATTCATTATTAATTTTTAGGGCGTAAATGCATTGAGGTAAAGATGGTCTTATATTCGTGCATTCTGACTTTTCTCCTTAATATTATCAATTCAGAAAAGTATTCTTTGCGAATTCTAAATAGTGAAATCATATTAGCAGTTAAAGTACAGCATTGTTCACAGTAGGGCTGCACAATATATCGTTTCAGATATCGCAATGTGATCATTCACAATAGTCACATCGCATGATATATAATGTTGAGTTTGTACTATAATTTATCATTTGCATGTGTTTTTGACGCCTGTGATTGTATAAACCATCTGGGTATAAGAAATTGTGACTATAAAATAAACTATGATTAATTTTACTGAATCATTTTTATCATTCAGTTACAGTACTTGAATACTGTTAGACTTGGGACATAATAAAACACTTTATTTAAATGGAATCAAATATTTTCTTGATTGCATTTATAGATTGTTAAGCATGAAAATACTCACAACACATGCAAATACAGAAATGCACTGCAAATAGCGCAGACCACAATGAAAACGTGTAGGGCAAGGGTGTCCAAACTCAGTCCTGGAGGGCCGGTGTCCTGCTGAGTTTAGCTCCAACTTGCTTCAATACACCTGCCAGGAAGTTTCTAGTATATCTAGTAAAAGCTTGATTAGCTGCTTCAGGTGTGTTTGATTAGGGTTGAAGCTAAACTCTCCATGACACCGGCCCTCCAGGACCGAGTTTGGACACCCCTGGTGTAGGGGGACAGCAAAAAGTTTATAGATTGTATACTAGATTTTATAGAGATGCAAATAGTAAACATTAATTCATCAATCTCTGACTAAACATGTGCATGAAAATACTCACAACACATGCAAATACAGAAATGCAGTGCAAATATCACAGACAACATTGAGGTAAGGTTGGTTTAATATTCGCACATTCGGACTTTCCTTATTATATTTTCAGAAAAGTATTATTTACAAATTCTTAATAGGGAAATCATATTTGCAGCCAAAGACTATCAAAGTACAACACTGTTCAGTGAATCAAATCGTGCTAATGTTGCTTTGAAGTCATACTTTGCATACTATTTCTGACCGAATACTCATGGTAACATGGTAAGCAATATAGAGACGGTGTCACAAGTTGTCACTGAACGAATGTGTGAATATAAAACCAACTTTACCTCAATACCAGATAACGACAAAAATGTGTCAGGGGACCCCAAAAACTTTAAAGATGGTTTACTAGATTTTATGGAGATGCAATCGATCTAATGTTATAAAATCTTTCCAAATAGAGATATTAAATCATCTGGTGAAATTGCATTCATATCGTGATATATATTGCAAAATAAACAAATATCGCAATGTTACATTTTTCCAATATCGTGCAGTCAAATAAATAGTGCTAATGCTGTTCTGAAGTAGGCATGGGCCGGTATAAGATTCTGACGGTATGATAACCTTAGATAAAAATATTACGAATAAGTTCGTTTTAAATGTCTGGGTAAAAAATAAAAACTTTTCCCCACTTTTTTAACACAATATATTTTATTTTGTGAAATATTTAAAATATTTTGGAGCAGGCTAAATAATTCAAATGAATCATTGACTTCTGCCGTCTTCATTTGTTTCAATAACACTTGATTTCTTTACCATTTAAAATGGCATCTTTGGAGATCTTTTCTGTTGGAGATACTGTTGTCCTAAAAAAACTTTTTAAAAATGTAAATAAAAAATCTTACACATACATTAGAAACGGCCATACAGAAAATTTTGGTGGTTTTAAAACCTTGACTTTTCCAAACCGCGGTATACCTTGAAACAGTGTCGCCAAATTAGCGACTTTGTCGCTAGATTTAGCGACTTTTCAGACCCCCCTAGCGACAAATTTTCAAAAAAGCGACTAGCGACAAATCTAGCGACTTTTTTGTGTGTTACTGGAGATTTTTATAGACTGTCGTTTGTCCATTACTGTACCGTTCCTACTATTCTCAACGAGCTGCGGGTGATGCCGCCGGCCCCTCCCCCGCCTCAGAGCACTGACAGACGGCCCAGTCCTCATACAGCAGTCTCTCCCACCTGCAGCCTGACAGCAGATCACCCCTCTGCGTACCGACGGCAAATGATTTAGCACCGGCAGTGTGAAGGTATTTCCCGTGTACAGTCAAACCGATCTGCTTCTCCTTTATTTTAACAATTTGATTTGACCGTTTATTCTTTTCTTGTTCACAATCAGAGATGTTTTAAGTGAGAGTTTCAGAACTTGTCTGAGTTTATTATGTCTGAGAGATTACTGCAAATTCACTACTCATCTCTAATGATATACTGTATTCAAACAGCAATAAATTTAGTTAAATTGACATGCTTGCATAAAGCGTAGTGCAAATATAAATACCCCATTTATTTACCATGGGCTGTTAAACAGAAATGGTAGAACGTGATGACGTCAATAATATGCAAATTAGCGTATGACGTAATCTAGCGACTTTTCGGGCAGAGCTTAGCGCCTTTTCGTTGAAAATAGTTGGCAACAGTGCCTTGAAAATGCTATCGTCCCATGCCTATTGTGAAGTCATGCTTACATGTGATTTCAGTGTGAATATTCAAAGTACCATGGTAAACAATATAGGGAGCATGTCACAAGTTGTCACTGAACGAATGTGCGAATCTAAAACCAACTTTACCTCAATCTTAAATGTCATTGTCAGCCATTAAAGAGTAAGAATGAAAACACCAACCTATTCGCTCCTCTGTCTCTTCATCTTTTATTCTGCAGTGTTCATCCGAAACCTCCACCTTTACTGGTTTCAGGAGTAACAATAAACGTCAGGTTTCATCTTAACATTCCTTATATCAGTCATCAAAGAGTATTATGAAAACCACAAACCTATTTGTTCCTCCGTATCTTCACCTTTTATTCTGCAGGGCTCTTCCTCAATCTCAGACTTTACTGGTTGCAGATAAATTAACAAATGTCTGTTGTAATCTTGATTTTAATGGTCAGTTATTAAATAGTAAGAATAAAAACACAAACCTATTCGTTCGTCTGTCTCTTCGTCTTTTATTCTGCAGGGTTTTTCCTCAATCTCCATCTCTACTATAGTATATCAGTTGGTTGTCCTGCAGTAATTCCTCCTGTTTGACCAAACCTACAACATCGGTTTGTTCATATATAATTTGAGAGACATTTCAATCGTTATTTTAAAGGGAATGTACTTACAGTGTGATAAATGCAGTATATTTAGAGCATTATGTTACACTACTGTCAAAGAGCTCTTTGCTTCTGTTTACATTCTTTCCGCGCTCTTCTTCTTCTCGTAGACTCGGATGTTTTGTCATTGTTTCTGGTGCTCGAGTGCCCCCCCTGGCGGAAACTGATACAAACATTTCTTACTCTTGATGATTTAAAGGGCACCTATGATGAAAATCATCTTTTGTGAGCTGTTTGTACAGAACTGTGTGTAGATATAGTGTGTCCACAGTCATATTGGGGTGATATAAAGCCAATAAGTGTCTTTTTTTAAATTTCCTGATGTTAAAATAGGATCCAAACACCTTCCATTTTGAGGCCGACCGCAACGTGATGTAGGAGTGCGGTTCAGTGTTGCCAGATGTAGCTGACTGATTCCAGCCCCAAAACCTGCCGAAATGCAAAAACACCCGCCCAACAACCTCGATTTCACAAAAAGTGGGTGGGGGGGTTGGACGGTCCCATATTTCACGAAAAGTGGGGGGGTAGGGGAGTTTGCCGGCAGGCTGCGCGCCTTTTCAAACAAGCCCAAATATACAATACCCGCCTATGTTACTTTTTACCCGCACACTCGGATTCAAAACCGCTCAATTGGGCGGGAAACCGCCCAATCTGGCAACACTGGTGCGGTTTCCCCGCCCACCGATTTGATTGACAGCCGTGTATTAACATGTCTCCATAGTAACGCGTATAATCTTATCAACAAGACAGGACGTGCGCAAAGCAACCAGGATTAAAAGATCTGTTCAGCTCTCTAAGATCATCAATCATCCTTAAATGTGATCAAGAATGAGTTTCACAAGTTTAAAACGTTTTTAAATCAGTGCATGTTAATGAATTACAGCGATTTTACCGTCTTTGTTACTTTGTAACGACATTGGTGTGACTCATTGTGGCAGAAAGGCTTGAATTAACTCCACAACAAATACATCAAATAATCATTGGGGAAGTTCTTACTGTAGTATTTCTAATAAACGTTACGTGAGATCTGCTTCCTTCACGTCTGTCGCTGTGCTGTTTATCTGACGCAGCCAAGATGAAGATTGAAGGCTAATTCATACTTCTGCGTCAAGCGCATAGATATATACACTAGATATCACATAGGGACCCTGAGCTTGCGTCAATAGCGCTGCCACATTGGTACAGTGCTTCTAGGACAAACGTCATTCAACCGCACTAGTCAAGACAGTGTGCCAATGTGAAGATGCTGGACTTTAGCGCTGTGTACGGGTGTAGTAACGAGCAAACAAAGAAAACAAAGCACAAAGGCAGAACATTTCATAGGTAAGATTTCGTTTTTTATGTTTTTGTATGTTATGAACGTTTGTGCTTAACAAGTAACGTTATTTATACAGTCACTTACTGCATTCACCATAAGGCAAAGGAGCACCACCAAGTTTTGTTGAATAAAATAAGCAAACAATGTTATGAAATATGACAAGAAGACGCTGTGCTGCCAGAAACTTGTATTATTGTCGGCTAAGTGAACGAGTCGTTCATAACGGAGATTCATTCACAAACGGATTGCTCCCTCCGTCAGAATGAGAAGTGAAAGCAGGAGAGGGGGTGTGTTTCAGGACATGGATTAGATCAAATTAAACAGGGAAGGAGGGTAATGCATTTCCATGCACACAAACACTCACTCTTTGTCGGTAATGCCCGTGCGGTCACATCCATCAATTTAGAAAGGTGATGTAAAATTATAATATTTCGTAATTTCAAAAAATATTTTCATACGGACCACCGGGGAAAACTCCCGATCATAGATATATGTGTATATGTGTATTTCTCTGGCTTTGGATGGCCACAATCCTCCACTTCACCTTGGTCCTGCATTCATTTCAAAGGAGCGCTACCCTGTACTAAAATGGCGGCTCTATCGACGCATTCCTTCTAATAGACAACAGTAGGGTAGGCGACATCTAATGTATATATCTATGCGTCAAGCGCATGCGTATGCTACGGCGCAGCCTACGCATAGCCCTCATAGAGGTTGACACGCATCTCTCAAAAAATGTAACGCGTACGTGTAGCGCAAGCTCTGTGATTGGTCGGCTTGGTATCGCTGACGAGTGTGGGCAGAGGTGAGAGCCACGCGCCCGATGCAGCGAGTGTTTACAAGTGTGGAGTCTCGTGAAGGAGCTCCGGATGGAGACTGTTGTTTTGTGTTTACCTTATGATTAAAGTTGTTGCACGTCCGCCGGTTCCCGCCTCAAAATGAGCGAATTTGAGCCACTTGTACATTAAGGAAGTGTTCAGAAAAAAACAAAACACCAGCGGAGAAACTCGACACAGAGGAACATAAACACCTACTACCAGCTAGTGTTTCGGAAGTGTTATTGCA
Organism: Danio kyathit; assembly: GCA_903798195.1. NCBI lineage: Eukaryota > Metazoa > Chordata > Actinopteri > Cypriniformes > Danionidae > Danio > Danio kyathit. The sequence continues at coordinate 4,020,761 of LR812539.1, forward strand.
GAGAAACAGAAACAGCGCACAGAAATATAAATGTAGGGCTGCGTGCGAGGCTTGCGCCGTGGGTCACGCCGATCACGTGACGCAGAAGTATAAACCAGGCTTGAGGCAGACTCTGACAGGCACGTGGGAACGGTGGGCGGGGAAAACCAGCATTAAAGGCGCAGGCAACAAAAACAGCTACAGTGTATTCAGAGCAGAAAATTCAATATACTGAAAGGTCATAAATTATCTGCTGTGTGTTTTGAGCTGAAACTTTACAGACACATTCTGGAGACACAGAGGACTTATATTAAATCTGTAAAAAGAAGTAAAATAAGTGCTCTTTAAATTTCACTAATATCATCTTTCATAGAAAGAAATCACTTTATATTTATTGATCATATACTTAATATCAATGCATAGAAAGGGATGTCATTAACATCTGTAAAACACAAAAGTTTGTGAGCATTATATGATGGAGAGCATGAGACTGATTCCTGAAAGACCCCAGTGACAGACGCATCTTCGCATTGATCCTGAAGGGCAAGCCTGAACACCCGCCGGTGCTCTACACACACCTGCAGCTTCTCCACGCTGGATGTCCATCGTTCTCCAGCCTCCGCCGCCTAGACTGCAGGAGAAATGATCGTGCCCAACCTGAGCCTGGTTTCTCTCGAGGTTTTTTCCTACACTTTCATCAATTGGTGAAGTTTGTTCCTCCACTGTCGCCACTGGCTTGCTTGGTTTGGAACTTGCGGAGCTGCCCAAGGATGGATTTGCTCTTCAGTGTTTGGACTTTCAGCAGTGAAAATTAAACCACACTGAACTGAACTAAACTGAACTTCAACTCTGAAAACTGGACTGACAGTTTTAATCTACTAGAACTTCAGTGTTAAGGTGCTTTGACACAATCTACATTGTAAAAGCACTAGAGAAATAAAGATAAATTGAATTGAATGATTCATTAATGCACTTAATGCATGAAAAAAACAACTTTTCCTAAGTAGTGTGTCAGAATCGTGAGAGAATTTAACTACTAAATCTAAATAGGAAAACACCTTATTTTCAAATGTATTACTAGAATTGATTAGCAGCAAACTAAATAACATATATTTAATAAGTCACGAATGGTTGCTTTTTATTTTAGTAGATTAAACATAGATGTGGCTGCTTTTATAATTAAAAACCAAACTCACTTAATATTCTGTGGGGGTTTCAATGCAGATAGGTTGTGATTCAGATGATTTAATCAACTGATATTACCAGTATTGAAATGCACACAATTAATTGAACTGATCTGCATAAACAAAACATATCCTTGAAAAAACACAACATGGCAAATATTAATCTGACAAATGAACTTTAATTTCAAATGAAAGCACACATTTCTTGGCTAACATAGTTAGAATTCATGTCAATATTATTATTAAATTTCTTTCAGATTTTAACATTTTTTTAACAAAAAAAGAAATTCAGATAGCTTTAAGTTTAACGATCTTGTAAATTATTGAGAATTTCTAGCAAACATCTTGCACTAAAATGTATAGAGATATCATCGGTAACCCAATATCTAAAGTATTCTAAAATAATTGCTTATTTTTACAATCAAGACTCTGTAGTTCCAAAAATGCAATGCAATACAATAACACCATAAATGAACAAGCAAACACTAATAAAGTGTCTTTAACTCATAAAAAACGCATAGAGATAAAGCATAAAGAACTGTAAACAAATCTCCAATAACGTTTTATATATATATATATATATATACAGTTGAAGTCAGAATTTGATTTTCTTTTCTTCTTTAAATATTTTCCAAATGATGTTTAACAGAGCAAGGAAATTTTCACAGTATGTCTGATAATATTTTTTCTTCTGGAGAAAGTCTTTTTTGTTTTATTTCGGCTAGAATAAAAGCAGTTTTTAATTTTTTAAAAACCATTTTAAGGTCAAAATTATTAGCCCCTTTAAGGTATATATTTTTTTAGACAGTCTACAGAACAAACCATCGTTATACAATAACTTGCCTAATTACCCTAACCTGCCTAGTTACCCTAATTAACCTAGTTAAGCCTTTAAATGTCACTTTAAGCTGTATAGAAGTGTCTTGAAAAATATCTAGTCAAATATTATTTACTGTCATCATGGCAAAGATAAAATAAATCAGTTATTAGAGATGAGTTATTAAAACTATTATGATTAGAAATGTGTTAAAGAAATCTTCTCTCTGTTAAACAGAAATAGGGGAAAAAATAAACAGGGGGGCGAATAATTCTGACTTCAACTGTGTATAAAACATTATTGGAGATTTGTTTACAGTTCCTTATGCTTTATCTCTATGCATAAATATATATATATATATATATATATATATATATATATATATATATATATATATATAAACGCTTATTTTTATGATCAAACTCTGTAGTTTCAAAACACAGTGAAATGTAATACAATAAAAACTGAGATATTTAAAAAATATACATAAAACAAACGTTCATAAAAAGTCTTGCTGGATCTCATTTAGCTTTAAGATGAAGCTGACCGTCAGGGCTTAGAACTGTATCATATATTACAGTTTTAGGGTGGCATGGTGGCTCAGTGGTTAGCACCATTGCCTCACAGCAAGAAGGTTGCTGGTTCGAGTCCCGGCTGGGCCAGTTGGCATTTCTGTGTGGAGTTTGCATGTTCTCCCCGTGTTGGCGTGGGTTTCCTCCGGGTGCTCCGGTTTCCCCCACAATCCAAACACATGCGCTATAGGGGAATTGACGAACTGAATTGGCCATAGTGTATGAGAGTGTGTGTGTTTGTGTGTGCGTGAGAATGAGTGTGTATGGGTGTTTCCCAGTACTGGGTTGTGGCTGCAAGGGCATCCGTGTGTAAAACATATGCTGGAATAGTTGGCGGTTCATTCCGCTGTGGCAACCCCTGATGTATAAAGAGACTAAGCCGAAGGAAAACTGAACGAATTACAGTTTGATTTTTTTTAAAGTACACTAATATAAGTCAGCATCAAATTATTCCCATATGAAAATCTGATATTCAGGTGCTTGTCATATAATTACAATATAACCTTTTCATTTATTCATTTACCTTCGGCTTAGTCGCTTTAATCATCAGGGGTCACCACAGCGGAATGAACCGCCAACTATTCCAGCATATGTTTTTCCTTATGTTTAACCTTTTCACATTATTCTAATTTTCTGAGTGACTGAATTTGGGGTTTTCATTAGTTCTCATCAAAATTAAAAGAAATAAACACTTGAAATAGATCAGTCTGTGTGGAGTGAATGTATATATAATACAAGTTTCATGTAATTAGTGAAATAAATCATGTTATGAACATATTCTTATTATATAACCAGCATCTCTATACAGAAAAAGTGGAAGATATTGGAAAAGTGAAATTTCATAGGGGGTGAAAACTTTTGCACATCACCAAATGAACATTCACACATTCATTTACCTACAGCTTAGCCCCTTTAATTATCAGGGATCACCACAGCAGAATGAACCACCAACTATTCCAGCATATGTTTTACACAGTGGATGCCCTTTTAGCCGCAACCCAGTACTGAGAAACACCCATACACACACACTCATTCATTTTATTTTTGGCTTGGTCTCTTTATTAATCAGGGGTCGCCACAGCAGAATGAACCACCAACTATTCCAGCATATGTTTTACACAGTGGATGCCCTTTTAGCCGCAACCCAGTACTGAGAAACACCCATACACACACACTCCTTCATTTTATTTTTGGCTTAGTCTCTTTATTAATCAGGGGTCGCCACAGCAGAATGAACCACTAACTATTCCAGCATATGTTTTACACAGTGGATGCTCTTTTAGCCGCAACCCAGTACTGAGAAACACCCATACACACACTTTCATTTTATTTTTGGCTTGGTCTCTTTATTAATCAGGGATCACCACAGCAGAATGAACCACCAACTATTCCAGCATATGTTTTACACAGTGGATGCCCTTTTAGCCGCAACCCAGTACTGAGAAACACCCATACACACACACTCATTCATTTTATTTTTGGGTTAGTCTCTTTATTAATCAGGGGTCGCCACAGCAGAATGAACCACCAACTATTCCAGCATATGTTTTACACAGTGGATGCCCTTTTAGCCGCAACCCAGTACTGAGAAACACCCATACACACACACACACACACACTCATTCATTTTATTTTTGGCTTAGCCTCTTTATTAATCAGGGGTCGCCACAGCAGAATGAACCACCAACTATTCCAGCATATGTTTTACACAGTGGTTGCCCTTTTAGCCGCAACCCAGTACTGAGAAACACCCATACACACACTCATTCATTTTATTTTTGGCTTAGTCTCTTTATTAATCAGGGGTCGCCACAGTGGAATGAACCGCCAACTTTTCCAGCATACGTTTTACACAGCGGATACCCTTCCAGCTGCAACCCAGTACTGAGAAACACCCATACACACACACTCATTCATTTTATTTTTGGCTTAGTCTCTTTATTAATCAGGGGTCGCCACAGCGGAATGAACCGCCAACTTTTCCAGCATACGTTTTACACAGCGGATACCCTTCCAGCTGCAACCCAGTACTGGGAAACACCCATGCACACTCATTCACAAACACACTCATACACAACAGCCAATTTAGCTCATCAATTCCCCTACAGCGCATGTGTTTGGACTGTGGGGGAAATCGGAGCACCCGGAGGAAACCCACGCCAACACGGGGAGAACATGCAAACTCAGCTGGGACTTGAAGCAGCAACCTTCTTGCTGTGAGCCATCGTGCATAAAATGAGCTCATATATATGATACATCAGATGTTTTTTCGTGCGAGCGAGTAGTCTAAAAGTGAACTACGCTCACTTAGGGAATGTTTCTTCTCATGAAAATGTAGATCATGAAAATCAGCAAAACCCTTCCCACATGAAGAGCACCGGTAGGGTTTTTCCTCAATGTGAACTCTCTCGTGAACTTTCAAAGCTGACGAATACGTGAAACTCTTCTCGCAGTGTGCACACTTGTACGGTTTCTCTCCCTCGTGAGTTTTCTGATGGGATTTAAACACTGATAAATAGGAGAAACACTTGCCACAGTGTGTGCACTGATACAGCTTTTCTCCAGTGTGAACTTTCAGGTGATTTTTCAATACGGACGAGCTGGTGAAGCTCTTCTCACAGTATGAACACTTGAAGGGTCTCTCCCCAGTGTGAATCCTCTGGTGCACTGTTAAGTGACTTACTTGTAGAAAGTCTTTCCCGCAGAAAGTGCAAACGTGAGACCGGACGCCTGCATGATATTTAAGATGAGCTCTTAACTGTGATGCCCAAATGAAGGTTTTATCGCAGTGATCGCAGCTGAACGGCTGAACTCCAGCGTGAAGCTTCTGATGCTCACTGAGAGTGTTTTTATATTTGAAGCGCTTCCCACATTTATTGCATGGGAACGGCTTTTCTCTAGAGTGAACGTACATGTGCACTTTTAAGTGAGCATTACAAGTGAGACCGCTTTCACACTGAGAGCATGCGGTCGAGCTTTCCTTACCGTGAACGCTCATGTGCGCAATTAACAGGGAGTTATAAACGAATCTTTTGTCACAGTGGGTGCACGAGTATGGTTTCTCTCCGGTGTGCACTTTCATGTGAGCTTTGAGTGTTGATTTGTGGAGGTAACTCTTTCCACACTGTTTGCACACAAACCGTTTCTCTCCGATGTGAGCTTTCATGTGTCTGTTGAGCTCGGCTTGATTTACGTAACTCTTTTCACACTGATCGCAAGCAAACTGGAGCTTTTTTCCATCGTGAACTCGCATGTGCGCTCTGAGAGCTGCTTTAGTGAAGTAAGTCTTTTCACACTCGGCGCAGGAGAAAGTCTTTGTAACGGCGGTGTATTTTTTTTTGACTTTTTTCTGTGGGGATTCCTGTGAAATGGCTCCGTTTCCATCTTCGTTTGCGGAACGATGAGGTTGTTTGTGTTCATCCACCTCTGCAGGGCCTAAAATTCGCATGATTGAAGAACAGAGAAATTAGAAAAACAAAATATCTATATACACTCACCGGCCACTTTATTAGGTACACCTTACTAGTACCGGGTTGGACTCCTTTTGGCTTCAGAACTGCTTTAATCCTTTATGGCACAGATTCAACAAGGTACTGGAAATATTCCTCAGAGATTTTGCTCCATGTTGACATGATAGCATCACGCAGTTGCTGCAGATTTGTCGGCTGCACATCCATGATGCCAATCTCCCGTTCCACCACATCCCAAAGGTGCTCTATTGGATTGAGCTCTGGTGACTGTGGGGGCCATTTGAGCACAGTGAACTCATTGTCATGTTCAAGAAACCAGTCTGAGATGATTCGTGCTTTATGACATTGTGCGTTATCCTGCTGGAAGTAGCCATCAGACGATGGGTACACTGTGGTCATAAAGGGATGGACATGGTCAGCAACAATACTCAGGTAGGCTGTGGTGTTGACACAATGCTCAATTGGTACTAATGGACACAAAGTGTGCCAAGAAAATATCCCCCACACCATTACACCACCAGCCTGAAGCGTTCATACAAGGCAGGATGGATCCATGCTTTCATGTTGTTGATGCCAAATTCTGACCCGACCATCCGATAGTGGCAGCAGAAATGGAGACTCATCAGACCAGGCAACATTTCTCCAATCTTCTCTTGTCCAGTTTTGGTGAGCCTGTGTGAATTGTAGCCTCAGTTTCCTGTTCTTAGCTGACAGGAGCAGCACCCAGTGTGGTCTTCTGCTCATCCGCCTCAAGGTTGGAGGTGTTGTGTGTTCAGAGATGCTCTTCTGCAGACCTCGGTTGTATCGAGTGGTTATTTGAGTTACTGTTGCCTTTCTATCAGCTGGAACCAGTCTGGCCATTCTTCTCTGACCTCTGGCATCAACAAGGCATTTGCGCCCACAGAACTGCCGCTCACTGGATATTTTCTGTTTTTCAGACCATTCTCTGTAAACCCTAGAGATGGTTGTGCGTGAAAATCCCAGTAGATCAGCAGTTTCTGAAATACTCAGAGCAGCCCGTCTGGCACCAACAACCATGCCACATTCAAAGTCACTTAAATCTCCTTTCTTCCCCATTCTGATGCTCGCTTTAAACTGCAGCAGATCGTCTTGACCATGTCTACATGCACTGAGTCGCTGCCATATGATTGGCTGACTAGAAATTTGCGTTAATGAGGACAGGTGTACCTAATAAAGTGGCCGGTGAGTGTATATTCAGTAGAGTGAAATATGTTAAGGCGAGCATATACTGTAAATATATATATAATATATAGCCTTATGTGGGTATATTTTCAAATTTAAGTCAAATTTAAGACCATTATGAATGAATTTTCAGACTTACACATGGCTAAACACTTTCTAATGAAAAACATTTTTATTTGCTTTATCAAAAAAATTCAAATAGCGTTATTTCTAAACCAAATATGCTAAATAATGTCAAAACAAGTAAAGTCCCGTTGCATGCATGCATTTTTTTCAACAATGTTTTTTTTTTTTTGACAATTTTTTAAAAACAATAATTACATAAACTAAATATAATAATTAATAATATAATATATAATAAACTAAATGTATGCACAAAAGTCTGTCCAGGTCAGTATCCTCACCAAATAGCTATAAATACATAGATGATATTTAAGCAATTTTTTTGTAAGGAAGATAATTATTCTATTAAGGTAAATGAAGTTAAAAATAAAATTGTTGATGATTGGATGGGTGTTGTCGACCCGATTGAGTAGATTTACATTGACATAAGAAAATTAATACCTGTTTAAAACTATTTAAGACCTTCAACACAATATTTCAGTAAATTTAAGACTAAAAATTTAAGTTTTTAGGATGCAGACACCCTGGGTATATAAATCTACTGGGTCTGCTGCCATCTAGTTTTATATTAACTACTACATGTCAGTTTCCATCTTAAATTATTAGATAAGTATTACCTGGGAATCTTGTGTGATTTAGAAATGATCCCTCATATCTGATTGTGATGTTCAACATTTGGGAAAAGCAAAACTTGTGACTCCAATTTACTGACTTATCTTATAAAATATCTTATAAAAATAGTAAAGGGAAACACAAACCTATTTGTTCCTCTGCCTCTTCATCTTTTAATCTCCAGGTTTCTTCCTTAACCTCCATCTTTACAGCTTTCAGATGCATTAATAAATGTTAGTGTTCATCATTATATGCCTCATCAGCCATTAAAAAAATCACAAATACACTTCTCATTGTACAAGTATTAATATTACATGTAAATATTTCTTTTGGAAGGACACTATACACTGTATATCGGCAGGCTAACTACATTTATATACAGGGAGTGCAGAATTATTAGGCAAGTTGTATTTTTGAGGATTAATTTTATTATTGAACAACAACCATGTTCTCAATGAACCCAAAAAACTCATTAATATCAAAGCTGAATATTTTTGAAAGTAGTTTTTAGTTTGTTTTTAGTTTGAGCTATTTTAGGAGGATATCTGTGTGTGCAGGTGACTATTACTGTGCAGAATTATTAGGCAACTTAACAAAAAACAAATATATACCCATTTCAATGATTTATTTCCACCAGTGAAACCAATATAACATCTCAACATTCACAAATATACATTTCTGACATTCAAAAACAAAACAAAAACAAATCAGTGACCAATATAGCCACCTTTCTTTGCAAGGACACTCAAAAGCCTGCCATCCATGGATTCTGTCAGTGTTTTGATCTGTTCACCATCAACATTGCGTGCAGCAGCAACCACAGCCTCCCAGACACTGTTCAGAGAGGTGTACTGTTTTCCCTCCTTGTAAATCTCACATTTGATGATGGGCCACAGGTTTTCTATGGGGTTCAGAGCAGGTGAACAAGGAGGCCATGTCATTAGTTTTTCTTCTTTTAGACCCTTTCTTGCCAGCCACGCTGTGGAGTACTTGGACGCGTGTGATGGATTGTGTGGATGTGTGACGCATTGTCCTGCATGAAAATCATGTTTTTCTTGAAGGATGCAGACTTCTTCCTGTACCACTGCTTGAAGGTGTGGACTGGGAGTTGAGCTTGACTCCATCCTCAACCCGAAAAGGCCCCACAAGCTCATCTTTGATGATACCAGCCCAAACCAGTACTCCACCTCCACCTTGCTGGCGTCTGAGTCGGACTGGAGCTCTCTGCCCTTTACCGATCCAGCCACGGGCCCATCAAGACTCACTCTCATTTCTTCAGTCCATAAAACCTAAGAAAAATCAGTCTTGAGATATTTCTTGGCCCAGTCTTGACGTTTCAGCTTGTGTGTCTTGTTCAGTGGTGGTCGTTTTTCAGCCTTTCTTACCTTGGCCATGTCTCTGAGTATTGCACACCTTGTGCTTTTGGGCACTCCAGTGATGTTGCAGCTCTGAAATATGGCAAAACTGGTGGCAAGTGGCATCTTGGCAGCTGCACGCTTGACTTTTCTCAGTTCATGGGCAGTTATTTTGCGCCTTGGTTTTTGGTTTTTCCACACGCTTCTTGCGACCCTGTTGACTATTGTGAATGAAACGCTTGATTGTTCGATGATCACGCTTCAGAAGCTTGGCAATTTTAAGAGTGCTGCATCCCTCTGCAAGATATCTCACTATTTTTGACTTTTCGGAGCCTGTCAAGTCCTTCTTTTGATCCATTTTGCCAAAGGAAAGGAAGTTGCCTAATAATTATGCACACCTGATATAGGGTGTTGATGTCATTAGACCACACCCCTTCTCATTACAGAGATGCACATCACCTAATATGCTTAATTGGTAGTAGGCTTTCGAGCCTATACAGCTTGGAGTAAGACAACATGCATAAAGAGGATGATGTGGTCAAAATACTCATTTGCCTAATAATTCTGCACTGCCTGTACAGTCCAACCCTTTGCACAACTCCTTAACCTTTCTAATTAGGACTGTAATGTAATAACCTTTTGTGAAGCTGCTTTGGAACAATACTTGTTGTGAAAAGCGCTATACAAGTAAACTTGAGTTAAAGAGAATTATGAAAAACACAAACCTATTAGTTCCTCTGTCTCTTCATCTTTTATCCTGCAGGGTTCTTCCTCAAAGTTTCCTATTTCCAAATGCATTAATAAATACCTGTTTTTATGTCATTGTCAGTCTTTTAAGAGAAAGAAAATGAAAACACAAACCTATTTGCTCCTCTGTTTCTTCACCTTTTATTCTGCAGGGTTCTTCCTCCGTCTCAGACTTTACTAGTTGTAGATGCATTAATAAATGTCAGTATTGGTGTCAATGTTTATTGTCAGTTATTAAAGAGCAAGAAGTAAAACACAAACCTGTTTGTTCCTCTGTCTCTTCATCTTTTACTCTGCAGGGTTCTTCCTCAGTCTCCATCTTTACTATAGTATGTCAGTTGTTTCTCCCGTTCACTTTAACTTTGGGAAGATAAAAAATATTCCTCAGCATTTAAAATCTCGTTATCTGTTTCAGATTATGGATGCAACGATTAACCGATTTCTCTGTTAACCGTGCTTTAATTCATCATGTTTAATTAATCGTAAAGGCTTCTCAACACCGCATTTCTGCACGGAACAAAACTGCTGCACTAAACAAAGTTATGCCAACTGTGCACTAGTTTAAAGTTTAGAGCATGTACACCGAGACTAATACGCACGCACGCTGGATTAAAGGCTGATTTTAACTATGGCTGAGGCTATGAACTAAGAGCTGTTCACATATCCTGTCTTTTGCGCGCACAAGTTCGTTGTTTTCAACAGAGGCATGTGATTTGCGTGCGCATACTGGCAGCGACGCGATCAAGCTTTCCAGGCAAAAATTAAATGCCACAGGCGCACCGTGAGTCATATGACAAGAACTTACCAGTTCATATTTGTATGGAAATATACACATTTCTAATCCAAATAGTTTTAATTCCAAATAATTTTTAAGTCCAAAGAGAAATGGACTATTGTTTGTTTTTTATTATTAGTTTGTGCTGTATTATTTAGTTACTGAGCAGCAAAAAATAACACTTTAAAATATAAGGAGTTTTCATGTGATTTTCTAAACTAGTCATGTTTTGAATGAATGAATGCATAATAATAATAATCGTGATAACCGTGAAACCTTGATTATTCCTCAGACTATAATCGTTCACCCAAAATCTATAATCGTTGCATCCCTACTTCAGATTAGCAAGTATATATAACTTATGCTGTTGGAACAAACTAGGGCTGCACCATGGGCGTCGCTAGACCCCATTTACTGGGGCACGTGCCCCAATAAAAATCGCCAGTGCCCCAGTAAATGCTTTGAGATGAGATTTACTTTATATTCAAGTGTGTTTATTAGGAGTGGTAATTCTAAAATAAAGACGTTATTTTCTATGTGCAACCAAATCAACGCTGGTGAAACCAATGTAGTTTAGTTAAAAAGCAAACTGAGCACATGCGCAGAAAAATCCATACCCATGCGCCTCAGTCCCGGTTGTGAACATGCACGCCGGAAAAACAGCCGCGCTGCTTACGCGCCGCTCATGCGTTGTGAAACTGGCGTACGAGTCTTCTATGTGGAAGTGTCGGCACGGAGGGAGTTTTGCAAGTCAACAAAACAAAGTTTAAATAATATGACGGTGATCTTACTCAGACTAAGCATGGCTCCTTGTTTGAAGCAAAAAGGAGGGATGATGAGTCAGGGAGGTAATCTAATTCTCGGCCAATTCTATAAAGCATATTTTTTTGTATTCTGTAGAATTGTCTATAGAATTTTATTCAAATGAACTTAATATTCATGCAAAAGATTTCTTAAATTATCTTAGCATCACTGCAGTTGTGTGTCTTTAGATGGTTTTTCAGTTATATTTAGGATTAATTTCTGTTATTTATTTAGAATAATAATTGTATAATAACAATAATACTGTTATTTATTTATATATATATATATATATATATTTTTTTTTTAATTCTTTTTTTTTACGGGGAGCTGTGCCCCAGTAGAACTTTATGTCTAGCAACGCCCCTAGGCTGCACAATATATTGCTTCAACATCGATATCACAATGTGATCATTCACAATAGTCACATCACAAGATTTACAATGTTGAGTCTGTATTATAATGTATTATTTGCATATGTCTTTCGGATGAGCCGTTAAACTGAGGTCCTGACTCTCTGTGGTCATTAATAATACCATGGCACTTCTGGTAAAGAGTAGGGGTGTAGCCAGGGCCGGCGCGTCCATTGAGGCGACCTAGGCGGCCGCCTAGGGCGGCATAATAATGAGGGCGGCAAATGCGCCTCGCCCCCCAACCCAACTGACTTTTATCCGCAACATCATCAACACAACACTGGCACAATAGTGAGGGCGGCAAACGCGCTCCGCCGCCCAACCCAACGTACTGACTCTCATCTGAAAAAAACTGAGTGGGAGAAAAAAAAAAGAACAGTGATAGGAAAATATATATATATATATTTTTAAAGTTTTTGCGTTCCCTCGCAAAATGTTTTTCCACAAACACTTCCTGTTCACTTCATACATGTCAACCCAGCTTTCGTAACTGTTTGTGCAGTAGTTTGTCATTAGGTGTGTTTAAAATAAAACACACAGGAAGGACATGTTTACATATTATTAAGAGTCTTTGACTTGTTTAAACATACACCCGAATATCCCCAAATGCCCTGCACTTTTGCTCCTCTTTAAATGCCGTGTACGAAGCTGATGTGGGATCAGTTTATCATACGGAGCGCTTCTGTCAGTCAGTGCTTATATACCAGTCATTGGCTCATACATGCATTCGCTGATTCAGAGGTTGCATATGAAGGGTGATGATCGACGCACAACTTTAATGGAAAGAAAGTGAATGAAGACATTTTTATATTCATTTCAGCGTGCATTCAAGATTAAAATACATGAGAAATATGGGAAAATACTGAATGATATGATGATAGCAGGATAGAATTGTAAAATACGGGATAATCCAGGCAAAAAACGGGAGGGTTGACATGTATGAAGTGAACAGGAAGTGTTTGTGGAAAAACAGTTTTGCGAGGGAACGCAAAAACTTTTAAAAATTAAAAAAAAATTCCAATCACAGTTTTTTTTTTTCTCCCACCCATTTTTTTTCTCCCACTCAGTTTTTTTCCACCATCACGTCCCTTCCGGGTCTCCTTAAATTTTCACTTTCGGGTTGAGGGCGGCGTGATAGTCCTTTGACTAGAGCGGCAGTTCGGCTTGCTCCGGCCCTGGGTGTAGCCCCGGTGTCCTGGCCAGATTCTCTTCATCAGCCCTTACCATCATGGCCTCCCAATCATCCCCATCCACAGAATTGGCTCTATCACTGTCTCTCCACTCCCCCTATAACTGGTGTGTGGTGAACGCACTGGTGCTGCCGTCACATCATCCAAGTGGATGCTGCACACTGGTGATGGTGTGGAGAGATTTTTATTTTTAAATTACTGTACCTGAATACTGTTAGACTTGGAAAACGATAAAACACTTTTTGTTTCGATTGTAACTTTTACTTTTTTGTATTTATCTCTGCTTTTAATGTGTTTATTAGATTTTATACAGAATCACTCCCCTACACAATCAGCCCAATCCATCTAAAATGATCAATTCTTTGCAAACAGAGATGTTCAAGTCATCTGGTGAAATTGTATTCATATGGTAAATATACACTCACCGGCCACTTTATTAGGTACACCTTACTAGTACACGGTTGGACCCCCTTTTGCCTTCAGAACTGCCTTAATCCTTCGATTCAACAAGCTACTGGAATTATTCCTCCAGTATTTGTCGGCTGCACATCCATGATGCCAATCTCCCGTTCCACCACATCCCAAAGGTGCTCTATTGGATTGAGAGCTGGTGACTGTGGAAGCCAATTGAGCACAGTGAACTCATTGTCATGTTCAAGAAACCAGTCTGACATGATTCACGCTTTATGACATGGTGCGTTATTCTGCTGGAAGTAGCCATCAGAAGATGGGTACACTGTGGTCATAAAGGGATGGACATGGTCAGCAACAATACTCAGGTAGGCTGTGGCGTTGACACGATGCTCAATTGGTACTAATGGGCCCAAAGTGTGCCAAGAAAATATCCCCCACACCATTACACCACCACCAGCAGCCTGAACCACTGATACAAGGCAGGATGGATCCATGCTTTCATGTTGTTGATGCCAAATTCTGACCCGACCAGTTGATGATTGGACAGGTGTACCTAATTAAGTGGCCGGTGAGTGTATATCGCAGAATGACAAAATATCGCAATGCTAGATCTTTCCAATATCGTGCAGCCCCAGAACAAACACCACTTCAACTCAAAATGTGTTATGGTTTGTCGGAAATAACGTATTATCTGAGAAACAAACTCAACACAACGTAAAATAATCGTGTCACAAACAGTCGTGTGCTTTATGGATGAAACCTACAACAAGAGGTGAATTATTTCTGTATTAAGACGAAATGACTAGGTTTTGAGAGGAATTGCGATCGTTATCCACTCGGCTGGTGCTGTTTTGATCCTCCAAAATTAATAAACTATTTTAAAAACTTTTACCTAATACATTATAAAGTTAATTTACTTACGATGTGGTAAACACAGCAGATTTAGATCATTATAAACTGCTATGATCCACTTCTGTTGTTGATACTCTTCTTCTTCTTCTCGTAGACTCGGATGTTCGTCCCGGTGTTCGAGCGCCACCACTGGTGGGAACGGTGAAGTCAGAAGGGATACAGCTGTGGAGACTCACGTCAAGAAGCTACTTTTCCATTATTATAGTGATTTGTTGTTTTTGTTGACAATATTACATAGTTAATTTTCTACTCTTAGATTTAACAGCAACAATAACGAGACAATTTAAGGGATAGTTCACCTAAAAATGAAAATTTACTCACTATTTATTTAACCTCAGGTGGTTCCAAACCTGAGTTTCTTTCTTCTGTTGAACGATGGTCTTCCACAGTATTTGTTTTTCCTACTATTGAAGTCAATGGCTACAGATTTCCAGCATTCTTCAAAATATCTTCTTTTGTGTTCAACAGATGAAACTCATAAAAGTTTGGAACCACTTGAGAGTAAATAAACAGTGAGTAAATAATCAATTTGGGGTGAACTAGCACTTTAAAAAGTACACACAAAGTAGGATAAATGCAATTAGATAATAGTGTGTTTTATCAATAACCAAATAACTTATTATAGATAAAAACAAAATGCCTACTACAGCTTAAATTGCCAGTAAGAACCACTAGACGGCATTTAATCCAAAACAATTTCATCAGAATCTATTTATGAGAAATAAACATGACACATATATAAATAAAAAATACATCCAGCATGGTTTTTAGCTTTGAAAGTGATTTATTTGTCAGTAAGTTATGTTGAATACAATGCTAAACTTCTTAATTTCATACTGAAGTGCATATCTTCATATTATCTATATAATTGAGACTAATATAAACAACATGATTTATGGAAATGACTAAAACTGTAATTTATTATATTTAAATTCATATTTTTAATGTATATATAACACAGATCTGGTGGTTTCTGAGTATTTGAATGAATAAAATCATACATATAGTGCTTTTAATGTAGAATTTCATGCATAAACTATGATAATTGCTAGTTTAAAAGATTAATTGATTACTATTATTAAGTAGGTAAGCAACACTGAATACAATATTAAAACAAGGGCTGCACTAAAATACATCCAGCATAACTTTTAGCTTTGAAAATGATTTATTTGTCAGTAAGTTATGTTGAATACAATGTTAAATGTCTTAATTTCATACTAAAGTATATTTATCTATTAAATTGAGACTAATAAAAACAACATGATTTATGGAAATGACTAAAACTGTAATTTCTTATCTTTAAATTCATATATTTAATGTATATATAACACAGATCTGGTAGTTTCTGAGTATTTGAATGAATAAAATCTTACATATAGTGCTTTTAATGTAGAATTTCATGCATAAACTATGATAATTGCTTGTTTAAAAGAATAATTGATTGGTATTATTAAGTAGGTAAGCAACACTGAATACAATATTAAAACTAGGGCTGCACTAAAAATACATCCAGCATGGTTTTTAGCTTTGAAAATGATTTATTTGTCAGTAAGTTATGTTGAATACAATGATAAACTTCTTAATTTCATACTAAAGTGCATTTATCTATTAAATTGAGACTAATAAAAACAACATGATTCATGGAAATGACTAAAACTGTAATTTCTTCTAAATAAATTCATATATTTATAACACAGATCTGGTGGTTTCTGAGTATTTGAATAAATAAAATCTTACATATAGTGCTTTTAATCTTGTTTCATGCATAAATTATGATACTTGCTTGTTTGAAAGAACAATAAATGGCTATTATTAAGTGGATAAGCAACATTGAACACAATATTAAAACTATTGCTACACAAAAAAATACATTCAGTATGATTTTAGATTTGAAAATGATTTATTTGTCAATAAGTTGATAAATACAATGCTAAGCTTCTTAAATTTCATACTAAAGTACATTTATTTATTAAATGGAGATTAATAAAAACATAACATTGTTGTTTTTAATTCCACAAATCTAGTTGCATGCAGTATAATACAGCATCATTTCTAACCCCATAAGCAAACCAAAACTGATATTTCCAATTAAAGTTGTGCACAAATTGACTTTCTTAAATAAACAAAAGCTTATTAAACAATAACAGAGTCTCTACACTGTATGTAAGTTTATGTATACTATATATAACAATGCAAACTGGAAATCAAGTGTGTGTCCATCTCACTCTCTGCATTCGAACATTCTTTGAAAATTTTGCTATAATGCAAGTACTTCCATCAGCAATATATACTTGAAGTCAAAACTATTCACCCTCATATAAATTATTATTATTCAATATTTCCCAAATGATGTTTAACAGATTCAGAAAATTTTCACAGTATGTCCAATATTTTTTCTTCTGGAGAAAGTCTTATTTGTTTTATTTCGGCTAAAATAAAAGCAGCTTTTAATTGTTTTAAAGCCATTTTAGGGTTAATATTATTAGCCCCCTTAATGTCAATGTCAATGTCAGTTTTATTTATATAGCACTATTAAACACAACCAAAGGTTGACCAATGTGCTGAACATTACAAATCACAAAGAGAAAGGTATAAAAGTATAGCTAAAACAAACAATTCTCACTGATAATTATTATAGCTAAAACAAACAATTCTCACTGATAATTATTATAGCTAAAACAAACAATTCTTACTGATTAAATGCCAAATCAAAAAGGTAAGTTTTCAACCTAGATTTAAAAACAGACAAGAGATGATATAGACCTAATACAGAGGGGCAGAGCATTCCACAAGGTAGGACCAGCTACTGCGAAAGCACGGTCACCTCTGCATTTCAGCCTCGACTTTGGGATGCTTAAAAGTCTCTGGTCAGATGACCGAAGAGACCGACCAGGCTGATGTTCTGTCAACAGGTCTGACAGGTAGGAAGGAGCTAGCCCGTTTAGGGATTTAAAAACCAAAAGGAGAATCTTAAAAGTGACACGATAGTGCACAGGCAACCAGTGCAAAGAGCGTAAGACTGGTGTGATGTGGTCATATTTTTTGGTACCGGTTAAAAGCCTTGCAGCAGCATTTTGAACTAACTGTAGGTATTACTTAAGCAGTATTTGTTTTGGATTGTCTCCAGAACAAACCACTGTTATACAATGGCTTGCCTAATTACCCTAACTTTACCCTTAAGCCTTTAAATGTCACTTTAAGCTGAATACTAGTATCTTGAAAAATATTTTGAGTTATTAAAACTATTATGTTTAAAAATGTGTTGAAGAAATCTCCATTAAACAACACTTGGGAAATATTTTGAAAATGATTCGATTGGAAGTGGTGTTAGAGAAGCCAGCAGGGGGCACTTAACCTGTGGTCTGTGTGAGTCCTAATGCCCAGTAAAAGTGAAGGGGACACTACACTATTAGTGGGCGTCGTCTTTCGGATGAGACGTTAAACGGAGGTTCTGACTCTCGGTGGTCATTAAAAATCCCATGGCACTTCTGGTAAAGAGTAGGGGTTTAACCCCGGTGTCCTGGCCAAAGTCCCTCAATCGGCACTTACCCATCATGGCCTCCTAATCATCCCCATCCACCGAATTGGCTCCATCACTGTCTCTTCACTCCACCAATAGCTGGTGTGTGGTGAGCGCACTGGCGCTGTTGTCCTGTGGCTGCCATCGCATCATCCAAGTGGATGCTGCACACTGGTGGTGGTGTGGAGAGACCCCCCTCATGATTGTGAAGCGCTTTGGGTGTATGGCCATACACAATAAATGCGCTATATAAATACACATTACATTACATTAAAATTTCAGAGGAGGGCAAATAATTTTGACTTGAACTGTATATATAAAACTGCTCTAGGGGTTTTTGGATATTTTAATGAAAAAAAATCATGTATATATTGATTTTAATACAGGTTTTCCAATTTCATGCATAAATTATGCACAATTTTACCTATTTTACTTGCTTGTTTAAAAGAATAATGGATTACTATTAAACCGATAAGCAACACTGAATACAATATTAAAACTAGGGCTGCACAATATGTCGCAAAAATGATTGTTATATAGGTAATAGTATATACAACATACATGTGATAAATGACATTTATTTTATGCCCGTTTAGATTTTCCAACTTGGGCGATTCGCTCAAAATGTGCAATATGCCGTGTTCACACCAGACGCGGCATGCACAAATAAATCGAGCTATTTGTGCGTAAATAGATGCGTGAACATTTTAGTTTACTTCATTCACGCGTTAAATTCTCTTCGCAATAGAAACGGTTTCATGTCATGGGCAGGGCTTCTGTCTGCCCGGTGACTCTAGCTTTGTTGCTAAATGGCTAACATGGATTTTATTGAGATACTAGCTGTGCTTTATGTGCTTTAGAAAAGCTGATAAACAGCGTAGATTCATTCTGCTTTGTGTCTTAAGTCCACTACATCCTTTTAGAGGTGCACCAGCTCTGTGAGTTCATCAACTCCTCCAGAAACTATACCTGGATGATCGAGGCTTTCAGCGGTGCTTCGGACTGAGCCGGGTCCAGTTTGATGAGCTGTTGTCCGGTGTCGGCAGGAGGATTTCCCCTCGAGAAACCAACAATAGGCGCTATATCATAATAACTCCCCTACGAGAGCAAGCTCATGATTGGTTAATGCAGCGCAAATGTCAAACTTGTAAATGCTCAATTCGCGCCACCTCATTTGTGCGAATAGCACCACAGGATGTCTATTTACATCTTTGCATTGACTTAACATGTTAATCACTCGCACTTGATGCTTCATCCGCGACTGGTGTGAACGCCCCATTAGGGGCCATTTACATATCGCGTCTTTTCTGCGTGCAAGTTCGTTATTTGCATATTGGGAGTGATGCGCTCACGTTTTCCAGACGCACCCAGTTGAAAACATCTCAGCTTTCAGAATGCTGCGAGCGCACTGCGCGTCACGCGACAAGAACTGACTGATCTTGCTAGCTTGTTTAAAAGAATAATTGATTACTATTAAATCGATAAGCAACACTGAATACAATATTAAAACTAGGGCTGCACAATACGTTGCAAAAATGATTGTTATACCGATAATAGTATATACAACCTACATGTCGCAGACATGTGATACATGACATTTATTTTATGTCCAATATTTAATGTTCGCTGAAGTTCAGATTTTCCAACTCAAGCGATTCGCGCAAAACGTGCAATACGCTGAGTTCACACCAGACGCGGCATGCACGAATAAATCGCGATATTCGTGCGTAAATAGATGCGTGAACATTTTAGTTTACTTCATTCACGCGTCAAATTCACTTCACAATAGACACGGATTCGCATCATGGGCAGGGCTTCGGACTGCCCGGTGACTCTAGCTTTGTTGCTAAATGGCTAACATGGATTTTATTGAGATAGCTGTGGTTTATGTGCTTTATAAAGGCTGATAAACAGCGTAGATTCGTTCTGCACCATGTCTGAGTCCACGAAATCCTTTCAGAGGTGCACCCAGCTCTGTGAGTTTATCAACTCCTCCAGAAACTGTACCTAGATAATGGAGGCTTTCAGCGCTGCTGACTGAGCCGAGCCCAGTTTGATGAACTGTTGTCTGGTGTCGGCAAGAGGATTTCCCCTCCAGACACCAACAACAGTTGCTATGTCATAATCACGCCCCTACAAGAGCAAGCTCCTGATTGGTTAATACAGCACGAATGTTTGCTAAAGTTCAGATTTTCCAACTCGAGCAATTCACAGGTCGAACATGTAAATGCTTAATTTGCGCTGCCTCATTCATGCGAATCGCACTGCAGGATGTCTATTCACATCTTTGCATTGATTTAATATGTAAATGACTCGCGCTTGACGCTTCATCCGCGACTGGTGTAAACGCACCATTAGGGGCCGTTTACATATCACGTCTTTTCAGCACGCACGTTCGTTATTTCCATATTGGGAGTGACATGCTCGCGGTCTCCCAATTAAACACATCTCAGCTTTTCAGAATGCTGCGAGTCGCATGACAAAAACTGACAGATCAGCTTCATACTTTGTATAGAATACAGACATTTCGGTAGACTTAGGCCCAATCCCAATTCTACCCCTTAGCCCTTCCCCTTACCCCTAGTTTTGCGCGTGCCCGCCAAGGGGTAGGGCTGTCCCAATTCTCTTTAGCTTGAAGGCGTAGGGCTAAGGGCAAGGGGTATACACCCCTTCGAACGAAGATTTTTCAGGAGCACACTTGAAACGGAGGGGTAAGATATTTCCCAGAATACACCTAGTATAGCTGAACCCGGAAGTAAGGAGATCCACAAATTAGTATTTTTTGTCATTATTACAAATTTTTACGACAAACAAACACATGTTTTAGTATATTCATAACCGCGTTCATGTTTTACCGTCATGCTTTTTAAAAAAACCGCAAAAAAAAAACGCTAAATTTGGCGATCTATAATCCCTAATAATAACTCCTGTACAGCAGTCCTACAACATTCTGACACTCGATAACACTCGAATACCCTGTCAGAGCAGTCTAGTGGCTGAAAATGAGCTTTTTACAGTGTCTGCTATAATGTTAATGTTGTTTTGGTGTGTTTAGATAGATGACTATGGCCACTGTGTAAATACACAGTACAGTTACGATCTTATTGCCACATTAGATCGTTATGATAACATAATACATGCCTTCAGTGATTTCCTGAAGATAAACACCACAAAATAACCCAACTGGAATAACTACAGCAGTCGCGATCGTCTGATCTCATATGAAGCAAGAGATCGTGATGACATATGATGACGTGTGCAGGTGTTGAAGTGCTGTCCCAATTCTTAGGTGTAAGTTTTGAAGCCCTTCCCCTTAACCCTCGGTTGTAAGGGCCAAGGGGAAGGGGAAGGGGTAGGGGTACAAAAATAGAATTGGGATTGGGAGTAAATACCTAAACACAGAACACTCAAACACTGCAGTGCTTTTTCATTTTCTCTATAAATAAAACTTGTATCAGAGTGACAGCAATGTTTTGTCGGCTTGTCATCCTCTGAAAAAACGGTTGATGGTCGCCTAGCAATCTGCGTAATGTACGTCCCCGAGTCACGGTAAAACTGTCAAGCATTGACTGGTCCACTGTGATAAAAAGGTTGGGGACCACAGTTGTAAGAGATTTTGTTATCGCAATACTCAACAACAATATCATGCAGCCCTAATTAAAACCCATTTAAGCAGTTAATTACTTGCAAGTGCTGTATCCGAGCATGAACTCTGCTCATTTGTGCAACTGTCTGCAAGTTTATGCTTCTTCTCGTGAATCTGTAGATTATAAAACTGAGCAAAACTCTTCCCGCATGACGAGCACTGGTACGGCTTTTCTCCAGTGTGAACTCTCTGATGAGTTTTCAATGCTGACGAGTTAGTGAAGCTCTTCTCGCAGTCCGCACACTTGTACGGTTTCTCTCCAGTGTGAATCCTCTGGTGTATTTTAAGGTTAGTGGATGAACTGAAGGTCTTCCCGCAGTCAAAACACATATAAGGTTTCACTCCAGTGTGAACGCTCTGGTGAATCTTTAAGTTATTCAGATGCACGAAACTCCTCCCACAAAAAGTGCAAATGTACGGCTTCACTTCAGAATGAACTTTAAGGTGTGCGCTTAAATTTGACGCCATCATAAACGACTTACCGCACTGATCACAACTAAACGACTTCACCCCGACGTGAGTTCGCAGATGATTTCTGAGAACGCTTTTATATTTAAAACTCTTCCCGCATTCAGTGCACGCAAACAGCTTTTCCTCAGTGTGAACCCTCATGTGCACTTTTAAGTGCCCTTTATGGATGAAACTCTTCCCACATTGAGTGCACGCCAGTGTTTTCTCTCCAGTGTGAATCCTCATGTGCACACTCAGATCTTCCTTGTAAATGTAAGTCTTTCCGCAGTGGCTGCATATAAAGGGTCTCTCTCCAGTGTGAACCCTCATGTGTCTTTTGAGCTTGGATTTATTTGTGTAACCCTTTCCACACTGAGTGCACACGAACGTTTCTACCTCTCCAGTGTGTGTTCTGATATGCACACTCAGGTCTTGTTTGTAAACAAAGGTCTTTCCGCACTGGGAGCAGGTGAACGGTCTTTCTCCGGTGTGAATCCTCATGTGTATCTTGAGTTTTGATTCATGCTTGAAACTCTTCCCACACTCAGAGCAGCAGAGAGATCCTTTGACTTCAGCTTTTTTCAGCGTGAAAGTCTGCGCATTTTCATCTTTTATGATATGATTTTTGTCGTCGTTCATCTCAGTTGGGTCTAAAATCAAAATAAGACATTTGGTGCTAATATTAATGTTCCTCATCAGTAATTAGAGAATGAAGTAAAACACAAACCTATTAGTTCCTCCGTCTCTTCCACTTTTATTCTGCAGGGTTCTTCCTTAATCTCCATCTTTACTATAGGATGTGAGCTGTATCTCCTGCAGTAATTCCTCTTGTTTGCTGCTTCTTCAACTGTGGGAAGATGGGAATATTCCTCAGCATTTACAAGACAGTTTCAGTTTAGATGCTAATTACTATTGATTACACAAGTTTAAGTGTTTTGCAAAACTGTTCACTAGTGGTGTGTCTTTAAAGAGCCTCTATTACACATTGAAAAGAATCATATTTCGGTTTTATGGGTCTCCAACAACATACTGATATGTATGCAAGGTCAAAAAACACTTTCATGGTCTTATAATATGCATCTATTTTTACCTAATTATCCCAGCGACTCCCATATGAATCGTTCAGCGATTCATTTGTACTCAAACCCCTGCTTACCGCGAAGCTAATCTGCGCTGATTGGACCGATGACAGTCTGTTGCGATTGGTCGACAGCGTTCAGCGCCGCAGCGCGAGACAGTAAAATGCCCAGCGTGGTTTATCAAGCCCCCAGGTCACCAACATTGGATCGGAACGGACGCCCGAAACACGCTTTAAAGTAAACTTACTAACACCACAGTAAACAGTACCCGGTTCTCAACAGTGTTATTCAGACACCTCAGCGCCGAAAGCAGTGCAGTTAAACACCAGCATTGCTCTCAAGTATGACACACATTCAGAATTAATCCACACAGCAGCAAAAACTGAACTATTCTGAACCTTGACCGCTGCACGTGTGCAGGATTAGCTAACAGTGGCCATAGCAACGGCAAAGTTTAGTGAAACAAGCTCACAAACACATTTAAATGCGTAAACAAAGCAGCACGCGTCGCGTTTTCAATGTGGCATTAGACGCGATACGAGAATAAAAAGAGTACCTGATACAGTACAAGCGGTAACTAGTAACAAAACATGTAGATCATTTCTATTTGCAATCATTGCTCTGGCACCTCGCCCGTGAACTGCTATATTTTCTTAGGACTTATCTGTACTCTGCTATTCCAACGATCACATACCCAGCCGGGAGGTTGTAGCATCCTCTGTCCTCTGACAAGCTATCTCCCTTCAAAAGCCCGAAGCCCAGCGTGCAGCAGCCTGCCGGTGTACCTATTAATTTGTCCTTATTTTGCCCGCACCCCTGGTGTATTGTCTGTCCATTACAAGATGGAGGAAGAAACTTAATGCATGAGCTGTGTAGTGATAGATCGCCCATTGTAAGTGTACAGATGTCTGAACGACTCCTTTCCCCTCACACTTCCAATAATATCCAGGTAAGCACAGCGTCTTCATGAGCGTCCTGCTGCTGTGTTAGTGGGCGGGACTGCAGGTTTGAATTTTGCTGGGTCTGCGCGCGCAACCATTAAGTTTCGTGACGATGTCACGACGAAACGGCTGATGACTCGTTATCAAGACGATTCGTTTAAACCATTATGAGTCGACTCTTTTATAGATGAATCAATAGTTTTAAAAACTGTCCACTTTCAGATTTAAGCTTTAGCTGGATATTTCACTTCACTAAGAGCTGTGTTACACACTACATGGAAGGTGATTTTCAAAAACCCATAATAGGGGCTCTTTAACATGTTGTAATTGTGTATATAATTGAAAAGATGTGAACATTTGGGAACTGCTTGTCATTCATTCATTTTCCCTTCGGCTTAGTCCCTTATTAATCAGAGATTGCCACAGCAGAATGAACCGCCAACCTATCCAGCGGATGGCCTTCCAGCCGAAACCCAGCACTGGTAAACACCCATACACAGTAGCAAAAGATCAAAAAGAAAATCGGCACACTGCCACTGTAGCTTTCAAAAAACTTCTTTAATATCACTCACTTTTTTGATCTTTTGCTACTGAGTTTATTTTTGATCGAGCACCTGCCTTCGAGATTTTTAGATGTGCGCACATTTTTGCATTATGTTCTGCAACACCTAGACAGACCGGGGACCTATGTGAGGATCTTGTTTGTTGACTTCAGCTCAGCTTTTATCATCCCAAAACTTCTCCTGCCCAAATTAACTGAGCTCTCCGTGCCCACCTCTGTCTGTCAGTGGATCAACAGCTTCCTAACGGACAGGCAGCAGCTGGTGAAGCTGGGAAAATTCTCATCCAGTACCCGCACAATCAGCACTGGCGCCCCCCAGGGGTGTGTCCTCTCCCCACTGCTCTTCTCCCTGTACACGAATGACTGCACTTCAAAAGACTCCTCTGTCAAGCTCCTAAAGTTTGCAGACGACACCACATTTATCGGCCTTATTCAGGACTGTGACGAGTCTGCTTACAGACAGGAGGTTAAGGAGCTGGCTGTCTGGTGCAGTCACAACAACCTGGAGCTGAACACGCTCAAAACAGTGGAGATGATAGTGGACTTCAGGAGAAACCCCCCTGCTCTCCCCCCACTGAGCATCATGGACAGCATTGTGGCAGCAGTGGAGTCCATTAGGTTCCTGGTCACCATCATCTCTCAGGACCTGAAGTGGGACACTCACATTGACTCCATTGTCAAAAAAGCTCAACAGAGGCTGTACTTTCTTCATCAGCTGAGGAAGTTCAACCTCCCAAAGGAGCTGCTGAATCAGTTCTACACCTCCATCATTGAATCAGTCATCTGCACATCAATAACTGTCTGGTTTAGCTCAGCTACCAAATCCGACCTCCGAAGACTACGTCGAATAGTTCGGACTGCTGAGCGAATCATTGGTACAACCGTCCCTACTCTCCAAGAACTGTACTTATCCAGAGCAAGCGGAAGGGCTGCCAAAATCACTCTGGACCCCTCACACCCAGCACACTGCCTGTTTAAACTTTTACCTTCTGGTCGACGCTACAGAGCACTGCGCACCAGAACAGCCCGACACAGAAACAGTTTCTTCCCTCAGGCAATCCATCTCATGAACACTTGATGATAGTAATTGTGGAACCAACATCACTACCTGCTATACACTTTTATACACACATACACTTATTTAACAACACACTTTACATGCCAATTTGCACATAACAGCTGCACATATTATGTTGTAAATAGTAATATAGCTGTACAAACACTTGTCAATTTGTAAATATTTGCATTCACTCCTTTTTAAAATATATTTATTATCTGTTTTTTAGTCCTGTCTGTAATTCTGTTGCACTGTAGAAGCTCTGTCACCAAAACAAATTCCTCGTATGTGTGAACATACCTGGCAATAAAGCTCTTTCTGATTCTGATTTCTGTTTTGTGTGCTTTAAAACACCCATACACACTCATTCACACACACACTCATACACTACGGCCAATTTAGTTAATCAATTCCCCTATAGCACATGTGTTTGGACTGTGGGGGAAACCGGAGCACCCAGAGGAAACCCACGCCAACATGGGGAGAACATGCAAACTCCATACAGAAATACCAACCGACCCAGCCGGGACTCGAACCAGCGACCTTCTTGCTGTGAGGGGACAGTGCTAACCACTGA
Organism: Danio kyathit; assembly: GCA_903798195.1. Lineage (NCBI taxonomy): Eukaryota > Metazoa > Chordata > Actinopteri > Cypriniformes > Danionidae > Danio > Danio kyathit. Next base: position 4,047,160 of record LR812539.1, read on the forward strand.
GCCACCGGGTCGTCCACTAATTGTACATCTCTTTTTAAATTCAATTTAAGTCTGTCTTAATGCAATTTTAATCAGTTTTTAATCCTTTGTTGTTTTCATTCACAATATACTTATTGTGTGGTTATTTTATGATTATTTTAATCCTCTTGTTTATGTAAAACACTCTGAATTATTAATAATACGATCTACAAAATGTGCTAAATGTATAAACTTGCCATGCCTATTAGATCTTTTATTTACCAGGGTAAATAATGTGAAACAAGGCTCAAAACAATCTGTAATCTTGACAAGCTTATGAAAATGATCATGGTTTTAATATGCTAAAAGCGTAGTAGACATGTTTTAATCCTTGTGCACTGTTCAAATTGTCTACCCTTTTCTTATGTTCGGGAGGAAAACATCCACTAAATTAAACTGCTGTAAAAATGCATCAGATTAATATTTTTTTCAAATTGTTTTGCATAAATCTGATAATTAGCCTCAGTCTGGATCAAAACTACTAAATTACAGGATTTTAACTCTTTAATTGCCAAGTTCACAAATGATGTCACCGACTTGGTGAAAAAAAACACAAAATGACGTATTTTCGATATAAAAATTAATTGTGTACTAGAATTCTTTTTAGATTTTATCACAGTCTTGGACATGTGAATGATTAATAAATACATTGGCTTTGATGCATTGTTAGATTTTAATTTTTGGGGCTGTTTTTAGCCAATTGACTTCCATTATAACCACATTTGATGGTGCATAAATACACAGTCTTTGTTTTTGTTTACTCCATGTAGTTCTGAGAGCTGAGATGCATATTTTGATTTTCTCAGACACAACAAGGTAAGTGCATAGAGGTCAATCTCACACACTCACACACACACTTTAATTTGCTGTTATACTCTATATAAAATCAAGAAACTAAACTTTTTTGGGGTGAATGGTGCCAACTGCGAACTGATGATCAACAGTAAAAATTACAAATTTTACCTCGTTCCTACAGGGAAAACCACCAACAATCAAGAATGCATGATTATATACTGTAATGGTTTTGCAAATGTGCTAATAATGAAAGTCAATGGGGGCAAAAACAGCCATCAACAGTAAATTAAGGAGAAAAAAAATTAAAATTAATCAAAAACAATGTATAAAAAAACAACAAAAAAAAAACAACCCACCAATTACTTTTTATATTGAAAATACGTCATTCCGTGTGTGTTTTTGACCAAATCAGTGATATCATTTATGAATTTGGCAATTAAAGAGTTAAAATACAGCAATTATCTAAGCAATTTAGTAGTTTTGATCAGGACTGAGGTTGCTTAACAGACTTATGCAAAATAATTTGAAAAAAATATTAATAAGATGTATTTTTACAGCAGTTTAAGTCAGTGGATGTTTTCATCCCGAACATAACAAAAGGGTAGTCAATTTGCCCATAGCACTTTCTCAAAATATGTGTCAAAATAAGATTTGTCACCAAAAATCATTCTGCTAGCTGAAACATTCATTCATTTTCTTGTCGGCTTTGTCCCTTGCGGGGTCGCCACAGCGGAATGAACCACGATTTTACGCAGCGGATGCCCTTCCAGCCGCAACCCATCTCTGGGAACTTCCACACACACATTCACACTTATACACTATGGACAATTAAGCTTACCCAATCCACCTGTACTGCATGTCTTTGGAGTGTGGGGGAAACCGGAGCACGCGGAGGAAACCCACGCAAACGCAGCTACCTACTGCGCCACTGCGTTGCCCTAGCTGAAACACAGAAAAGGTTATGGCCAAATTAAGACTCAAAATCACCCTCAGAGTGAATTAAAACATCCCCAACAGCACATAAGGGTTAATTAATGAATTAATTTATTGTGCACCACCGTTTTTACTGAAAACACCATGGTAAACTGGTCAGAGTTGCAAAACCATGGTTAATTTGTGGTTATGATGTCTGCTGCGGTTGCACCATAGTAGCTAACGTTACATATTAACCATAGATTTGCAACACTAACCATAGTTTAACCGCTGGTACTACACCTTTAACTATAATAAAACCATAATTTCTGATTCAATATCGGAGAAGACTTTAAATCGTTTCCCACTCTAGCTAATTTATATTAGCGTTATCATTTACCAAAATCAAACAACTATTTAAAAGATTTTTACCCTAATAACTAGTAAAGTGAATGTACTTACAGTGTGATAAACAGAAGATTTAGAGCATTACGAACAACTATTGTTTATGTTTTGTCGCTCTCTTCTTCTTCTTTTCTTCATTGTTTCCGATGCTAGAGTAGAGCGCCACCACTGGCGGAACCCAATACATGTTAAATCTAAACCAATGATCTAAACCTATCTAAACTTCATAAAGAATTGTCTAAAAACGATATATTTTTGGTTTATACAGGGAAGATTTTCAAATTCAACTTGTATTAAATAATTTACATCGCGCCGCCATACTGTAAATCTATAAAGTTGTTATTATTTTAATATTATTTTATTTATTAATTATCTTTATTATTTGATCTCTGTTCTGTAAATTCAGATGAAAGTATTTGTTGAAATTTGCCTTACTGTATTTGTGTTATATGTTGTGATATATATATATATATATATATATATATATATATATATATATATATATATATATATATATATATATATATATATATATATATATATATATATATATATATATATATTGTGCAATACACAAAAATAAAAATCAGCCATAAAACAGTTTCTATCAGAAGCTCTTCTGTTTTTTAGTTTAGGAAGAACAAATAATAAGTTGACTTCTAGTTGATCATTTGGTATCGGAAGTGGCTCATATGAAAGGCAAAACCCTCTATTACACTTATTTGAGCACAATAAAATATGATCATGAGGACAGTAAGGTCTGACTTTGCTTATACAAAAGTCTCGTCACTGAGCAGAAATAATGTCCAGTATAGAATATAAAGTCATGCTGCAGTGGAAACAGAATGAATATTGTGTCTGACTCCATCATGAGCTTGGAGGACTGCATCATACATCTCTGCAATGACTCAAATCACTTATTAATAAAGTCATCTGGAATGGCAAAGAAAGCGTTCTTGCAGGACTCCCAGAGTTCATCAAGACTCTTGGGATTCATCTTCAATGCCTCCTCCTTCATCTTACAACAGACATGCTCAATAATGTTCATCTCTGGAGACTGGGCTGGCCAATCCTGTAGCACCTTGACCTTCTTTGTTTTCAGGAGCTTTGATGTGGAGGCTGAAGTATGAGAAGGAGCGCTATCCTGCTGAAGAATTGTCCCTCTCCTGTGGTTTGTAATGTAATGGGCAGCACAAATGTCTTGATACCTCAGGCTGTTGATGTTGATCATCCACTCTGCAGATCTCTCGCACGCCCCCATACTGAATATAACCCCAAACCATGATTTGTCCTTCACCAAACTTGACTGATTTCTGTGAGAATCTTGGCTCCATGTGGGTTCCAGTAGATCTTCTGCAGTATTGGTGATGATTGGGATGCAGTTCAGCAAATGATTCAGCAGAAAAATCCACCTTCTGACACTTGTAAAGTGTTTTAGGTTGACTTATCCAATTTCATTAAAAAAATCTTATTTCCGAACTTATGTATTTCATCAAAAATAATATTTTTTGGTTACTCTCTGTACGTAGATCCTTCTCATTACAAATCTATTATTAATTTATAGCTTTTTCTGGCTAAATTTGACATCCATACATGTAAACCTTTAAAGAAACCTATTTTCAGAAAGGACTAAGTTATATTGCATGTAAAACTCTTTCTTGGTGTAAATCATTTAAACTTGTTTAATTTGCTGGAATTTTATTTATGTGACCATTTTTTTCTCTTTGTCATATTGTATCTTTGTAAATGCTCTTTTTTGCATAATAAAAAAAGTAAACAAACAAATAATCATACAGATTTACGCCTTCAGCGTAAACAGTCATTTACTGAAACCAAATCGCTCCAGTTCTGGAGTAATTTCAGACAATAGGTGTGCCAAAGGTTTTCCTCCTGATTGTTTTTAAATAATTAGTGTAACGACTCCGAAACTCGTGTTTCAGTGAATTGAGCTCATTTAGCAGATACTTCACACACTCTACATTCACTCTCAGTCATCTAGTGCTGCATAAGTGCTCATTCAGAAACCAGACCATCAATCCAATTGTTTTACTTAAATAGCTGCTAAAGAGTCTTGCATATTTATCATTAGACTGAAAAGGCCAGTCTGTGGGCGCTGAGCTGACATATAAAAGAGGAAAGCATGTGATTTTTTGACAAAAAAATAAAGAAATTAATAAACAACTGGTTAAAGATGAACAGTATTAATTAAGAGCAATCACTAACCAGCAAGATTAAGATACTATTCAAAGTTATTTAGAAGATCGACAAAACCCATAACCTTAAAACAAGAGTTAAAATATGAGTAATAGCCTGAAAAAATGAGTTCATAACCTTAAAATGTGAGTTAATAGCCTTAAATACGAGTTCATAACCTTAAAATGTGAGTTAATAGCCTTAAATATGAGTTAATAACCTTAGAATGTGAGTCAATAGCCTTAAATATGAGTTAATGACCTTAAAATGTGAGTTAATAGCCTTTAATATGAGTTAATAACCTTAGAATGTGAGTTAATAGCCTTAAATGTGAGTTAATGACCTTAAAATGTGAGTAAATAGCCTTAAAATATGAGTTCATAACCTTAAAATGTGAGTTAATAGCCTTAAATATGAGTTAATGACCTTAAAATGTGAGTAAATAGCCTTAAAATATGAGTTCATAACCTTAAAATGTGAGTTAATAGCCTTAAATATGAGTTAATGACCTTAAAATGTGAGTTAATAGCCTTAAATATGAGTTTATGACCTTAAAATGTGAGTAAATAGCCTTAAAATATGAGTTCATAACCTTAAAATGTGAGTTAATAGCCTTAAATATGAGTTAATGACCTTAAAATGTGAGTTAATAGCCCCTAAATATGAGTTCATAACCTTAAAATGTGAGTTAATAGCCTTAAATATGAGTTAATAACCTTAGAATGTGAGTTAATAGCCTTAAATATGAGTTAATGACCTTAAAATGTGAGTAAATAGCCTTAAAATATGAGTTCATAACCTTAAAATGTGAGTTAATAGCCTTAAATATGAGTTAATAACCTTAGAATGTGAGTTAATAGCCTTAAATATGAGTTCATAACCTTAAAATGTGAGTTAATAGCCTTAAATATGAGTTAATAACCTTAGAATGTGAGTTAATAGCCTTAAATATGAGTTAATAACCTTAAAATGTGAGTTAATAGGCTTAAATATGAGTTAATAACCTTAAAATGTGAGTTAATAGCCTTATATATGAGTTAATGACCTTAAAATGTGAGTAAATAGCCTTAAAATATGAGTTCATAACCTTAAAATGTGAGTTAATAGCCTTAAATACGAGTTAATAGCCTTAAATATGAGTCAATGACCTTAAAATGTGAGTTAATAACGTTCAAATGTGAGTTAATAACCTTAAAATGTGAGTTAATAACCTTAAAATATGAGTTAATAGCCTGAAAATATGAGTTAATAGCCTTAAATATTGGTTAATAACCTTAAAATATGAGTTAGTAATCTTAAAATATTAGATTCGATTCATCTTTATTTCTATAGCACTTTTTACAATGTAAATTGTGTCAAAGCAGCTTCATGTAAAATATCATAGTAAATTGAAACAGTGTCAGTTCAGTTTTCAGAGTTTAAGTTCAGTTCAGTTAATATTCAATACTGAGAGTCCAAACACTGAGGAGCAATTCCATCGATGCGCAGCTCTACAGGTCCCGAACGATGCAAGCCAGTGGCGACAGCGGTGAGGAAAAAACTTCAATATAAATATGAGTTAATAACCTTAAAATAGGAGTTAATAACCTTAAAATCTGGATTAATAACCTTTAAATACGAGTTATTTTTTCATAGGTAAAAATGATGTCCATATGAATCTAAAATTTCAGATCATCTGACAGTAGATATGTAGATACAGTAGATATGTTTGATGTTATTGCATAGTTTATCAAGTTCTGGCAGAAATAAACAATGCGGATTTTTTAAAAAAAAAGTCAAAAATTGTCAAAAAAAAAAAGTCAAAAAGTCCTAAAAAATAACAAATCAAATGCTCATTCAGTCTGATATTTTAGTATCATATATATATATATATATTATTATTATTATTCTTTTTTTTTTTTTTGCCTTGTTTAATATTGTACTTGATGAGTCTTACAAAAATTGTAAGTCCTAAAAAATAACAACAAATCAAATGTTTTCAAATGTTTTGACTTGTTCATTGAACGATGAAGAATCAAAATGTGGCTAAAATTAAAATAATCAGCTAAAATAATCAGCTAAAAAAAACATAGTATCTTTAAATGTCACTTTGAGCCTAATACTATTGTCTTGAAAAATAACTAGTCAAATATTATGTGCTGTCATCATGGCAAAGATAATTAAACAGTTATTAGAAATGAGTTAGAAATTAATTTCAGGAGGGCTAATAATTCTGACTTCCACTGTATATATAGTGCACTACCTTAAATGTCCTGTAGGTCAAAAACACAGGTTGCTATATGCGACTGCACAACAATAATAGTAATTTAATATACAGTGCATCCGGAAAGTATTCATAGCACTTTACTTTTTTTCCACATGTTTTTATGTTACAGCCTTAATCCAAAATGGATTAAATTCATTTATTTCCTCAACATTCTACACACAATCCCCCATAATAACAACGTGAAAAAAAAGTTTTTTAAATTGTTGCAAATTTATTAAAAATAAAACACCTGAAAGATCAGATGTACATCAGTATTCACAGCCTTTGCTCACTTTGTTGATGCACCTTTGGCAGCGATTACAGCCTCAAGTCTTTTTGAATATGATGCCACAAGCTCGGCACACCTGTCTTTGGGAATTTTTGCCCGTTCCTCTTTGCAGTACCTCTCAAGCTCTATCAGGTTGGATGGGAAGCGACAGTGTACAGCCATTTTCAGATCTCTCCAGAGATGTTCAATAGGATTTAGGTCTGGGCTCTGGCTGGGCCACTCAAGGACATTTACAGAGTTGTCATGAAGCCACTCCATTGATGTTTTAGCGGTGTGCTTTGGGTCATTGTCCTGCTGAAAGATGAACCGTCGCCCTAGTCTGAGGTCAAGAGCACTCTGAAGCAGGTTTTCACTCAGGGTGTCTCTGTACATTGCTGCATTCATCTTTCCCTCTATCCTGACTAGTCTTCCAGTTCCTGCTGCTGAAAAACATCCCCACAGCATGATGCTGCCACCACCATGCTTCACTGTAGGGATGCTATTAGCCTGGTGATGAGCGCTGCCTGGTTTTCTTCAAACGTAACGCATGGCGTTCACTCCAAAGAGTTCAATTTGAGTCTCATCATTCTTATGATCTGAGAGTCCTTCAGATGCCTTTTGGCAAACTCCAAGCGGGGAATGGCTCACGTCTGGCCACTCTACCATACAGGCCTGATTGGTGGATTGCTGCACAGATGGTTGTCCTTCTGTAAGTTTCTCCTCTCTCCACATAAGAACGCTGGAGCTCAGACAGAGTGACCATCGAGTTATTGATCACCTCCCTGACTAAAGCCCTTCTCCCCCGATCACTCAGCTTAGATGGCCGGCCAGCTCTAGGAAGAGTCCTGGTGGTTCAAACATCTTCCACTTATGGATGATGGAGGCCACTGTGCTCATTGGATCTTTCAGAGCAGCAGAAATGTTTCTGTAACCTTCCCCAGCCTTGTGCCTTAAGACAATCCTGTCTCTGAGGTCTGTGGACAATTCCTTTGTCTTCATGCTTGGTTTGTGCTTTGACATGCACTGTCAACCCTGGGCCCTTATATAGACAGGTGTACGCCTTTTCAAATCATGTCCAATCAACTGAATTGACCACAGGTGAACTCCAATGAAGCTGCTGAAACATCTCAAGAATGATCAGTGGAAACAGAATGTACCTGAGCTCAATTTAGAAAGGCTGTGAATACTGATGTACATGTGATTTTTCAGCTTTTTTATTTTTAATAAATTTGCAACAATTTCAAAAACTCTTTTTTCACATTGTCATTATGGGGGATTGTGTGTAGAATGTTGAGGAAATGAATTAATTTAATCCATTTTGGAATAAGGCTGTAACATAAACAAATGTGGAAAAAATGAAGCGCTATCAATACTTTCAGGACGCAGTGTAAGGATCATGCCCAACATATGTGGTTGTTTTCTATTTATATCTCCTTTGAAGTACGGTATAAATGATTGAAAACAACCTGTAACATAGGCGGTCCTTGATCATTTAATGTGATAAAAGTTCAATAAAAAGCGTTAAAAACTCCCAGACCTTCAGCCGTCAGTCTGAGCTGTATGAAACTCTCCACTGGACGAGCGCTGTTGCGGCTTTTCTTTATAATGAACTTTCTCATGAAGTCTCAAGCTTTTTGAAAGAACGAATCTCCTCTCACAGTGTGAACACTGATACGGTTTCTCTCCAGCGTGAACCCTCTGGTGTGTTTTTAAATCGCCTGTCGTACGAAAGCCCTTCCCACAATCTGAACACACCTGTCCGGCAGCATGAGCTTTAAGGTGTTGTCTTAGGTTTGATGGACAAGCAAATGTTTTATCGCACTGATTACAGCCGAGCGGCTTCTCTCCAGAATGAGTGCGCTGATGCAGTTTTAGATTCTTTGTATATCTGAAAGTCTTTCCACACTGAGTGCAGGAGAACGGTTTCTCTCCGGTGTGAATCTGCAGGTGTTTTCTTAAGTAGTCTGATGTACCGAAGCTCTTCCCGCAGTCTGAACACACATGAGGTCTCTCTACGCTGTGAATCATCTGATGACGCTTTAAACGGTCCAGGAGTAAAAAACTCTTTCCGCAAGTAGAGCAAACATGAGGCTTCAGTTCAGAGTGAATTTTAAGGTGTGTTTTTAAGTATGATGCACGAATAAACGTTTTATCGCACTGATCACAGCTGAACGACTTCACTCCAGCGTGAGCGATCAGATGATTTTGAACAGATCTTTTATTTTTGAAAGTCTTTCCACAGTGAGTGCAGGAGAACGGATTCCCCACAACGTGAACAATCTGGTGCTTTTTTAAGTTCCTCGTTGTGCTAAAGCTCTTCCCGCAGTGTGAACACGCATGAGATCTCACTCCAGAATGAATAAGCTCGTGCTCCTTTAACCTATTCACATATAAGAAACCCTTTCCACACAAAGAGCAAACATAAGGCTTCACTTCAGCATGATTACGCACGTGCGCGTTTAAACTTCTCCGATATTTGAAACTCTTTCCACACAAAGAGCAACCGTGAGGTGTCTCTCCAGAGTGAACTAGAAGGTGTGATTTTAACTGTGATCTCGAAAGAAATGTTTTATGGCACTGATCACAGCTGAACGGCTTCACTTCACAGTAAATACGCTGATGCCTGCTTAAGCAGTTTTCAGTCTTGAAACTCTTTCCACACACAGAGCAGCTGAAGGGTCTTTCTTTATTGTGAGTCCTCATGTGGTTGTTAACCTTTTGTTTACTTTTAAACATCTTTCCGCACTCAGTGCAGGTTAATGATCTGTTCGCAGTGTGACTCTTCAGGTGATTCTCCAGCTTGGCTTCGTCAATGAAACTCTTTTCGCACTGAGCGCATTTGAACAATTTTTCTCCAGTGTGAACCATCAGTGTGTGTCGTTTAAGCCATGATTCAATTCTGAAAAGCTTTCCACATTCAGAGCAGGTGAAAGATCCTCTGGCTCCAATTTTTCGATCTTGTTTCTTTGTGTTCGGTTCGGTTTTTATTTGCGAATTTTCACCTGTGAATCCTTGAGGATTTTTAGACGGGTGCTGTTTGTCCTCATTCACCTCCGCCTGGCCTAAAATCAAAGTATTCAATTATTATACTTTAAAGAAACATAAATCATTAGTTTAGACTACAACCACAAATCAGGAAAAAGCTGGGACAGTATGGAAAATGCAAATAAAAAAAGAAAGTAGTGATTTCTAAGTTTATGTAAGAAATCAATCTACGTTAAAAGATCAATTTAGGAATTATTAGCTCACATCAATGACTCGGATCTTGAAGATTCGAATCATTGATTCGACTCAATTGAGTAGGATTGAATCAGATCAAAGATTCAGACTCTATCTGAAGTTTGTCCCGCAAATAGAGACAACACATTTCACCAATCTCGTCTATATTATTTTCGTGGCCAAGCGATAATAACATAACACGGAATAGGGTTAACTTTTTAGCAAGGTAACACGATCTATAGCTTGAGGCAGTGACTTAGAAGCACATAAACGAGAACACAGTTCTTACAGGAGAACAAAGATTTATTGCGCTACGCTACATGAGGCTAACTACGTAATAATCAAAACAACAAACAAACAAACAAATGCACACACACACACGTTCACACACACACGTACACACACACATACAGGCAGTTCAGAGGATGCAAAATGAATTGACCAACCGTCCCGAATCACCTAGTATTTTGTACTAGATCTTAGAATCACCTGAGAAACCACGAAAGCAGAGATTGGACTCGTCTTTAGCTGCTTAAAATCATATGCACCAGATCAGAAAGAGACAACAGTTGTGTACTTGCGAGTTTGTTGAAGTCTTCTTGATTCGGATTTCCCTCGCCGGGCTGGAGTGAGAAAACACGTGGCGCTGCTGATAGGTTGGCTTCTCTGTGACGTCGCTGGGATTCACTCGCGTGAGTGTAGCTGGTTGCCGTGGGTAACCGGGGTACAGACTCCGGGGAGAGTCAGTTCGTGGAAGTTTCAGAGGTTTCGAAACTTAAGATGCTTGAGTTTGTGTTGACCCGGCAACGTGGTAGGCGGCCGGGGGCGGAGAAGCATCAGCGGGCGTCTGCCAGCTAATGCTAAAAGGGGCTGCGCAGATTTCCAGGGTTGCGAAGACAATTTAAGGGACACGTATTGATCCATCCCTCTAAGACTGTCACCCAATGACTGACTAGATGAGGGGCGGGTCCACGCCCCGTACCAGTGTAATCAGGTTTAATCATTAACCCACTGCAAGAGAATTTCATGTGGAAAAATCTCTGGTAAAATTGTAACTATCTGACATCAAATGTTACAAGACGAATATGGTTCGTATCACAAAATTCTCATTTACAGCAATGTATTGCAAATAAGAAATCATTTTGTTCAACACTAAGCACGAAGCATATCAAACACATACAGATCATTTTAGCCTGTTTAGGGGTAAAAACCACACATTATGAACCTGGTTTGTTGGAATAAACACAGCACATCAATACCTATAAATGTCATTCAAAATCTCAAATTTTGCCTTGGTTATAACCTTTATAAGAGAATTGTCTTTAAGTTTCTCGTTCATTTCTTTTCTTTGAATTCTCTGTCCATCTAGCTGAAATTGGAATGTCTCGTGGTGCATGGCCCCAGAGATCACATGATGGTCATCCAAAAGTCTCATGATGGCCGTAATGAAAGGCGTTTTGTCTAGTTGGTTACCGATTAACCAAAATTAGCTGCAGGGTCCCGACAGCTGTGGCCAGAGTGTTGGGGGAAGACAATCGGATACCTGTTATCCAGATCTGGGAGCTCCCATCTCAAAGCCTGATTCGAACCGGTTTTAACCAGCGAGTCTCTACATTTACTTTGACTTTGTATTTCATTACAGACAATATGAACAAAATATTTCATGTTTTGTCTGGTTAACTTGATTTCATTTGTAAATATACATCCTTTCCTCTCATTCAGACCTGCAACGCATTCCAGTTTAGGGCTAATAATCAGGTAAATTGGGTAAATAATGATGTAATTTGAAACAGCTGATGATGATTGTAATTATGATTTGGCACAAAAGCAGAATCCAAGAAAGGTCTAGTCCTTTAGGAGCAAAGATGGGCCGAGGATCGCCAGTTTGCCAACAAATACATGAGAAAATAATTGATATATTTAAAAACAATGTTCCTCAAAGAGAGAGAGGAAGACATTTGGATTTCGCCTTCAGCAGTGCAGAACATCATTAAAAGATTTAAAGAATCTGGAGGAAATTTCAGTGCGTAAAGGACAAGGGTGCAAGCCTAAGCTGATCAACCATGATCTCTGATTCCTCAGGCAACACTGGATCAAGTATCCTCATTCATCTATAGGGGATATCACCACATGGGCTCAGGACTACTACGGCAAACATTTGTCAAGTACCACAATACGTAATTACATCCTCAAATGACAGTTAAAACTGTACTGCGCCAAAAGGAAGCCCTATGTTAACAGCGTCTAACAGCGCCGTCAACTTCTCTGGGCTCGGAGGCATCTGGGATGGACCATCACACAGTGGAAACGTGTACTGTGGTCAGATGAATCAGGTATTTTTTTGGGAGAAATGGACCCTGTATGCTCCGGACCAAAGAATAAATGGGTCGTGTCAGTGCCCTTGGCAAAGGTAACTTGCACTTCTGTGATGCACCATTAAAGCTGAAATGTAGATAGAGATTTTGGAGCACAATATGCTGCCTTCTTTTCCAGGGACACCCATGCATATTTCAAGAAGACAATGCAAAACCACAATCTGCACACATTACAAAGTCCTGGCTGTGGAGGAAGAGGACACAGGTACTGGACTGGCCTGCCTGCAGTCCCGACCTGTCTCCAATAGAGAATGTGTGATGAATTTTGAAGCACAAACTGCGACAACGAAGACCCCGTACTGTTGCCCACCTTCAGACTTGTTTGCAGGAAGAATGGGACAAAATTACACCTGAAACACTTCATCACTTGGTGTCTTCAATCCCTAAACGTCTTTTAAGTGTTGTGAAAATGAATGGCAACATTACAAAGTGGTACTTTTCTGTTACAACTTTTTTTTTAAATGTGTTGCAAGAATCAAAAACAATAAAAATCACGAGGAACACCTTAAATAATGTCTTGTGTTGTCTGAAATGAAATACAAGTCCAAGTAAATTTAGAAATCACTACTATCTTTTTTTATTTATGTGTGTTTTTCATACTGTCCCGACCTTTTCTGATTTGGAGTTGTACATAGAGTTTCCTAATAAGTATATGCCTTATTTCAGATTCAGCATTGTTACATGTCAGTTTTCATCTTCATGTTCTTCATCAGTCATTAAAGAGAAAGAATAAAAACACAAACCTATTTGTTCCTCTGTCTCCTCCTCCTTTATTCTGCAGGGTTCTTCTTCGATCTCCATCTTTACTATAGTACGTCAGATGCTTCTCCTGCAGTAATTCCTTCTGTTTGCTGCTTCTTCAGCTGTGGGAAGATGGGAATATTCCTCAACATTTAAACTCTCATGATTATCTTCATCACACCTACAAATCACTCTCAGTCATTTCAGTAACCAAACTCAACTCTAAGTCACTTTCTGTCTGTTCTTTAATTCGGGCAGTTCAGAGTGAAATATAAACAAGAACATATTTAATTACATAAAAAGTAACTATAATCATATTGTTTGGGGTGCACAAAAAACTAGCAGCACTCTCCTGTAATCAGACATAGACTAAACATGTGAATATATGCAAATTAGTCAAAGGAGTTTGTTAATTTATGTCCTTAATACAGTGTAAACTAAATTTCTAGCATAACGTTACCTAGATTTTAAAGTGGGTTTAGTTGGTTATTTACATAACATTTGCTCAACACAATTATTATTACTCATTGTGTGAACAACCTTTATTTAATCAGACAGAGCAAAAGTCAATGACTCATTTCAGATTTTTTTTTATTAACAGTGCTTGAACAGTAACATAAAGGCATTAATACTTTTTAGAATTACACAAAAGACTGAGATAATAATCAATTTGCATACATTCACAATATTTCCATCCTTATTTATAACACAACATATTTAAATAAATAAAACAACAAAAATTAACAAAAATAAATGCTAAAGAAAATTAAGTAGCAGGGGAGTTAAAGTTCTCAAAATATGAAACCAAAATCCTCTGATGATGAATATAAATATCTTGCTTTTTGGCTTTTCATCTCTCTAAATGCCTTTAAATATATCACAAATTCTTCTTTAAACACCACTAATCTTGGAGAATTTTGAAAAATGTACATTTATGAAAATAGAATTTTAATAATAACATTAAATTATTCATTATAGGTCCAAGGCTCTGTCTTGTGTACAAACCTCTTCTATTTGTGCTCGTCATTCCCTTATACAATTCAAGTTATTGCATAGAGTATATTGGACTAAGACAAAAATATCTCAAATTAACCCTGGTTTTGATTAAATTTGTGATCGGTGTCAACAAGCTCCAGCCACTCTTTTTCATACTTTCTGGCTTTGTCCAGCGCTAAGCACTTTTTTGGGCATCAATTTTTAAATTAATTTCTGAATGCTTTCTTTTAGATATTGAGCCTTGCCCCCTCGTAGCATTATTTGGACTTAACCCTACAAATGTTTCCTTATCATCCACACAATCAAATGCACTCGCCTTTTGTTTAATAATAGCTAAAAGGCTTATAACACTGAACTAGAAAAATCCTCACCACCCAGTTACGTACATTGGATGATTGATCTGATGCAGTCTATGCAAATAGAAAAGATTACATATATAGTTTGCGGTAATACTGAAAAATTTAACACTATTTGGCAACCCTTCCTCTTACACTTTAAAAATAAATAAATACATGAATGTGTATATGTATGCAAGTATATAGCTGACCTATTCCCCCTGCCCCTGGCTTAGTTATGAATAGAGAGTGTATTTTATTTATTTATTTATATTTTTTATATATTTATTTTCTACTGCTGTACACTTTGCATATTTGTATTTATATATTTTCTGTATTGTTGTTTGGCCTAATATGTGTTACTTTTATCTATAATGTTATTTTTGTTTTTATCTTATTATTATTTTCACTTGTTTTGTGTGTTTTTTTCCTTAATGCAAGAATGTGTAATTGTATTACTTTATTCAGAGAGAAAGAAAATGTGAGCAAATTGTGTTCTGCCGCTACATGGGAGCAGTTGATGTCCAATGATTCTATGTATCTTATGCTGTGGCTCTCTGACTAATATATTTCAATTAAAAAACAGAGTTAAACTAAATTATTCATTATATAAGATATCATTTTATCCTTAAGTATTAGGCCAAACGTCATAATTTCCCATGAGAATTCAAGTCTTATATTTCTGTTGTATCCAAACTAAAACTTCGTCCCAAAATCTTTGTACCACATTACATTGAAAAAACAAGTGTTCAATATCTAATTTACAAAACTGGCATACATTTGAGTCACCAATATTGAATTTTAACCTTAGATATTTATTTTGCAGGATAAATGAGATTCATAATTTTAAAGTGCACTTCTTTACATTTAGGATTAACAGGATATGAAAGAAATCTTTTCTAGTATCATATATATTTTTCTTATCATAATGAGACCAACTATAAGATTAGATTAGATTCAACTTTATTGTCATTACACATGTACAGGTACAAGGAAACGAAATGCAGTTTAGGTCTAAGCAGGAGTGCAATAGCAGCAAGTGCAGGATACAGGTATAAGTTATAAAGTGCAGTTATAGAACAACTATGGTGATATTTACAGATGGATGTACTATGAACATTATATACAGGTTGTGTTAGCTATGAACAGAGATTTACAATAGATGGATAGATGTACAGGTTGCTATTAATAATTAGAAGTTTGCAGATAGATAAACAATTACAAATGTATATGTACAGTGGGTGTGTACATAATTACAAATGTGCAGTGGGTAAGCACAGTTCAAATAAATGAATCAGTGCAATGTAGTGCAAAGAATATGTGCAATTTTTAATAAGTTATGAGGAGAGTGGGGGTGTATTAGGGGGGCAAAGAGTCAGTGGGGGGCAGAGTTAAAAAGGGAGACAGCTCTGGGGAAGAAGCTGTTCCTTAGTCTACTGGTTTCTATAAGCTCTCTTAACAGGTCCTGGAAAACAACACGGTGTTAGACAATCTCAAAAATTAGTTTGAGCATTTTCTATCTGTAAAGTTAACATTTTCTATCTTAAGATCAATTATTTTGGGATTTATCGTTGAATATTGTATTTGTTCCTTTACTAGGTTAACCATTTGCAATGGTATATCCTCATTTCAGATTTGAAGATCACATTCGGATTAATTCTGTAACCACTCCGAGTCTCCGACTGGAAAAGACGTGTTTTAATTCACACAGATGAACTGATATTAAGTTTTGTTGTATATTTCCCCTTATAATGAATGAAGTGAACGTACTTACAGTGTCATAAAGTGATGAATTAACCAGCTTTGAAGCATCAGAAACGGCTGTTTCACTTCTGTTTATACTTTCACTGCGCTCTCTTCTTCTTCTTCTTTCTCGACTCGGATGTTCGTCACTGTTTCTGGTGCTCGAGCGCCACCACTGGTGGAACCCGATACATACAGTAAGTTATAAAAAGTATTTTTAATATTTGTATTTTTTTTATTGTATCAATCTGAACATACAAACAAAATGGTAAATAGTTACAATAATACTTAAACATAATGTGCATCTCAAGAATAAAAAAAGAACAATTTTTAAATAAATTGCAATAAAAAATAATAATAATAATAAATTAAAATAATTTATAAGGGGCTTTGAAAATTAAATTAGCTTATAAAAGTCCAGAAAAGACATAAGCTTAAGGGCTTTTTTATCATTCACCAATTTTAAGATATAAAAAGTATACTCTGTAATGTTGGATGGTCACGTAGAAACAGTTTCTTTGCACAACAATGTTTGATTTGAAATAATTTATTAATTACACTTTTGATTACGAAACAACATTAGTGAAATCAGATATCTCAGCTGATGCTTTTAAATTAGTGCATTTATAATAGTAAAACATTTCCATGCAACTATAGTTTTGTCTTTTATCAAACAAAGCAATAAAAAAGACCCACTTTACATGCATTTATGTAAATAGGTGTGTTTTAAGCAGTAATATAAAGTACTGAATGAGAAATGTGTGTGTTACTTCGTAAAAACATGTCTGACATCTAATCCACTTTATTTTATTTATGTTTTAAGTACACATTAAGCTTTGTTTTCAACTTGTTCTTCCAGCAAAGAGCCAGCAAATTTGACATAAGATGTACATATTATATATATATATATATATATATATATATATATATATATATATATATATATATATATATATATATATATATATATATATATATATATATAATATGTATACGTGATACACACATGAATACATGTATGCATCAACATCCCCAAATCAGAAAAGGTTGAGACAGTATGGAAAACGCGAATAAAAAAAGATAGTAGTGATTTCTAAATTTACTTGGACTTGCATTTCATTTCAGACAACACAACAGACATTATTAAGGTGTTCCTCATGATTTTTATTGTTTTTCTCAAAATAAACACGTATTTCAATGTTGGTTCTTGCAACACATTTCAAAAAAAGTTGTAACAGTAAAGTATTCACCACTCTGTAATGTTGACATTCATTTTCACAACACTTAAAAGACGTTTAGGGACTGAAGACACCGAGTAATGAAGTGCTTCAGGTATAATTTCGTGCCATTCTTCCTGCAAACAAGTCTTAGAGTAGGCAACAATTTGGGGTCTTCGTTATCACATTCTCTATTGGAGACAGGTCGGGACTGCAGGCAGGCCAGTCAAGTACCGGTATCCTCAATGTGGTTTGCATTGCCTTGTTGAAATATGCATGGGCGTCCCTGGAGAAGGCAGCAGCATATTGTGCTCCAAAATCTCTGTGTACTTTTCAGCATTAATCATGCCATCACAGAAGTGCAAGTTACCATTGCAGAGGGCATCGACACAACCCAATACCATGACAGACCCTGGCTTTTGGACTTGTTGCTGGTAACAGTCTGGACGATGCTTTTCTTCCTTAGTCCGGAGCACACGGTGTTTATTTCTCACAAACTTCCACTGTGTGATGGTCCATCCCAGATGCCTCCGAGCCCAGAGAAGTTGACGGCGCTGTTGGACACTGTTAACATAGGGCTTCCTTTTGGCACAGTACAGTTTTAACTGTCATTTTTGGGTGTGATTACGTATTGGGGTACTTGACAAAGGTTTGCCGCAGTAGTCCAGAGCCCATGTGGTGATATCCCCTATAGATGAATGAGAATTCTTGATGCACTGCTGAGGGATCATGTTTTAGTAGCATAAACAATAGTACGAGCACTGATGCGGCTTTTCTCCTGAATGAACTCTCTCATGAACTGTCAGGTTTCTAAAAAAAGTGAAACTCTTCTCACAGTGTGAACACTTGTACGGTTTCTCTCCAGTGTGAATCCTCTGGTGTTTTCTTAAGTAGTTTGATGCACCAAAACAAAACCAACACTCTGAACACACATGAGGTTTCACTCCGGTTTGAAGAATCTGATGGGCTTTTAAAGATTGCAGTTGTGGAAAAACGTCTATCACAAAAAGAGCTTTATTAAGGCAAAATCACGTTGGCTTCACAGAAGCATGAGCTTTAAGGTGGTTTCTCAAGTTTGTTGAACAAACAAATGTTTTATCGCACTGATCACAGCTGAACGGCTTGACTCCAGTATGAGAGACCAGATGCACCTTTAGATTGTTTTTATATCTGAAACTCTTTCCACACTGAGTGCAGGAGAACGGTTTCTCTCCGGTGTGAATCCGCTGGTGTTTTTTTAAGTAGTTTGATCTAAGAAAGCTGTCCCCGCATTCAGAGCACATGAACGGTCTCTCTCCAGTGTGAATCATCTGATGGAGCTTTAAAGCTTGCAGTGCTAGAAAACTCTTTCCACAAAAAGAGCAAACGTGCGGCTTCAGTCCAGAGTGAACTTTCAAGTGTTTCCTTAGGTATGATGCAGATAGAAATGTTTTATCGCACTGATCACAGCTGAACGGCTTCACTCCAGCGTGAGCGGTCAGATGATCTTTAAGAGATCTTTTCTCTTTGAACGTCTTTCCACACTGAGTGCAGGAGAACGGACTCACGTCGGTGTGAACAATCTGGTGCTTTTTTAGGTAGTTTGATGAACTAAAGCTCTTCCCGCAGTGTGAACACACATGAGGTTTCACTCCAGAATGAATAAGCTCGTGCTCCTTTAACATATTCAGATATAAGAAACTCTTTCCACACAAAGGGCAAACATGAGGCTTCACTTCAGAGTGAAATTTAAGGTGTGATTTTAACCGTGATCTCGAAAGAAATGTTTTATGGCACTGATCACAGCTGAACGGCTTCACTTCACAGTAAATACGCTGATGCTTGCTTAAGCAGTTTTCAGTCTTGAAACTCTTTCCACACACAGAGCAGCTGAAGGGTCTTTCTTTATTGTGAGTCCTCATGTGGTTGTTTAACTTTTCTTTACTTTTAAGCATCTTTCCGCACTCAGTGCATGTGAATGATCTGTTTGTAGTGTGAATCTTCATGTGTGACTCCAGCTTGGCTTCGTCTACAAAACCTTTTCCACACTGAGCGCATGTTAACAATTTTTCTCCAGTGTGAACCATCATTGTGTGCTTTTTAAGCCATAATTCACTTTTTAAACTCTTTCCACATTCACAGCAGATGAAAGATCCTTTGACTCCAATTCTTCGATCTCGTTCGATCTCTATGTAATTCTGTTCCGCTTTCAATTGTGAATTTTCACTTGTGAATCGTTGAGGAGTATTAAACAGATGCTGTTTGTCTTCATTCACCTCTGTCTGGTCTAAAATCAAAGTATTAAATTATACTTTCAAGAAACAAATCAGAAACAAAACTAGATATAAGATAACCATTAGAGTTTACTAATAAGTAAATGCCTTATTTCAGATTCAGCATTGTTATATGTCAGTTTAATGATCCTCATCAGTCATTAAGGAGAAAAAATTAAATCACAAACCTATTAGTTCCTCTGTTTCTTCCTTTTTTATTCTGCAGGGTTCTTCCTCAATCTCCATCTTTACTATAGTATGTCAGTTGTTTCTCCTGCAGTGATTCCTCCTGTTTGCTGCTTCTTCAGCTGTAGGAAGATGGGAATATTCCTCAACATTTAAACTCGCATGAATGGCTTCATCAAACTTATAAATCACTCTCAAGCACTTCATCTTTAACCAAATTCAACTCTAAAAGTCACTTTCTGGCAGTTCTTTAATTCGGGCACTTAAAGGGCACCTATGGTGAAAAATCTACTTTTCAAGCTGTTTGGACAGACATGTGTGTAGTGTATAGACCGTCATATTGGGGTGATATAAACACACCCAGTGCTTTTTTTTGTCAGTTTAAAAACATAAAAACGGTGGACCAATTGGAGCGGTTTTGAGACCAACCGTAACTTGACGTAGGAGTGCGGCCCCCCCGCCCACCGAATTGATTGACAGCTGCGTATTAACATGTCTCCGTACTAACGTTTGTAATCATATCAACAAGACAGCACGTGTGCAAAGCAACCGGGAATAAAAGGTCTGTTTAGTTTGCTAGGATCATCCATCATCATCAAATGTGATCAAGAGTGAGTTTGACAAGTTTAAAATGTTTTAAAACAGAGCATGTTAATGAATTACAGCGATTTACTTCAGATTTACTTCATCAGCACAGCCGCATGTCAGTACAATTCTAAAGGAAGATGCTTCAATCCTGGTTTGTGGACGTTAAATCAGGTTTATTTTGTACATTAACATAACAGATATCCATACAGCAGTGGATATTACCCTGTATCCTGTCACATTTGCGTGCAAAGCTAAATGCGCGCGCTGTGTGTATGTGCTTGTGTGTCTGCGCTGTGTGTGTGTGTGTGTCTGTGTGTGTGCGTGAACTTTGTAACGACATTGTGTGTGACTCGTCGTTGCAGCTCCACAACAAATGCATCAAATACTCATTGGTAAAGTTCTTACTGTAGTTTTTCCTCACAAACGTTACGTGAGATCTGCTTCCTTTATGTCTGTGTCAGTTGTCTGAGGCAGCCGAGGGCGGAGACTAAGGCACGCTGACAGGCACGTGGGAACGGTGGGCGTGGAGGACTAGCCTTAAAGGCGCAGTACACAAAAACAGCAAAAATCTGTTAAGAGCTATAAAATACAAACCAGTGAAAGCTAAAATCAATAATCTGATGGGTGTTTTAAGCTGAAACTTTACAGACACATTCTGGGGACACAAAAGACTTATATTAAATCTGGAAAAAAGGGGTAACCTAGGTGCCTTTAATATTGCAGGCAAATTATTAAGAACATAATTCTAATAATTTTAGTTTGGGGTGCACAATAGACTAGCAGAGCTTTTCAGACATCAACTGAACGTGTGATTATACAGTATGCAAATTAGATTTTTTTCTGTGTGTGTGTGTGTGTGTGTGTGTGTGTGTGTGTGTATATATATATATATATATATATATATATATATATATATATATATATATATATATATATATATATATATATATATATATATATATATATATATATATATATATATATGTGTGTGTGTGTGGTGTGTGTGTGTGTGTGTGTGTGTGTGTGTGTATATATGAGCAATTCCAGCGTTATGGATGTGACATTTGCAGTAAAAACTCAAAACATAAATTCACATAGAAAGTATATTCTACCATTATATTGAAACATCTGTTAGTATTTTCCAGAACAACTGACCACAGAGTTAGGGGAGCAGAAAAATATCAATCTGTAAACTAAAAAAAATAAAGATGTGTTATGAATGTGACCAAAAAAGCATGCAAGTTTGCAGTATACAACATACTTTGTAGAAATTCTGTAAATTAAAACTGCACAAGCCAAAAGGTAATCAAAAGGATAAGAGCCAGCTCTCTATAGAATAAAAATGGTTGATATTATTTTATTTGACATTTTTGCATTTATGAGGAAAAAGTGTCGTTATGGATGTGACAGATGTGAAATTGCCACTTGTGTGATTTTGGTAAATCTAATATAATAGTTTGAAAACATTGACAGAGACATTTTTGAGTATTTCTAAAGAACTGTAAAATACTTGCTTACACAAAAAACTTAGATATTATATATATATATTAGGGGTGAAAGGTGATTCACACAAATCACAAGCCAAGGTTTGGAACACACATGATCCGCGGATTAATACCTCTTTTTTACTGGTAGATTAATCCTACATTTTTAACGATTGCAGAGAGATCGCCTCTCAGATCATTCAAATCACATGTATGAAAGTATTTAGGCTGTAAAATAAAATGAAGACAGAAGAAGCTGTGGTGGGTTATTGGTGATGTGGTGGGTTTCTTAGGTTATTAAAGGTGTTTGTCACTACTTGTTTAGCCTGCATTAATGTTTCAGCGTAAGCTGCATGATTAATCATCAATTGTAAATGATGCTAATTTGCATGTTTATTAATCCTTCAAATCGCTGCATTCAGATCTGTGTTTAAAAAACACAAAAATCAAGAAAGAGATTAGTTAGTTATGAAATTACAGTCAAATAACACGGAAGTACTCAAAATTAAGCCACCTAATAATTCTTCAAAAATGATCATGTAGCAATGAAACATGGAGTTTTATGAGTGAATAACTGAATAATTTATTGAAAATGAGACCAAAATAAATATGGGCTGTACAAATGATAATGTTAGATTCCTACATTTAGCGTTATCAGCAACAGCAGTAGGAACAGTGAATTTTTCACAGTACTGAATATTTCACACTTTATTTTTAATTCAGCTGATTATTTCTTTATTTTGTTTTTAATAAAATTACAGGTTCTAAGTTCTGTTTGTTAAAACCAAAGGTTTCTTGCAGTGCTGTTTTTGTAATAAATGGAAAGCAAAATACATTCGCCTCCTCCCCTTTTTAGCTGATCCAAAAATGGTCCAATCCGTGACTAAAAAAACCATAATGTGATCCGAACCGTGAGATTTGTGATCCGTTACACCACACACACACATATATATATAGATATAGCAAGTTTATTTCTATAGCACATTTCATACACAGTGGTAATTTAAAGTGCTTTACATAAACAGGAATAAAAGTATAAGAAAATAAAAACAAACAAAAACAGATTCAATGTGATAAACAGGTTCTAAAAAATTGAAAAAAAACGAGAAAGACACAATAGTGCGAGAAGGCACAGCTAAACAGATGTGTTTTCAGTCTTGATGTGAATGTGCTTAATGTTGGAGCACATCTGATCATTTCTGGAAGCTGATTCCAGCAGCGGTTAGTAGCTGAAGGCTGATTCACCCTGCTTTGACTGAACTCTTGGAGTTTCTAGTTTATATGATCCTAATGATCTGAGTGATCTGTTAGGTTTGTATTCAGTAAGCATATCTGTAATGTATTGAGGTCCTAGGCCATTTATTGATTTATAGACAAGTAATAATAATACTTTAAAATCTATCCTGAATGTAACTGGGAGCCAGTGTAAAGACCTGAGGACAGGTGTGATGTGCTCTGATGTCCTGGTTCTGGTCAGAATCCTGGCCGCAGCGTTCTGGATGAGCTGCAGCTGTCTGACTGTCTTTTTAATCGTTTATCCAAATTACGTTATTTATGCTACCTACCGTTTGTTATTTACATTAAATTTGAACAAGTCATTACCGTTACACGTTGTCTGGTAAATAAGCATCAGACTTAAGTTTATATATATGCGCAAAATGTAATTAATTCTGATCTAATTAAACAATAGCCTAATTTACGTTATTCATCTCGGATGTCAAATCTGATGCGCATTAATTCTGCAAACACTCCGACTGGATTAAGAGTTTCTGACTCACTAAAATAAGCTGGGCTTTTTATATGTAGATTTATCCTGATGGATAATAAAGTAAATGTACTTACAGGATTATAGTGTGATAAACAGAGCTGGTTAAAAGCATCATAAACGGCTGTCTCTCTTCTATTTACACTCCTCTCGCACTCTCTTCTTCTTCTCGTAGACTCGGATGTTCGTCATTGTATTGAATGCTCGAGCACCACCACTGGCGGATCCCGATACATGTTACATATATTGTCCTTTATTATAATCATTCATTCATTCACTCATTCTGTTCAGCTTAGTCCATTTATTAATCAGGGGTTGCCACAGCGGAATGAAACCAACGTATCTAACATATGTTTTATGCAGCGGATGCCCTTCCAGCTGCAATCCATCCCTGGGAAACACCCATTCATTCACACACATATACTACAGACATTTTAGCTTACCCAATTCACCTATAGCATATCTTTGGAGCACACCTGTCAACATTGGAATGTGAAAATAAGGGATATGCCCACCGCAATAAGGGATTCCCCCGACGACCCCCCCCCCCCCCCCCCCACCCCCACCCTAATAAATCCCCAACTAAATATGTAGATTTGGAGCTTTTTCATTGTAAATAAACAGTTAAATGGTCAGTATTATGTTTTATTATTATTATTTACAAAAGAAAAAATAAATAGTACACATTAGCAGCAAATACATTAGCAAACAGCTCAGCTTATTAAAATTAATAGCTATTATAATGAAATCAAGCTATCAAATCTCATTAGCCGTTTCTTCACTGTATAACTGACACATTCTGATTTAAGAGCAACGAATGAATCTCTTATTTATTTAGATTTTTTTCGTGTGATTACATTAAATAACAGGCGTCACTTTAAAAATGCAACCATCTAACGTTATAAAGAAAGCATTCGATTGCTTTCCTAACTTCATGCTCATTTAGGATTTTCACACCAAAGGCTGAATACTGATGTACATGTGATTTTTCAGCTTTTTTATTTTTAATAAATTTTGCAACAATTTCAAAAACTCTTTTTTCACATTGTCATTATGGGGGATTGTGTGTAGAATGTTGAGGAAATTAATGAATTTAATCTATTTTGGAATAAGGCTGTAACATAAAAAACCGTGGAAAAGTGAAGCGCTATCAATACTTTCCGGATGCACTGTATGGGACTTTGTCAGAGCTTGACAGAAACTTTACAGTACTCAGTTCATGGATCAGTTCCTTCCTCCATTTCACAAGTGTAAGTAACTTAACTGCGATTAAAATGGTTGCCTCGTTGTTTTCTTGTTTGGGTTCACACATACACTCTGACTACTTCAAAATTGTTGATAAGCCGTGGCGGGCATTTCTGCTCTCTGTCTCAAACTGAACACAGTTGACCAGTCGGAATAGACTGGGTCATCAGCGGAGATTAGCATCGCGCTAAGGAGGGGTTTGGGAACAAATGAATCACTGAACGAACCATATGGGAGTCATTGGGTAATCAGGTAAAAATAAATGCATATTATAAGACAATCAAAGTGTTTTTTGACCTTGCATGCATATCAGCATATTGTTGGAGACCCCTAAAACCAAAAGCATAATAGGGGCTCTTTATTGCATATGATCCCAACAGTGTGGTTACAACATTAAGAGTCCACATAATCAGCTCCCAAATACACATCTGGTTTCCCACGATGGTTTACCACAAAATCACAATTTATCAGTATTTAAACAAATAACTTTTATTTTAAGTTTCAGACATTCAAATACACATAAGTACTAGCAAAACATAACATTTATACATTTCTGACATTCAAAAACAAAACAAAAACAAATCAGTGACCAATATAGCCACCTTTCTTTGCAAGGACACTCAAAAGCCTGCCATCCATGGATTCAGTCAGTGTTTTGATCTGTTCACCATCAACATTGCGTGCAGCAGCAACCACAGCCTCCCAGACACTGTTCAGAGAGGTGTACTGTTTTCCCTCCTTGTAAATCTCACATTTGGTGATGGACCACAGGTTCTCTATGGGGTTTAGCTCAAGTGAACAAGGAGACCATGTCAATTGTTTTTCTTCTTTTAGACCCTTTCTTGCCAGCCACGCTGTGGAGTACTTGGACGCGTGTGATGGAGCATTGTCCTGCATGAAAATCATGTTTTTCTTGAAGGATGCAGACTTCTTCCTGTACCACTGCTTGAAGAAGGTGTCTTCCAGAAACTGGCAGTAGGACTGGGAGTTGAGCTTGACTCCATCCTCAACCCGAAAAGGCCCCACAAGCACATATTTGATGATACCAGCCCAAACCAATACTCCACCTCCACCTTGCTGGCGTCTGAGTCGGACTGGAGCTCTCTGCCCTTTACCGATCCAGCCACGGGCCCATCAAGACTCACTCTCATTTCATCAGTCCATAAAACCTTAGAAAAATCAGTCTTGAGATATTTGTTGGCCCAGTCTTGACGTTTCAGCTTGTGTGTCTTGTTCAGTGGTGGTCGTTTTTCAGCCTTTCTTACCTTGGCCATGTCTCTGAGTATTGCACACCTTGTGCTTTTGGGCACTCCAGTGATGTTGCAGCTCTGAAATATGGCAAAACTGGTGGCAAGTGGCATCTTGGCAGCTGCACGCTTGACTTTTCTCAGTTCATGGGCAGTTATTTTGCGCCTTGGTTTTTCCACACGCTTCTTGCGACCCTGTTGACTATATTGAATGAAACGCTTGATTGTTCGATGATCACGCTTCAGAAGCTTGGCAATTTTAAGAGTGCTGCATCCCTCTGCAAGATATCTCACTATTTTTGACTTTTCGGAGCCTGTCAAGTCCTTCTTTTGACCCATTTTGCCAAAGGAAAGGAAGTTGCCTAATAATTCTGCACACCTGATATAGGGTGTTGATGTCATTAGACCACACCCCTTCTCATTACAGAGATGCACATCACCTAATATGCTTAATTGGTAGTAGGCTTTCGAGCCTATACAGCTTGGAGTAAGACAACATGCATAAAGAGGATGATGTGGTCAAAATACTCATTTGCCTAATAATTCTACACTGCCTGTAGTTTGAAAATTACACCCTAATGTCTACGGAGATGGCAATAATAATTATTTTCAAACATAATCTGACAGGATTGACAATGTTTGGGTTTCTAGAACATAGGTTTCTGACCCATAACAATTAATAGTACTTATTACTGTCAGTACATTTGTGTGCTTTTTATACACTTTCTAGTCTAATTTGCAGGTTAAGTGCAATTCAAGTATAAACTGCAAAGTCAAAGTATAAATAGCAGAAGTGAACGAATAGATTTACCCCACCAGCAAATATTAATCCAAGCCAGAGAAACCGACACCAAAAATAAAAGCAGACACTTATGAGCTATAACACCGTCACTAATGACTAAATCGCTGAGGAATATCCACAAGATATATGTAAACATCACTGAATTATAGCTCTGACAGGGTCATAACGGAGTTAAAATGACTGGAAAAAACAGTATGGATCACAAGTGCCCACAATTTATAGTTTGTGATCGTATCTCTGTTCTGTGTTGATATGTGATCCAAATATATGTAGCTTAAAACAGATGGAAATATGAGCAGATTGTGCTGCTTATATATGGAAGTCCAAGTGTAGCCACCATTACGGCTCATTGTTTTTGTGCACACCAGCCTCCGCACAGTTCACATGACTGACAACACAGTGATGCCGCCCCAATGTAGATTTTAAACCCAAAATATTACAATACAACAGGAAAAGCTCAAAAGCAACCAATTGTTACAAACAATTAAAGCTAACACAGGGTTTTTCCTGGCTCGAAATGAGGTGGTATTCTGATCATGAAATGTTTGCTACTTAAAACAAACACTTCTTTTATTATTCTTGTAATTAGGCCTGTCACACTATCTAATTTTGTTGTACGATATATTGCACCAAAATATTTTGCGCTAAACAATATTGTTGTCATTTTAAGACTATTTTATGCCACTCATCATTATATAACGCCAGAATGACAATATAATATCATCACAATGCAAGTTATGCACTCTTCCAAACACATCATACTTCATTCTTAAGAATATTTCATTTAATTAGTTATTTTAACAATGAGGCATTGCAATCAGAATGTGAAAACGCATATCCTAAATAAATAATAATACATTTTAACATAAAAGTGCAAGGTAAAGAGTAACAGAGGCTGCGGTATCTGCTACCAGATCTATTTTCAGCTGTCAGACACCCACATGAGCATATACTATAGTAATTTATAGTAAATACTATAGTGTTTTTTCACCATACTGACACTGACACCTCCAATAGAGATCGAGATGTTGCGCAATCAGCAAAAATGTTGCTATAATTGGTTTTTATATATGGGCGATACATATTGCATCACCAAAAATGATTGAGGTCATGTCCACGTGTTGGGTGATAAGTTGATACAGTTGTGTTCAAAATTATTCAACCCCCTGAATTATTAGCCCCCTTGTTTATTTTTTTCCCCAATTTCTGTTTAACGGAGAGAACATTTTTTCAACACATTTCTAATCATAATAGTTTTAATAACTCATCTCTAATAACTGATTTATTTTATCTTTGTCATGATGACAGTAAATAATATTTGACTAGATATTTTTCAAGACACTTCTATACAGCTTAAAGTGACATTTAAAGGCTTAACTAGGTTAATTAGGGTAACTAGGCAGGTTAGGGGAATTAGGCAAGTTATTGTATAATGATGGTTTGTTCTGTAGACTATTGAAAAGATATATAGCTTAAAGGGACTAATAATTTTGACCTTAAAATTGGTTTTAAAAAAATTTTAAACTGCATTTATTCTAGCCTAAATAAAACAAAGAAGACATTTTCCTGAAGAAAAAAACATTATCAGACATACTGTGAAAATTTCCTTGCTCTGTTAAACATCAATTGGGAAATATTTAAAAAAGGAAAAAAAAAAAATCAAAGGGGGTTGAATAATTCTGATTGCAACTGTATATTGATTATTGTGACAGGCCTACTTGTAATATGATCAAGTAAAACATTATCTTATTTACAAGGCTAACATTAAGGGCCCTTACATACACACGGCGTAATAAGGCGCAAGACGTGTATGTCGCAATTTTTAGACCAGCGCAACCCTAATTTACACATTTTGCACCACATTGTTTAAATAGTAAATCCATTTGCGCCCCTTTGTGGACTCATGGGTGTTCCGATCTATAAAGGAGGTGTGTTAAGATGCAATGTTGGCGCATTGCTATTTTTAGGAACTTAAATGGACTGCGCCACTGGTCCGTGTTAGTTATGTGCCTATGCAGATCCAAATGCTTACACACTGCTGAATACACACAGGATGAACAGCAACACACAAATATCTTAACAGATGAAAACAATTAAAGGATTAATATGATACAAAAATGATTATTTTCTACATCAATATAAACACCACTGCCTCCATGCCTTCTTCACCTCGGGGGGCTTTTCAGTTTATTCATAACAATTTGCTTTAATATAATGTTATTATTATGATCAGTATTACTTATTATCTGCATATTTATATTTGTTTTAATAAACACAAGTTTAGATTTGTCTACCTGTGGGGTTTTGGAGACGTCTGCATCACCATATGGGGCATAAGAACAGGACGTGTGTTTGGATATAACTCAGTTGTTTGACCACACTTCATTATTATTGTTCATTTATTCCTTTGCTGGAAATTAGAACTGAATTTAGAAATAGTTTTGACACAAATCTTTGCGCTTAACAAAGGAAATTAAACATGTGGGCTAATGGATGTGTTCAGTGGAGTGAGTTTCCACCGTTTCCTCACTCCACCAAAGTAAAGGAGTAAAGAGAAAGTAAAGAGGCTGAATGGAGGAGGCTCGTTCTTTATCCTCGCGCTGCAGATGCTCTGTTTAACTGTTTTCTCGCTAGTGAAGCTTCAGTTTTTACACTTACAAAGTCCATCATGTAAATATCAAATGGAGCGACGCAACTGACTCTTAAAGGGAATGGGAGTCGAGACTCTGATTGGTTTAATGGATGTTATGCTTAACACACACCCAGACCTCATTAAGATAATAAGCACAACCCTGTTAGACCATGCGCCGGGGCACAGAGCGTATTTTTCAGTCTTTAAAATAGCAAAAGTGGATTTGGACATAGCCTTAATGCTTTTGCGCCATGAGCTTTAGACTTTGCAACTAGATCATTAAAATAGAGCCCAAAATGTAATTAAATATATGACCAGTGCTTGAGCTCCACTTGTGGTCTGTCGGCTTAGCCTGAATAAATGTAGTCTTTTCACAAAATGTGATGGCTGTGTCCACGTTGTAATTCTCTAAGCAGGAAAAACCCTGTAACAGGTGCTAACGTTGTCTTAATTAAACATTTAACACACACAAGTCTCAGAAACTGTAGTCCACGATCCTTTAATTTGAAGAGCACTGACTATGAGATTTTTTATGAGATTTCAGGTCTCCTAAAAAAGCGAAATTCCTGCCACAGTGGGAACAGTTATACGGTTTCTCCCCGGTGTGAGTCCTCTGGTGTGTTTTCAGGTTATATGACGTACTGAAGCTCTTCCCGCAGTCTGAACACACATGAGGCCTCACTCCGGTGTGAACGCTCATGTGAATCTCTAAAGTGTCCAGCCGTAAAAACCTCTTTCCGCAAAAAGAGCAGACGTGAGGCTTCACGGGGATGTGAACTTTGCGGTGGGCTCTCAAGTATGACGCACAGACAAATGTTTTGTCGCACTGATCACAGCTGAACGACTTCACTCCGGTGTGAGTGGCCAGATGATCTTTGAGGACGCTGTTATATATGAAACTCTTTCCACACTGAGTGCATGCAAACGGTTTCTCTCCGGTGTGAATCATCTGGTGCGTTTTTAAGTGGCTCGACGTACTAAAGCTCTTCCCACAGTCGAAACACACATGAGGTCTCATTCCAGTGTGAACGCTGTTGTGAATCCTTAAGTTTTCCAGTCGGGAAAAACCCTTTCCACAAAGGAGCAAACATGAGGCTTCGCTCCGGTGTGAACTTTCAGGTGTTGCTTTAACTGAGATTCAAAGACAAACGTTTTGTCGCAGTGATCACAGCTAAATAGGTTGACTCCAGTGTGAAAACGCTGATGATCCTTGAGGTTTTTCCTGATCCTGAAACTCTTTCCACACTCAGAGCAGCTGAAGGGTTTCTCTCCAGTGTGAACCATTGTGTGAACGTCCAGATTTTCTTTACTTTTAAAACCCTTTCCGCATTGAACACAATTGAATGGCTTTTCTCCAGGGTGAATCATCATGTGGGAATCTAGCCGGTGTTTGTCTGCGAAGCTCTTTCCACATTCGGTGCACGCGAATGGCTTTTCTCCGGTGTGAAACTTCACGTGTCTGGCAAGACTGTTTTTATATTTGTAACTCTTTCCACACTCGGAGCAGGTGAACTGTTTTTTTTGGGTGTGCATCTTCATGTGGTCATTAAGTGTTGATTTACGTTTGTAACTCCGTCCACACTCGGAGCAGATGAACGATACGCTGCTTCCACCGTTTTCGTGGTCTTGTTTTGGGGTGTAATTTTCACTTTGAGGACATTTGGATGAATGCAGTTTGTCTTCATTCACTTCTGTCCGATCTAAAATTGAATTATTAAATTAGCAAACTTTAACTAAAGAAACAAACACTTAGTACACAGCAAATTCATCAGTGTTAAATTCTCGGTGTTAAAGCATTACAGAGTAAAGTGTTGACATTATTGAGTTACATTTTGATAAATTAACACTATCAAAGTTCAAAGCTGATTTGATCCAGTGTAAAATCAAGGAGTTACAGCTAACCAACACTTGATGGTGTTATTTACAACATCCGGGAATTCATTTGATAAAAGTTATGCCATTTTTAAGATCTCTTATAGGAAGTGTTAATTTGTAAAAAGTGTACATTTTTTCTAGTGTTGGCTATCAAGTGTTAATATGTTTTGTTGATAAAAATGATTCATAAAATAATTGTAATTGTACAGTGATCCCTTGCTATAATGCAGTTCACTTTTACGCAGATTTTTTTTTACATAATTTTTTACATAAATCTTGGATTGCTAGCAGTGTGACTCTGAAGTGCTGCACTTAGGGCTGGGCGATATGGCAAAAAAAAAAAAAATCTAGATATTTTCATAAAGTTTGACCGATTCACGATTTCGATTTTTTATTTATTTTTTTATTAATTTTTTTTTACTGTGTAACTACCTTACCAGCTTACCTTGTTCATTTAAATTTAAATAAATGCTGAAACTAGTTTTTTTCATGCTCACTTGTAAAAGAAAAGCAACCGTGTGACTAAACGCGGTTATGGCACTCATATAGGGATGCTAAACATAGCTACAATAGAAGTCACAGCACCCGTATTTATGTAGAGGTCATATGTTGTGCAGCTTTGGGCAAATTTTATTTGGAGAGAAAATGACCAAAATGTAACGTGAAGATTGAAAAGGATTGGAGGGGAAATAAATATTTCAAATCTCTGTCCATAACAGAAAAATAAACAATGATAATGCAACAATAGTTTATCTGTATTAGTGGCATGGCAGAAATACATATTTAGACAGGCCTTGTCAAAGTGAGCGGGCACTTTCACTAATAAAAAATATAGCACTTAAATTATTTCATAACAATCAATTAAATAACAGCGGTTTTATATCAAAAGTTGGTAATGATATAAAATATACTACATTTTGATGGTAAAATTATAACCATTTAAATGATTTTAGTATTTAAACATTAAATAACGAATGCATCAAGTTAAATATAATAAAACGAATGAAACAACACACAGCATATCAGGATATAAAGGACTATATTTAGCAGAATGCTGCTCTTTTTATCTTTGTAATTTTATAGTTTTATTTTTGTTATTTTAATTATTTTTTGTCTTCATAAATAACTAACGAGCTATAGACAAATTCCTGCTTGACGTTTTAGAAAATATTTGTGCGTAGCTACACCACCCAGTATATATTAAAGATCACCGTGAACAACCCACAGAAACCTGTTACATATCTATCTATATTTAAATGTCTAATATTTAACTGAGTCATATAACGGCCTATAGCTGAAATGTTGGAAATTGCTCAATTTATTTTTATAAAACATTTGTCGATACGTATTGATATTTTTTTGGAGTAAAAAACAATACCGACATTTAAGAATCCATATTTATTTTATTTATTCATTCATTTTACTTGTTTATTGGTGCATATATGGGTTATGATTTAATTCATACAGTACCGTGGACAGCTACTGTGCCACTAATTCAAGCAAAAGTCCAAATTAAAGAAAGATTTGACTTTCTGCGGTGACCGACATTTACAACACACCGTAACCGTCCTTCAGGTGGAGCGCGGGTATAATATACAAAACCAGCCGTCTGGGCTTTGAATTAGGTGCAATTATTTCCTCGTGTGTGTGGAGCGATGGGTGAGCAGGCCAAAGTGACTAAAAGCGATCTAGAAAGTTGGTTGCCCACAGACACCTCCGCCTGTTGAGCCTCCTCTCCTCGTGCGCGCGCGCGCCCGTCTCGCAGCTCGCGCGGGAGAGACAGACGGCTGCGGGGAATCGAACAACAGCACGACGCACGTGGAAACATTAGCGAAGCTGGCTGGCTGACTGCGGTTGCCCTGGCTGTTGTTGCTCCAGCTGGCTGGCTGACTGCGGTTGCCCTGGCTGTTGTTGCTCTAGCGGGAAAATGTCCCGGTGTTCCCAATGGCCAGTTCGCCCTGGCGCGCTTCCGCTAAACCAGCTGTGGTAGCTCATCAACAGAACCGCGACGTCAACACACAGAATCAGCACAATTCAGCACGGTTGTCTAACAGTTTAGAACGGTTTGGCACGATAGTGGAAAAGCGGCTTTAATATTTTTATTAAAAAACCGCGATTCCTCGATTTTGTAAAAAATAAAATCGTCTTAAAACGTAAATTCGAATTAATCGAAAAAAAATCAAAAAAACCGCCCAGCCCTAGCTGCACTGTATGTTTGCTCCCCAAAATGTCGATGAAACGTTCTGCACCGTCTAAGGTACCTGCGGTAGCACCCAAAAGGCAGAGGAAGATGCTAACCATTGCACAAAAAGTTGAACTTCTGGACATGCTAAAGGAAGGTAGAAGTTATGCGGCTGTATTACGGAATTAGGGATGCAACGATTATAGATTTTGGTTGTACGATTATAGTCTGAGACATAATCCCGGTTTCACGGTTATCAAAATTATTATGCATTCATTAATTTCAAACACCACTAGTTTAGAAAATAAGATGAAAACTCCTTTATATTTTACAGTGTTATTTATTGCTGTTTAGTAACCAATTAATACAGCACAAAATAATGTTAAAAACAAACAATAGTCCATGTCTCTCTTTGTGTTTAAAAATAAGTGAATGTCTTTGACATTTAAACATAAATAATTTTACACTGTAAATAAATGACAGAACAATGAATAAGTAAATAAAAATAAATAAATAAATAAACAATATTTGTCTAATGCAGAGCTTGAAATGAACTTTTTTACCTGGTAGCACCGGTGCTCACAACTTAAAAAATGTAGGAGCACCAGAAAAAATGTAGGAGCACCCACCAAAAATGAATGAGCACCACTGCAAATTGTATTTTGACAGATTTATTGTATTTGAAAACAACATCAATCAGGACCAACAAAAACCAGAAACAACTAATTCTTGGATGACTTATTGATATTTGTGCAATAATTCCAAAATGAATGTCTAATAATTATAAAATATTAATGATGACGAAGATGACAATAATACTAACAAATAATTACATTTCAAGAGTTCGCACTTAGATATTGTTTGACAATTGTTAGCAGGTTTGGCATGCTGTCCCGGGAGAGAACCCTGAGCTCGGAGATGATTGAGCCCAGGGCTCCCGCCTGGTCGATAGAGGATGTGAGGGGAGTACGAGATCAGGTGGTTCTCGAGAGCTCCCCGTGGTGAAGGAAGAAATGGGGAGAAGGTGTGGATGGGGGGTTTCTTCGGAAAAACGAAGATAAGGGAGTAGTTTTTAGCTAGGCTATTTATAGCGAGTTTGGATTAATCTGATTGGCTAACTAATGATGGTAAATGAGACCAGCTGCAGTCAATCACATGCTCCTTTCGAAATTAGTTTGTGAAACTTCACTTGTCATTATCATTCTGCCTTGAATGTGCTTGAACGTTAGTTATCTGCTATAAAATCTAACCATAAATCATAAACCATAAATCTATGGTTTGCATCAAAAAAAATTAAGTATTGCAGTAAGAAATATTTATTTTGCACTATTGTTTTATATGCATGTCAATTTAATAAACAGAAAGATTGGACAAAAGAAAGCAAGAAAAGTCTCACTTCTGCACCTCTTTAAAAGTTTTGGTTTCGGTTTGGTCATTTTATATGCTCAGTCTCATTCTGACCTGATCTTTAATTTTCTGTGTTTGTGGAATGAAGCAGGCGAGTCAGCCGACCGATATAAGCGGGGCAGAGCAGGATTCTCGCGATGACCACTGGCGCAATACTGTTACTTGTCATGAGCCGCAGTTACATTTTAAACTTAGCAAAGGCGAACTTCTTTTGGCGATGATGTACACAGTGTTAGATTTCCATTTAGCGGACATTTGCACTGAACATGCGGTGAATGCAACGCATCGAGATTCAGGCCATTAAACAGCGGATTCACTCCGAGTTTTTTAGCACTCTCTCCGAAATCACTCGATTGACCTCGGCTGGTGGATCAACATTCACCACATCATGATCGCTCTTATCAGCGCCATAATATGTAACTTTAAGTGGGCTTGCAAACATGTGTACTTTTCATGTACTGCTACTGCCAGTCTAAGCAGAATGCCAGCATGCGTCTGTAGCTCCGCCTCTTTGCCCTTGTTTGGTATCCCGCGGTTTGTGCAATGACGCACGAACAAAATGACGACGGTTGGCCACGCCTACTGGTAGTTTTTTTGGGTTCTTTAGAAACCTATGGGTGACGTCACGGATACTACGTCCATATCTTTTACAGTCTATGGTGATATATTGTCACAGAAACTGTTGCAATAAGCGATATGATTGTCATTTTGAGATCATTCTGATTATATAATGATTATATAACAGTGCAATAATGCAAATAGCCATAAGCGCTTGTAAATATTTAGCATTCTTAAGGTTATTTAGATTCTATAATTCATGTTTTTAAAAACGTGTTAAGACGTACCTTTCTAAAATTGCATATAAATATAACAGCTCGCTGATAGCCTTCCGTCCACATTGGTACTGTGTTTTTAGGAAATGAAAACATATCTTTTCAAAGTGGATGAATTTGAAAATGTGGTTTTCGTGGTGCAGTGAGGACTGTCAAAAAACGAGACTTTTGGAAAACGATGACGTATTTTAGTCACTTAACTTATTTTTGCCCTCAAACATAGAACAAAAAAAAAACTCAGTTGA
This sequence comes from Danio kyathit, assembly GCA_903798195.1. Classification (NCBI taxonomy): domain Eukaryota; kingdom Metazoa; phylum Chordata; class Actinopteri; order Cypriniformes; family Danionidae; genus Danio; species Danio kyathit. The sequence goes on from LR812539.1 coordinate 4,083,365, forward strand.
AGTATATCAGAGCCTTAAGTATACACGTAACAATACTGAATCTGAACCCAGGTGAAAAAAAAAAAGTGTACTACAGTACACTAAAAATATACTGAAAAACAATTAAGTGCATTGTAAGTACAATTTAATTTTTTATACTAAATAAAGTTTTAAAAATATACACTATAAATATACTAATTAAAAGTATACTTTTACTGAAGTAGTACTTAAGTAAAACTGTGAAAGTATACTAAATATAACTGATATTTAAATAGATTTTTAGTATATAGCAACAAAGTATACTACTTGAAAAATGTTATAAATGTATTGCTTTTAAGTATAATCTGAATGCATTTGAAAAAATAGTTCAAAGTTAGTACACTTTTACATAGTTATTGTAAGTATAAATTAAATTGAACTTTTAAAAATATATTTAAATAGAATTTTTAGTATATAGAAATAAAGTGCACTACCTCAAAAATATATTATAAGTGTAATGCTTTAAAGTATAATTTGTATGTTATAAAAATGGTTCAAAGTTAGTACACTTTTGCATAGTTATTGTAGGTATAAATTAAATTGAACTTTTAAATTGAAGTATTGGAAATAAGGTACACTCCCAGGTAAAAAAAAAAAAAAAAAAAAAAAAGTGCACTAAAATACACTTTATTTAAGTATACTTAGTACACTTTTCATTGATGTACTAAAAGTGCTCTATTTTCAACACACTAATTTTGCACTTAATGTACTACATAATAGTATTAAGTATATGTTAAGATGAAGTTAATACCATCTAAGTGCACTCAACTGTGCAATTTTGAGACCCCATGAAATTGACCTAAAATGTGCTTTCAGAAGTATACTTAAATAAAGTGTATTTTAGTGCAATTTTTTTACCTGGGAAACTATATAGAAATCTTAAATGCTCCTCATCAGTCATTAAAGAGAAAGAATAAAAACACAAACCTATTGGTTCCTCTGTCTCCTCCTCTTTTATTCTGCAGGGTTCCTCCTCCATCTCCATCTTTACTATAGTATATCAGTTATTTCTCCTGCAGTAATTCCTCCTGTTTGCGTCTTCTTCAGCTGTGAGAAGACGGGAATATTTATGCTTTTGGTGTTTATTTTTATGCTTTTAGTTTAAATAGTCATTTACTTGAAAGTGGGAAAACAAATGCAGACAATAGTTGTGCAAATTATTTTCCTCCAAATTGTTTCTATTTCATCCATGGAACGACTCTATACTGAAACTCGTGTTTCTGTGAATTGAGCTCATTTAGCAGATACTTCACACACTTTACATTCACTCTCAATCATCTAGTGCTGCATCAGTGCTCAAATTGTTATATAGAAACCAGACAATCAATCCAATGGTTTTACTTTAATAGCTGCTAAAGACTCTTCCATTATTTATCATTAGACTGAAAGGTCATTTTGGGGGTTCTGCAATGATGAATAAAGCAAAAAGGATGCAATATTTAAACAAATTGAAATTAATATGTGACAAAAAATACATTTGAGTAGTATTAATTAAGATATTAGACGGATATTTCACCTACACAATCAGAAATTATAAAAACAACCACGTTAAGATTCTTGCCCTGTATATAATGCTTCAGTTTGGCAAACCACAAACCCATTTTGTCCCTCAAAGTGATTTTTTTCCTCTCTTCAGCTTAATTTGTAATAACTTTTGACTGTGTATAGCTACTTTTAAGTGTTTTTTAACGGTTTGATCTATTATTGCAGCCCAAAACATTACAATAACTGATCGCTTTAACAGTAGCTGATAATCACCCGTGTTTTGGACTCACTAAAATAAACTGACTATTTAGATGTACATCTCCGAATATATATATATATATATAATAAAGCGAATGTACTTACAACGTGATAAAAACAGCTAATTTAGAGAATAAAGACGGCTGTTTCACTTCTCATGTTTATGTTCTTGCCCTCTTCTTCTTCTCATAGACTCGGATGTTCGTCACTGTTTCCGATGCTCGAGCGCCACCACTGGCGGAACCCGATACATATAATATTGAGTGTTTTTATGGCAATGATATGATTAATTTCCGGTGAAAGCTTAATGTGACTATTTTCAATTTCCTAAGGTTCCTTTTACAGCATCGATTTTGTAATGTAATTACAATACATTCAGTTAAATAGACTTAAGCATTCATTTATTTGTTCAAGCGTAAAACGAGATGAAAGACTTTGGCTGTTTCTCAATATGCGTTCTTCAGCGGTCTTGCGTCTTCGTGTTCTCGTGTAACGTCATCATCAGCTGCCAAAGTTCAGTTCCAATACTCAAGATCGCAAGTACAGAGGACGCGTGAAACTTCCCGGATGTGTTCTTGATATCGAGGACGCACCGATGCAGACTTGAGCACCGATCTCGCTCTAGAAGTCCCAGAAGTCATTGCGATTGGAGGTGGGAAGCGCAGCATTTTATTTAGATTTATTATTAAAGTTCGGAGATATAACTTATTTACCTCAAGAGTTTCCCTAAATGAAACGATGAATATACACATTACCATGGACATCTTAATAAAGGAAAAAACACATTAAGAGTGTTTGTTTGCTCAAATTCGTATTAAAATCAGTTTTATTTGTATTGTGCAACGTATATTTATAATGTTTTTATGCATAATATATATTTTGAAAAGGGGAAAAACAATAAATCATTGTATAAATGCTGTAATGTTTAAAAAATTTTTATTTAAAATGCGTGAAGGTCACGTGACCATCAGGAACAACCAGGGAAGAACGCAGCATCTCATTTCTCACAGGACTCGTTCTCTATTCTCGTGGTCTCCCGAGTTCGTTCTACCGAGGATACCTGGCAAGACCAGTCTCCACAAGAACGCAAGTCCGTTCTCAGCGTTCTTGGAATTGAGAAACAGCCTTTGTAACCGCTAGCGCCGCAGAATCAGCAGGCGAGTGCAGAAACTCCATTGAAAATACTGAAGTAAAATTAACTCATAATTTAAAGACATAGCAGGGGAAAATGGAATTTAATGCAGTGCTTCTTGTCCGATCTGACACCTACTTCATATCGTATATCAATCAGGCAGTGAAGATCACTGATTTTAAAAGAAATCAGATCTTAAACGTGGCCATTTTATAATAGAAAGGCAGTTTACTGGAAGCACTGAGGATGGCTGGATGAAATTAAAAGTCTGTGTGCATTTACCCCATTCAGAAACAATTTCCCTTCACAAATATTTCAGAATCAATATTCTGTTGATTATTCGGGAGATGTTTCATGTTATTGCATAATTTTTTAGTATTTTGTTTGTGGGTTCTGCTGAACCAAACATCACTGGGTATTTATTAGAAGGGCCCAAAATCACATATCTAGGTTTAGCAAATTAATTTCTCTAAATAATAATGAACCAAATGTACTTTTGTACTCGTTTCAAGAGTTCACAGTTAGCTAATGATTGTTAATTAAAGCATGAGAGAGCCCTGAGCTTATAAGATCCTCGAGCCTGGGGCTCCCTCCCATTAGCAGGGCAAGAGGGGAGTTCGAGCTCAGGTAGGTTTCGAGAACTCCCCTGCTTGTGAACGTGTTAGGAATAGCTAAGACAGGGGTGCTCAATCGTTTTTGTATAAAGGGCCAAAAGCCAAATATCATTGAGAGCCGTGGGCCAAAGGTAAATATACCAAGCTATATTACATTAAATTTGCCATGGGTAATTTCCTAATTTATTTAATAAGGTTTAAAAGTAAATAGAAAACATTACTTTAAATGGTATTAACTAATGCAGTATAACATTTAAAATGATTAAAACGTATTGCAATAATAACAAACATTCACATTTATAGCAGTGAAGTTCAATACACTAGTCAAGCAGAATCTGGCTCTGCTGTGATTTGTCCTTTATCTGTCAAGTGACATTTAAAGTATGTACATTTAAACTAAATCTGATTAATTTACACCATGTAATTGAAACATTTAATTTCAATTAGCTTTTAACAATGAAATAAACAAACAAAAGGTTACATTAGATTTGAAATGACAACCTTTAAACCATGCCCATTATTCTTCCTCTCAGATGGGATGGCGGGCCAAATCAAAGGTTACTGTGGGCCAACTTTGGCCCTAGTTTGGCCATCCATGAGCTAAGAGGTATAGCTGGCTTAAAGTTTGTTTTATGATGCCGCTTTGGATTGGTAAATTTTCTTATATGGTATGTCTTTAGAGGAAACCGGGAAACCCACGTGAGCACGGAGAGAACGAGCAAACTTCGCACAGAAATGCAGACTGGCCCAGTAAAGGCTCGAACCAGTGGCGTCCTTGAAGGGGGAGAAGTGGGGATGGAAGGGGGGATTCTTCAAGACGATGAATGTAATGTAATGTAATGTGTGTTTATATAGCGCATTTATCGTGTATGGCCATACACCCAAAGCGCTTCACAATCATGAGGGGAGTCTCTCCACACCACCACCAGTGTGTAGCATCCACTTGGATGATGCGACGGCAGCCACAGGACAACAGCGCCAGTGCGCTCACCACACACCAGCTATTGGTGGAGTGAAGAGACAATGATAGAGCCAATTCGGTGCATGGGGATGATTAGGAGGCCATGATGTGTAAGTGCCGATTGAGGGACTTTGGCCAGGACACCGGGGTTACACCCCTACTCTTTACCAGAAGTGCCATGGGATTTTTAATGACCACAGAAAGTCAGGACCTCAGTTTAACGTCTCATCCGAAAGACGACACCCACTGACAGTGTAGGGTCCCCTTTACTTTTACTGGGGCATTAGGACTCACACAGACCACAGGTTGAGCGCCCCCTGCTGGCCTCTCTAACACCACTTCCAACAGCAACCTAGTTTTCCCATGTGGTCTGACCAGGCTCAGCCCTGCCTAGCTTCAGTGAGTAACCGGTCTTGGGGTGCAGGGTGATATGGCTGTGCATATGCGATCATGACTGAAGTGGAAAACTCAGGTTATTTATAGTGAGTCAGTATTCATATGATTGGCGCAATATGCAGAGTTGATGCTGGACCAGCCGTGATCAAGCATAAGCACGTGACCCTCTCGAAATTAGTTTATAAATAAACAGCAGTTTGTGAACTATGATGGAGACAAGAAATGAAACACTGACATTAAGGGAACCATTTTAAAGAATCAAGAGCTTTCTTTGTTATACCGTAATAAATAATGTTGAATCCAATGTTAAAAAAAACTATTAAATGTTCAATAAATGACTCATGTAATATAGTTGGCTTTTTATTTTTCAATTACTAAACTTGCAGTCAGTGCAATACATTTCACAAGGCACAAATTTAGTAAATGACGTCGTAAATAAACCTGTTTTATAATAAAACCATATTTATGTTCTGTCTTTTCCTTTTAGCAGCAATAATGACGACTGGAAACTTAGTTTAAAACGATAATGAACTGTTTACTGAAGTTGTTAGCTGTATACTGAAACAGGAGCGAACTCCAAACACACACACTCCCACACTGAGTCAGTTGCCAATGGTTACAGGCGCACTTTCAGTAGTGCTAAGCATTTAAAACGGTCCTTAAAGTAACAGCATATATAAATGCACAGGTAAATAAATTCACATTATGACATTGAAACAATAAATGGAGCATTAATTCATCACTCTTGCTGTGATATATCCACCGTTGCCAACTATTTTCAACGAAAAGGCACTAAGCTCTGCCCGAAAAGTCGCTAAAAGTCGCTAGATTGCGTCATACGCTAATTTGCATATTACTGACGTCATCACGTTCTACCATTTCTGTTTAACAGCCTATGGTAAATAAATGGCGTATTTATATTTGCACTACGCTTTATGCAAGCATGTCAATTTAACTAAATTTATTGCTGTTTGAATACAGTATATCATTATAGATAAGTAATTTGCAGTAATCTCTCAGACATAATAAACTCAGACAAGTTCTGAAACTCTCACTTAAAACATCTCTGATTGTGAACAAGAATAAACGGTCAAATTAAATTGTTAAAATAAAGGAGAAGCAGATTGGTTTGACTGTACAAGGGAGATACCTTCACACTGCCGGTGCTAAATCATTTGCCGTCGGTACGCAGAGGGGTGATCTGCTGTCAGGCTGCAGGTGGGAGAGACTGCTGTATGAGGACTGGGCCGCCTGTCAGTGCTCTGAGGCGGGGGAGGGGCCGGCGGCATCACCCGCAGCTCGTTGAGAAGAGTAGGGACGGTACAGTAATGGACAAACGACAGTCTATAAAAATCTCCAGTAACACAAAAAAAGTTGCTAGATTTGTCGCTAGTCGCTTTTTAAAAATTTTGTCGCTAGGGGGTCTGAAAAGTCGCTAAATCTAGCAACAAAGTCGCTAAGTTGGCAACACTGGATATATTGATTTACAACACAACAGTTTATCCCTTTTTCATGAGCAAACTTCACTGATTGAACACCAACACAAGAGCTGCAGTAACTAATCCACAGATAGTCTGAATGAACAGCCTGTCATTGATTCAGAAATGCTCAAATCCACTACTAATTCTTAGATGAACTCAGTCTGTTGGAGATAATCCAGCCTTTACAGTATATCTGAGAACTACACAGTATGGATTTTATTCTGAAACAGGTTTTTTAACATGAACCCACATATTACACAGGTGAGCGAAACTCTTCCCTCATGGAGAGCATGCTAATGCAGCTTTTCTCCTCTTGTGTTTTTTTAAATAGCCCGATGAACTGAAGGTCTTTCCACAGTCAAAACACGTGTAAGGTTTCACTCCAGTATGAACACTCTGGTGAATTTTCAAGGAAGCTGACTGATTGAAACTCTTCCCACAGTGTGAACACTGATACGGTTTCTCTCCCGTATGAAGCCTCTGGTGCGTTTTTAAATTGCCAGATGAACTAAAGGTCTTCCCACAGTCAAAACACATATACTGTTTCACTCCAGTGTGAACACTCTGGTGAGTTTTCAAGGAAGCTGACAGAGAGAAACTCTTTCCGCAGTCTGAACACGTGTGCGGTTTCTCTCCAGTGTGAATCCTCTGGTGTCTTTTTAAGCCGCCCGATATACTGAAGCTCTTCCCGCAGTCTGAGCACACATGAGGTTTCACTCCAGTGTGAATAATCTCATGAGCTTTCAAAGAATCCAAATGAGAGTAACTCTTTCCACAGTGTGAACACTGATATGGTTTCTCTCCAGTGTGAATCCTCTGGTGTGTATTTAAGTTACTAGTCGTACCAAATCTCTTCCCGCAGTCTGAGCACACGTAGGGTTTCTCTCCAGTGTGAACTTTCTCATGGGCTTTCAGGCCTCCTGGCTGACTGAAAGTCCTCTCACAGTGTGAACACTGATACGGTTTCTCTCCAGTGTGAATATTCTGGTGTCTTCTTAAGTTGGTTAATGAACTGAAGGTGTTCCCACAGTCGGAGCACACATGAGGTTCAGTATGAATAACCTGATGCTCTTTTAACTTATATATTGTTGTGTAACTTTTCCCACAGAAACACACGTGAGGCGTCACAGGAGCATGAACTTGAAGATGTTGTCTCAAGTGTTTATCCAACACAAATGTTTTACCGCACTGATCACAGCTGAACGGCTTTATTTCAGAGTGAGAGAGCTGATGCTCTCTGAAACTGTATTTATCTGGGTAACTCTTCCCACACTGAGTGCATGTGAACAGGCCTTTTCCAGTGTGAAATCTTGTGTGTCTGTGAAGACCGGTTTTATGTTTGTAACTCTTCCCACACTCAGAGCAGCTGAAAGATCCTTTGACTCCAGTTTTTCCAGCTTCTTTTTGTCTGAAAGTTTCTTCAGTCTGTGAACTGACTGCATTTCCATCTGTGAAAAGATTAGGTTTATTGAATCAGCTGTCTTAATTCATCAATTCAAAAAGTTATTAATTCTTACCATTAATTAAGGATAAAGGAGAAATAAAAAGGATTTAATCACATTTATAAATAGTAAATCACGTAAAATTTGTAATACAAGTCAGTTTTCATCTTAATGTTCCTCATCACAAGGGCCAGACAGAATCTGCGGACATTTTTTGTTAATCCTGCAGAGAATTTATTGAAAATCTGCGGATATATGCAGAATTATTTTGAGAGTAGGGGAGCGCGGGGCACTTCAAGAGTTCACACTTAGCTGATGATTAATTATAAAGCTTGTTTGGCATGCTGTTTTGGGAGAGAGCCCTGAGCTCATGAGATCCTCGAGCCCGGGGCTCCCTCCCGTTGCAAGGCGAGAGGGGAGATCGAGCTCAGGTAGATCTCGAGAACTCCCCCATCGTAGTGATTGAAGAGCAGATAGTAGTTCTCTTTAACGAGATGGTACTAGATAGGGAGCAAGTCTATAGTGTTGATTAATCAATAACTTAGGTTGCATGCTTTTAATCGGTGGGAGGTAACCGGAGGACCCGGGGAAAACCCACGTGAGCATAGGAAGAACGTGCAAACTCCGCACAGAAAATGCCCGCTGGTTTGGTAAAGCCTAGAACCAAGCCTAGAACCAAGCACTGGGCCACCGTGTCACCCATCTAGAAAGGAGGAGGAGTAGGGGTGATTCTTCAAAGCGAAGATAGCAGTGATATGGAACCCGGGGTATTTATAGTAGCTTAGGGATCATCTGATTGATGCATAGTGATTTGGATAATGTGGGTCCAGCCGCTAGCAATCATAAGCACGTGATCCTCTCGAAATTAGTTTATAAATAAACTTCACAAAGTAACGCTGGGTTAAATGTAACAGAGTTTTAAGGTATTTACTCAGGGTTAACCATGGCATGCTTCGGAGGTTTTCCCCACAGTGTCAACAGACATACTCCAGCCAATTATTAAAAAGATTTGGCGAAATTTGGATGAGAAACACAGGAGAAACCATTTTTGCAGCATAAAAGTATTTTTTATTACAGGCGATATTTTTTTATTTAAAAGAAATCGGTGAAAGTACGTACGTAAAATCTTATTTTGTTGTGATCACCGTCTTCTAGGCTAAAAGATGAAACCATTTTGAAAGATGTATAAAACACAATGACTGCTAGCCAGCTTTGAATAAAGCATGACACAGCGGGGTTAGTTGTAACAGGGTGTTACAATTAAGCCACACACTGTTGGACACCAATTAAACCAGCCTGATCTCACGAGGAAACGTAAGTATTTTACGTTTTGAAAGTTCAGAGTTCAGTCGTACAAAAATGTAGGATTTTTAAAAGGAGGCGTGGCACCCAACCCCACCCCTAACCCTAATCGTCATTGGGTGATGAGCAAATCGTACTAATTTGTACGAATTAGATTGTACGAATTCATACGAATTAGCCACTAAATCAAAGTTACGAATTGCTGTGAGATTGCGTTGATTAAACTAACAAAATATTTTTTTTAATTTTGAGTGTAACGTTGAGAACTTTAAAAATATATATATATATTTTTTTATAGAAAATATTGTTTTAATAGAAAAAAATATATTTAATTGCTAATAATGCAAATAAATGCATTGTATAATAATGGATAAATGAATAATAATGCAAAGAGATTCAAATGTGTTTATCCAATAAACAAAAAAATAAATAAACATACTGTGCTATGTAGAATAAATAAAAAATGAGCCAATTACTGGGGAAATACAGCTACTATTTAAAGTAAACTGAGTTTAAATTAATAGTGTGAAATCTGCCTTTATAAGCATGTGTTACCACTAACCCCCTGTCTGTTACAACTTGCCCCGCAGGTGGGGTAAATAGTAACATTTTTACTCCTGGCACTTTTGGCAATACTGCACAGAAACCACAGGTCTGACAATCATAATTCCAGTGCTCATTTGTAGGAGAGGCTTGTGTGTTGTTGGTAAAAAAATATGGTTTGTCCAACCCCATTACTTTGTTCATTATTTGACCAAAACCAAAAAGTGTTACTTTGTGCCCCGCTCTCCCCTATCGTAACTAAAAACTTTATTATATGAAATAAAAACAATATCTTTTTAACTTTTGTTTAATGTTTACAATGCAAATCCAATTAGACCCACTTATTTGATAAACAAAGTAAGTCTCTCAAATAATTGATCTCCTAAAGGACAGAACATATTACTTCACAAACTGTATTGTAAACAAATCACATGAACACTTTCATATTAGTCAATAATATTACTGTAATTAATTTAAAAACTGAATAAATATAAATGTACACACATTAACACAAGCAAATCAGTAGACTCAACTATGGGCTAAAAATCCTAGTGGGCCTAGTCATCAGTTAATAAAGAGAAAAGTTAAAACACAAACCTATTAGTTCCTCTGTCTCTTCATCTTTTATTCTGCAGGATTCTTCCTCAATCTCCATCTTTACTATAGTATGTCAGTAGTTTCTCCTGCAGTAATTCCTCCTGTTTGCTTCTTTAGCTGTGGGAAGATGGGAATATTCCTCAGCACTTAAACTCTCACTGGTGTGGGCGGGGCTTCACTTGCATGACGTCATGAATGCATGGGAACGCCCCCCTCCCCCCACCCTGGGTGGTCAAAACTGACTGATTTCTCTCCTTATTTTAGTCAAAAAGTCTGATGAATGTGGTGCAATCATATACAGCACAGGTGTCAAACTCAGTTCCTAGAGGGCTGCAGCTCTGCACAGTTTAGTTTCAACCCTAATTAAATCAAACTAATCGAGCCCTTCAGGATTGTTTGAAAACAGTGTTGGAGCAGGTGATGGATTCGGATTTCTGCTTTCCAATCCGTTCAAGCATGGATGAACGTATATCCTTTTCCTCATTACTTTATTATTATGATTATTTGACTAATGAATAAGTTAACACTGCTTAATATACGAATGGTCAGTGTCCTTGCTCCTCTCTTTGTCTGTCTGTTGTAACTGAAGCCATCAAACTAGGTCCGAGGTCATGGAGATCTCGAGTGGATTTAAAGAGCTTGATGATTGAAAACAACTCTTTTTCTATTTGTATTGCTGTGTGTTAATACTGTCTGTAGTAAAAAGGAATTTATTTTAATTACTTTTGTCTCTTTATTTTTAATTAGAAAAAACGTTTAGACTAACAACAGATTAATCAATCTTTTTCATTTGTATAATACCATTTATTACCCAGACACACTTTTCTTTCTTACTGTGCTGCATACTTTTTAGAAGGAACTGCTGACAAGAGGGAAATAGCAGAATAAGAATAAATATAGTGCGGGGGCCTTTGTTCCAGACTGCTGTCTATTAAGAAGTATAGACATGTCACAAGGAGCTGGATGCTTACAGAAGTTGTGAAATATATTAAAGATACTAGGGTTGGGCCGATAGACAATGCCATCGTCCATCGCCGTAGCCGATAGACATCACGATGCTGAGCCGGCATCGCCGATCCTCCGCCCCCATCGCAAACTCGCTTGTGAAAAATACACACTCAGGCCCCGTTTACACGAATACAGCTTAGTATTAAAATGGCATTTCAGAACGAAAATGACCCACGTCCACACTGGTGTTTCATCTAGCATTTCTGAACAGCCCTCCATCCACTGAAAACGCACATCACGTGACCACACCCACACACACACACACACTGTCATGCGCTCGTCTGAGCTCCAGAGAACAGTCTACGTCGGACAGTTTATCAAGGATGTATCGCTGGATCGTGTCTCACTATAGTTGTTAAACGTGATATTTAATTAATCTTGTTTCTATCCAGGGCTTAATTTGATCCGGATCCGACACCTCTGAAATCTGATCCGGCACCTCATTTTACCGATCTTCCTCCTCAACCGCCCTCCTCCCCTGTCCGCTGTTCATTTTCACTTTCTACCGCAACTCCCCAACCCTCTTCACTTTCGTTCGCGACATCCCAGCGCCCCTCACTTTCGTCCGCGAGACCCCCTGTGCCGCTCACTTTCGTACGCAACACCCCTCCGCACCAAACAAATGACTGACACGGATCACTCTGCCTACTCAGGCCGCGGAAAAAGTGATTGACAGGTGGTCATTTGTGTGTAACTTATCTTTATTTATTTATGATTAGGTTGTGGGTAAAACAAAGACCAGGTAGTTGAAACGGCAGGCTACAAATAATTAATTTGTTATGAATGAATTAATTATTCATAAATAATTAATTCATAAATAATTTATTCACCTCCGCCTATGAAGACGATGCCATCGTCCATCGCGATGTTTCACATTAGACATCGTACGATGCTAAATTGGTCAACATCGCCCAACCCTAAAAGATACACTTAATTGTTCAGTTCTGGTATGCAGAGAAGGGTTGCAGAAGGAGGAAGTATGTTTGGGTGCAACACTCAAAGGACTGCAGAATGACTGATAAGTGACTGTTACGTGTTTAAGTTATTAAGGTATTAAATGGATGAAACGTAACAATCAGTGAGTCTAGTGCTGCTGGATGAAAAATGAGAAGACACAAAACTGCTGATTAAATTAACAAAAGTAAGTATTTATTAAACAGAATGTTAAACAATGAATATAGATATAAAGGTAAATTTAAATATAATTTTAAATTACTGAATTAAACGAAAAACAGGAGTGTTGCCAAAATAAAGAAATAATTATAACAAAACGATCTAACTAAGCCCCAACCCACTAAACTAACTAAACAAAGAAAAATGCAGAAACAAAACCGTAATCTTCAGCACGTAGCTTAACTAAACTTCTCAACTACACAAAAACATAAATTACATATGTGGCAACGACTCCGTAAACTAACTAACATAAATACACTATGCTGCTCATCATTCCCAAATCTCTCGTAAAGTACACACTGTTAGCCATTAGCAAAACAAGCTCTGATATAATCCAATTCTCATAAAGATAGTTCAACTTCTCAATAGATATTAACTGAGCTGCACAAGCTTAACTAATAAATAAATCACTCAAGAGAAATACAGACAGCAACAACGAATACTCAACGAAATAAACAACTAGTGAACAGGCCGGCCGACACAAAGTGAGGAGTTTGGCTGTGAGCCAAGCGCTCCTCCAGAACAGCGCAGGCGCACAGCTTTTATACCCGTCGGGCCAGCTCCCGATTGGTGCGTCGATCGAGTCATTGTCTTGATTGACAGCTGGTTTCACCCAATAATCGCACACCTAAAACAGGACAAAGATAACACGGGAGGGAGAGAAGAGAACGCAAAACAAAAAGCAAAATACAACACCACAAAACATACGTGAAACGTAACACTTCCCTCCTCAAAAAAAATTATATACATCATTACAATGTATATAATTTACTCACTTTAACCCACAACACTACAAGCTCTAGACAGCGCATCAGCCATGAGGTTCTCGGACCCCCTCTTGTGTTTGATAACCAGGTTATATCCTTGGGTTACCAAGGACCACCGCATCAGTCTCTGGTTATGGTTGTACATTTTTCCTAAAAACACTAAAGGATTGTGGTCAGTAAACACAGTAACAGGGAAACAACTTGAACTCACATACACATCAAAAAACTGCAAAGACATTAACAATGCCAGTGTTTCCTTCTCAATTGTCGAATAGTTTACTTGATGCTTGTTAAACTTGCGGGAAAAATAACATACTGGATGTTCAATGCCATGGGCATCTTCTTGTATGAGCACTGCACCTGCTCCAACAGCGCTCGCATCAATCTCCAAAGTGAAAGGTTTCATGACATCTGGTGCGGCCAACACAGGTGCGCTACATAAGAGAGCTTTGATGTTCTCAAATGCCTGCTGACAATCATCAGACCATGCGAATTTGCAGGATGGACTAAGCAGAGATGTAAGCGGATTCGCAACGGTTGAAAAATTTTTACAGAAGTTGCGATAATAACCCGACATTCCCAAAAATCGACGCAGTTCTTTACGCGTAGTTGGAATGGGGAACTCTGCAATGGCATTTATTTTTGCATTCACCGGTCTCACTTGACCATGACCCACCTCCTTACCTAAATATGTGATTGTAGCTTGTCCGAAATCACATTTAGCAAGATTTATCGTGAGAGATGCTTTCTCGAAACGCATGAATACTTCCCTGAGAGTGGAAATATGATTCGCCCAATTATGTGAATAAATCACGACATCATCCAAGTATGCACTACAATTTTCAACTCCAGCTAACACGCAGTTAATAAGTCTCTGAAATGTGGCTGGCGCGTTACGCATGCCGAAAGCCATTACGCAATATTGCATAAAATTATCCGGAGTCACAAAAGCAGATAAATCAGATGCACGAGCTGTGAGTGGTATTTGCCAAAAACCCTTTAATAAATCTAATTTACTGACGAATATTGCGGAACCAATATTATCCACGCAGTCTTCCATGCGCGGAAGAGGAAAACAGTCAGGAACAGTCACAGCATTCAGTTTTCTGTAATCGGTGCAAAATCTAGCAGTACCGTCACTTTTCGTGACCAGCAAGCATGGTGAACTCCAGGGACTACAACTCGGTTTTGCCAAACCATGGTTCAGCAAATAATCAACCTCGGCTTTCATTATGGAACGTTTCGCAGCACTCACTCTGTACGCGTTCTGTTTAATCGGTCTAGCAGTACCCACATCGATGTCATGTTGCAAGACTGTAGTACAGGACGGCACATCACTGAAAAGCATTGGAAAAGAATTAATTAATTCTTTAATATCATCACTCTGTGAATCGGATAAATGTAATAAATGAGAATCTAAATCAGCAATCATTTCAGAATTACAAAGTCGGGCGCACTGTTGATATTCGTGACGCACAATCACTCCATCATCTTCAGAAGAATTAGACTCAGACTCAAGAACTTCAGATACAACAGCAGTAGTGAAAATATCAGTTTCTTTTTCCTTTTGTTCTGTACAGATAGACTCTCTAGAGTGGTAAGCTTTCAACATGTTTATGTGACAGACACGGGACTTTTTTCGGCGATCGGGCGTGCCAATCACATAGTCAGTATCGCTCAATTTTTTTGTCACTTTATAAGGGCCAGCAAAACGTGCAGAAAAAGCAGATCCAACAACAGGCAACAACACTAATACCTGGTCTCCTTCGCTGAACTTGCGCAAAACAGATGCACGGTCGAATTTCTTTTTCATGGTGGTCTGTGCGTTCAGTAATGACTCTTTCGCTAATGAACAAGCTTGATGTAATCTTTCACGAAATTTGCTCACATAATCTAAAACATTCGTTTTAGCATTTGTCACAGGAGATAGTATATTTTCTTCAAGCACTTTGAGAGGTCCTCGGACGGAGTGTGAAAAAATTAGCTCTGCCGGGCTATATCCAAGACTATCCTGAACTGCTTCTCGAATCGCAAATAAAACTAGTGGTGTACCCTCATCCCAGTCTTTCCCTGTGTCCATGCAGTATTTACGAAGCATTGACTTCAACGTCTGGTGGAACCGTTCTAAAGCTCCTTGGCTCTCTGGATGATACGCACTGGCTGTTCTATGAGAAATATTTAAAGTCTTCAGTACTTGTGCAAAAAGTTTTGAAAGAAAATTCGTACCTTGGTCAGTTTGAACTACTCGAGGTAAACCGAAGGTTGAAAAGAATTTCACTAGCGCTTTTACCACCACAGGCGCAGTGATTTTCCGCAGCGGAATAGCTTCGGGAAACCGCGTCGCCGTACACATGATAGTTAATAGGTATTGGTTTCCAGCCTTTGTCTTGGGCAGAGGACCAACACAATCAACTATTACATGTGAAAAAGGTTCACCCATGACTGGTATTGGAACAAGTGGTGCTCGTGGAATTACTTGGTTCGGCTTACCTGCAAACTGACATGCCCTGCATGTTCTACAAAACTTGGCTACATCCGACTTTAACCTAGGCCAAAAGAAATGCTTCAGAATTCGGTGGTAAGTTTTCTTAATACCTAAATGTCCGGAGAGATCGTGATCATGAGCCAGGGAGAGTACCATTTGTCTGTAACACAAGGGAATGACAATTTGATTTACGACTGCCCATTCATTTGTAATATCTGGACACCACTTACGCATCAGTAACTCATTGTCAATATAGAAAGCAGTTTTCCTTCGATTTGAAACTTCCAGCGGAACTACTAAAGAAAAGATATCGCGCAGAGAAGCGTCTTCTTTTTGAGCTGCAATAATCTTTTCTCTGGTCACTTGCAATTTCACATCACACACTGTTTCTGGAACATCGCATTTATCATCAATTTTGTTCTCACTAGTCATCAACACATCGTTCTCAAAGCTAGGTGCCATAAAAGTCGAAGCCAGATCATCCGCATCAGCGAATTTACGGGCTTGCGCTCGTGTAACGGCGCACACAGGAAAGACGTCAGGATAATTTTCTAACAATTCGTCCGTATGGTCAGACAACACAGGTTTTTCACACACC
Source organism: Danio kyathit (assembly GCA_903798195.1). Lineage (NCBI taxonomy): Eukaryota > Metazoa > Chordata > Actinopteri > Cypriniformes > Danionidae > Danio > Danio kyathit. The sequence goes on from LR812539.1 coordinate 4,099,625, forward strand.
TCTAATACTGGCATGAATTTTCCGCCAGCAAGATCATTGCCAAGAATGAAATTTACACCGGGCACAGGTAAATTTTCACGCACACCGACTTTCACAAATCCGGTATACAAATCAGATTGCAGATAAATTTCATGAAGTGGAACTTTCGTAACACCCATCTCAATCCCTCGCACTAATACATGACTTCCACAGAATGTCTCATCAGAAAGTGGCAAAACGTCAGCAGCAATAAACGAAATCATCGCACCAGTATCACGGAGAATAGTCGTTTTAACCGAATTCGTGGATTTATCCACGGACACAAAACCTTCGAGAAGAAAAGGCTTATAACTGGGATCTGCATCCAGCCAATCAGAAACTCCCTGAGTTTTACCAACATCCACAGTTTTTACAAGAGCAACACTTTTAGGAACAGCACTTTGTTGTTTACGTTTTAATACAGCACAATGTGCTATTAAATGTCCCGACTTGTGGCAATAAAAACAGGCCCTATCTTCACCGGCTTTTACTGTCTGATTTTTAAAACGAGTTGGACTTTTCGAAAGGGAACTTGCTAATGCTTTGTCAACGCGAGCAGGGGTGAATACATTCTTGTGAGTCAGTGCAAATTCATCAGCGAGAACTGAAGCTTGAGATAATGAAGTTACTTTCTGTTCGTTTAAATAAACGACAACACGATCGGGCACACAACTTTTGAACTCTTCCAACAAGATTAATTCACGCAACGCTTGGAAATCCAACACTTTACTAGATGTGCACCATTTATCAAATAGCACACACTTTTCTCTGGCGAACTCTACAAATGTCTGATTAGCGTTTTTTTTAGGATTTCGGAATCGTTGGCGATACGCTTCGGGTACAAGCTCGTAAGCTCTCAAAACTGCAGCTTTAACAACTTCGTAATTTAAACTGTCCTCTAAGGACAGTGCAGCGCATACTTCCTGAGCTTTTCCTGATAATTTGCATTGTAACAACAGAGGCCAGATTTCTTTAGACCAGTGTAACGCAGAGGCAACTCGTTCAAAAACATTGAAATATGAATCAACCTCGGACTCTCTGAACTGAGGAACAAGAGGAATATGTTTACTCACGTCAAATGTACTACTCGAAAATCCTGATCCAGTCGAAGAAGTGGTGACCTGCACAGGTGGAATTTGTCCATGTGAAACTGGGGTGTCTCTAGCAGCCTTAAGCTCAAGTTCACGCAACTTGACTTCTTTGTCAGCCTCGATCTCCAGGCGACGAATTTCAAGGCGCAACTCCATCTCAGCGTGACGCTCTGCCACTCTATCGCGCTCTTCCATTTGGACTCTTGCCAAACGCAACTTAAGACGCGCGTCACCTCCAGACCCATCCGTGGCCGGAGAAAAAGGTTCGAAAGGTGGCAAACCTGCTTTGGATTCAGACCCCTCCTCCGCAGCAGCTTCGCTCGCTTCCTCACCACCAGAATTAAGAGTGCAGACGTCATCGCCAGGTAAACTTTGCTGACTCTCAGCAGATAACTGCAACACACCCAGTTCACATAATTTGTGCAGAACAACGCTCTTAATTTCTCGTTTTAACTGCGATTTAGAAATCTTAATTTTAAAGTGCTCAGCGACGCGAATTAAATCATCCTTTCGACATATATCTAGCTGTTCAATAGTCGGTGCATTAACAAATTGTTCCAAATCAAAATCAGCCATCCTCGTGATAAGTTTGTCTGACTCACAGTAACGTAGACACCTGCTCTTAAATCAAACCTGCCTGTTCACAAATGTTTCTCAATTTTCACCAGTAACAATAGATCTCACAATGCTCATCCAAAAATTAAGGATATCCCAAAATAGGAATATCCCACCGCTGCCACCATTGAATGTTACGTGTTTAAGTTATTAAGGTATTAAATGGATGAAACGTAACAATCAGTGAGTCTAGTGCTGCTGGATGAAAAATGAGAAGACACAAAACTGCTGATTAAATTAACAAAAGTAAGTATTTATTAAACAGAATGTTAAACAATGAATATAGATATAAAGGTAAATTTAAATATAATTTTAAATTACTGAATTAAACGAAAAACAGGAGTGTTGCCAAAATAAAGAAATAATTATAACAAAACGATCTAACTAAGCCCCAACCCACTAAACTAACTAAACAAAGAAAAATGCAGAAACAAAACCGTAATCTTCAGCACGTAGCTTAACTAAACTTCTCAACTACACAAAAACATAAATTACATATGTGGCAACGACTCCGTAAACTAACTAACATAAATACACTATGCTGCTCATCATTCCCAAATCTCTCGTAAAGTACACACTGTTAGCCATTAGCAAAACAAGCTCTGATATAATCCAATTCTCATAAAGATAGTTCAACTTCTCAATAGATATTAACTGAGCTGCACAAGCTTAACTAATAAATAAATCACTCAAGAGAAATACAGACAGCAACAACGAATACTCAACGAAATAAACAACTAGTGAACAGGCCGGCCGACACAAAGTGAGGAGTTTGGCTGTGAGCCAAGCGCTCCTCCAGAACAGCGCAGGCGCACAGCTTTTATACCCGTCGGGCCAGCTCCCGATTGGTGCGTCGATCGAGTCATTGTCTTGATTGACAGCTGGTTTCACCCAATAATCGCACACCTAAAACAGGACAAAGATAACACGGGAGGGAGAGAAGAGAACGCAAAACAAAAAGCAAAATACAACACCACAAAACATACGTGAAACGTAACAGTGACGTTACACCAAAACTCCACCTGTTAATATCAGTTGTGTATATATGCTGAAGTCAGGGAAATGTATGTTAGTTGCGAACCTCCTGAATGTATTTCTTGTATTGCATTGGGGTAACGTAACCCAGAGCTCAGTCATCGAATTATTCATTTGTATCTAATAAATTACTAATATTTTTGGCATTGAAGAAAAGCCCCAGTGTTGCCAGACGTACGATAATTATCGTATTTGTACGATAATTTCGACCTCTGTATGATGTACGATTAATAATGAAAAAAATCCTATAATGTACGATAATTTAGAAATGTATGGCATTTAAAATGAGTTTTATTGTAATCTTAAGGCTTCTATACTTATTGATAGCTGCATCTTGTGTCTGCTGTCTGTGACAGGAGAAGGTGGAGTTAGACACGTTTTCTATCTCATCTTACGTTACATCTTCTCAGTCAATCAACGTGGAGAATGGCTCTCTCTCACGAGTTAACGTTCCTGCTGGGCGCAGTGTTGCTAGATTTTTTTGCATTTCGGCAGGTTTTGGATAGTTTTTGGGCTGGAATCAGTCAGCTACATCTGGCAACACTGGCTGCGCGCGGCCGTGCTTCAGTTGTTTGTAAAGTTTTAAAAAGTAGTGCTGAAAAGGAAGGTGAGAAGGACAGGGGAGTTTGCCCTTGATGTTCTCGTTTTTCCCCATTCAAATGCATCATGTGAATGTGTTTTTCCAAAGTTAATCTCATCAAAACAAAGTCACGAGATCGGCTCATTACAGATCCTCTGGATGGGCTCGTGGTGCACACCTCAGACTAGTGTGTTAAAAATTCGGGAAGGTGCACTGCTTTCAAGCCAACCAGCACTATGTTGCGCTCCATGTAGGAATGCAATTTGTACCGCAAAATGAATCCCTCAACATCTGGCAACACATGCAGTTATTCGATGACAGAGACTCGGAGGTGGAGTTTGAACCTTCCCACTAGGGTACGCCTTTTTTTTACGTATTGTGGTGATTTGCACATTGTGTCAAAACGCTATTTGTCTAGATAATATCTGTATACTCTTCGTTTGACTAGTTTACGATAATTTTCCTCCAAATACGATAATTTTGAGGTTCTGGTACGATACTTTCACATTTCCAACCTGGCAACACTGAAAAACCCTCTCCTGACCTTTTTTTATTGAACACGCATGAAATTGGCTTGATATTCCAACATGTCTAAAGTGATTTTGATATTATTATGTGTATATTCAGTTTAAAGTGATTTTCCTTTTTATTCAAGATAGACTTTTCGTAGTAAGATATAGCAGTCTGAGTGCTGTTTATACCAGTTTTAAACTAGTTTGATAAGACAGCTGAAAGTACGAAGAAACAACCTTGAGTTTTTATAACAGATTGTCTCTTGTGTGTGTGTATATGCATCCATTGGTCAGCTCTACAGGTCTGAGACCAGCTCTTATCTACGGGCGACCTGACCCAAGCCTCCTGTCGCCATCCCTATCTGGATTCAGATACGACCCTGCATTGACATATATTTAGAATAGTCTATCTTTGTTTTAACCAACTGAAACCTGTTACCTGAATCACACCCTTTCTGGTCTAGAGAGTATAATTGTTATTGATTTGTGATTGTAAGCAGAGCGGCCTAGGAACTCATTGCGAGTGTTGAAGCTGGCTTCTGCTGATGAAACTGCAAACTATCTTCAGTAAACTTTATTTATTTGAATCTCTGACCTTGGGTCTTCTTCATCTGACAGACTGCCCATTCTTTTGGTTAAAACTGTAAATTTTTCCTACAACACACACACACCACGGCCAATTTAGCTTATTCAATTCCCCTATAGCGCATGTGTTTGGACTGTGGGAAAACCCGAGCACCCAAAAAAAAAAACCCACGCCAACATGGGGAGAACATGCAAACTCCACACAGAAATGCCAGCAGACACAGCAGAAGGCTCGAACCAGCGACTTTCTTGTTGTGAGGCGATCATGCTACCCACTGTGCCCTCTAAAAAAAACAAATAAAATTAAAAAAAGTCTATTTTTTAAATGAATGATCACAAACTTAATGGTTACTGATGATATATAAATTCCTTCATATTTGAAGCCTATATAAAGCATGTCACATCTAATGAGATATGGTAAACAACAACAACAAAACAATATAAAAGCAGTATTGTACTAGAACAGGGATGGACAATCTTGGTCCTGGAGGGCCGGTGTCCGAGCAGAGTTTTGCTCCAACACTAATTAAACACTCCTGAACACACTAATCAGTGTCTTCAAGATCACTAGAAAGCTGCAGGCAGGTGTATTTGATTAGGGTTGGAGCAAAACTATGCAGAGACACCGGCCCTCCAGGATCAAGTTTGCCCATCCCTGTACTAGAACAAACTAAAAATGTTAAATGTTTGTTGATTGCAGTGTTTCTGTTTCATACCATTAAAACAAACAATTGCTGTTTGTGGCCGCTGGAATTTTGTCTACCTGTTGCTCTTTGGTAAGTCAACAGGCTACACTAGTTGGTTCCATTTAGGGTTCTGGTAAACGGAATTGGTAATCCTGAAATTTGATGTTCCAACCCAATGTTCCTTTAAATATCTGTCATAAAATTAAGATAGATCAGTTAATCCTGAATAGCAAAACATGGGATTTCCAAATCTGCACCAATTTGATCCAAATTATTATTATTATTTTTTTTTTTTAACTGGGCCCTGGGCCCGGTTTTTCAAAAGTAATCCACTAGGGTTTTGGATAACGGATTGGATCAAATCTTAAAAATGGGTTTTTCAAAAGAAAAAAACGGATTACATAATCGGATTAGATCACGTAATCCAATCTTGGTTTGATCCGGATCAAACCTTTAGTTTGGGTTTTTCAGACCTTTTTGTAGGATTTGGATCAGAAGGGGGGATTCAGCATGGATTTCATGCCCAAAATGTAATGAAAACTTTAAAATGTATCAAATAAAACTATACTGTATTTGGATCATGCAGCATCTTACACGATATCCCATTTATTCATAAGGTTTTAATTTTATTTGTTCAATGGTCAGGCTACAGTGATTAGGTAGGCTTTAACGTATTCAGCCTTTCAGTATAGGCCTACAGCAAAGTAAAAAGAGTTTGGCCTCATAAAATAATCCCCCAAACAGCTGTCAAAATTGTCCAAAAACAATCAATTATATTCTTCACAATGTAAAATATTTTTGTTTTTAGAATATTTATTATTGATGCACGCAATGATTACAGAATAACCAAAAAAAAAAATGCAAAGAATGGCAATCACAGATTTTTAAAATTACTTTCAACAATTGCAAAAAGCGACTGAAAGGGCAGAAGCACAGCTTCATCTGGCAGAGGAACAACTGACTCTGACCAAACTGCAGCAAACCAAAGCCAGACTTGAGATCCGCCTCCTAAAGGCCACGCTCAGACAAGCTGGTCTCTCCACATCAGATGAGGAAGTCTGAAATTATTGTGGAGTTTTTGACATTAAGTCTTTTTTTAATTCAATACATTTATATTTGAAACTTGTTATAAATATCCTCAGTGTACAGTGTTTGTGTTGTAGGTCTCAGATGAGCGAACTGCTGGAAGAGGATGGGGTGGGTTTTTTCTTGTTTTTAGTTAGTTTGTGTGTGTTTTCATTTCAAATAAAATTAAAGTTATATTGACCCCACACTGGCTTGTTGCTCTTTACATATCTTTAGTTCTACATTGTGATTTCCTATCCTGTTTGAGCACTGGTTATCCAGATTTGGTGATCCTGAAAAGTTCCTATCCGGATCAGATTGATCCAATCCGATGTTGCTTTGAAAAACTGGCTCAAAAAGTAAGCTAGATTACGTGATCACGGATTGCAGAAAAAAGAATTACTAAATCCAGATCAATTTTATCCGGATTAAACCTTTTGAAAAAATAAGCCCTGATGATTCAATATTTTCTTATTCAAGCAACTTTGAGCCATGAATTCTTTCAATATGAACCCGCAGATTAGATATCTGAGTGAAACTCTTTCCACATGAGGAGCACTGGTGTGGTTTTTCTCCAGTGTGAACTTTCTGATGATCTTTTAGGCCTCCTGTCCGGTTGAAACTCTTTCCACAGTGTGAACACTGATACGGTTTCTCTCCAGTGTGAATCCTCCGGTGTGCTGTTAAACTGCTCGATGTACTAAAGCTCTTCCCGCAGTCTGAACACCCATAGGGTTTGACTCCAGTGTGAATTCTCTCATGAGCTTTCAAGCTTGCTAACTGAGTGAAACTCTTCCCGCATGAAGAGCACCGATACGGCTTTTCTCCAGTGTGAATCCTCTGGTGAACTTTCAAGGAGTTTGCGTAAGTGAAATTCTTTGCACAGTGCGGACACTGATACAGTTTCTCTCCGGTGTGAATCCTCTGGTGCTCATTTAACATGTTCATTGTCGTGTAACTTTTCCCACAGAAACAAATGTAAGGCTTCACAGCGGCATGAACATGAAGGTGTTGTCTTAAGTATTTTTCTAATGTAAATGTTTTACTGCACTGATCACAGCTGAATGGCTTTACTGCATTGTGAGAGAGCTGATGATCCTTTAGAGTCTTCTTATATATGAAACTCTTTCCACATTGAATGCATGTAAACGGTTTCTCTCCACTGTGCGTCTTTGTGTGCATTTTCAATGTTGCGGCATCATTGTAACTCTTCCCACATTGACTGCATGTATACGGTCTTTCTCCAGTGTGAATCCTCATGTGTTTGTCAAGCTGTCCTTTCTGAACAAAATCCTTTCCACACTGAGTGCACGTGAACAGGTCTTGTCCAGTGTGAAATCGTGTGTGTCTGTAAAGACTGTCTTTGCTTTTGTAAGTCTTTCCACACTCAGAGCAGATGAAAGATCCTTTGACTGAAGTTTTTCCAGCTTGTTTTGGTCTGCAAGTGTCTTCAGTCTGCGAACTGACTGCATTTTCATCTGCATCTGTGGAAAGATTAGGTTATTAAATCAGTGGTGTTTGTCTTTATTCAGTCTGAAATCAGTGTTAAACTTAAACGCTCACTGTTAAACAAACATAAATGAGAAATAAAAAGGATTTGTTCTATGTTCTGACATTTCTACATGTCGTTTTTGATCTTACTGTCCCTCATTAGTCATTAATTAATTAATGAGTGAGAATATAAACACAAACCTATTAGTTCCTCCGTCTCTTCCTCTTTTATTCTGCAGGGTTCTTCCTCAATCTCCATCTTTACTATAGTATGTCAGTTGTTTCACCTGCAGTAATTCCTCCTGGTTGCTTTTTCTTCAGCTGTGGGAAGATGAGAACATCCAGATTTATCTGTTTAGCATAAATATTTGCTTGCTTAAAAGTGTTAAGCCAACTGCAGACAATACCTGTGCCATAGATGTTCCTCCAAATTGGTTTCATATCATCAGTGCAACGACTCTATATTATAACCAGAGTTTGTGCAGGTTTCCTCAAATCAAATTGAAGACTTTTTAGGACCCTTTTAAAACCATTATGAATGAAATTTAGCCTTATACAGGGCTAAACGCTAAGGATTTTTTCTAATGGCTCGGTTACTTCTGTAAATAGTTTTTGTATTAATGAAATACCATAAAGGGATGTGTTGCCTTAATTTTCTTTCTCTGATTAGATTAGATTCAACTTTATTGTCATTACACATGTACAAGTACAAGGAAACGAAATGCAGTTTAGGTCTAACCAGGAGTGCAATAGCAGCAAGTGCAGGATACAGGTATAAAGTGCAGTTATAGAAAAATATGGTGATATTTACAAATAGATGTATTATGAACATTATATACAGGTTGTATTAGCTATGAACAGAGATTTACAATAGATGGACAAATGTACAGGTTGCTATTAATAATCAGAAGTTTGCAGATAGATAAACAATTACAAATGTATATGTACAGTGGGTGTGTACATAATTACAAATGTACATGTGCAGTGGGTATGTACAGTTCAAATAAATAAAACCAAGTTCAAATAAATAAAGCCAACTGCATTAGGGAATTTATTTTGGAGAATTTGCTGTAAATGTTTAACAGCTGTATCTCTTTGCAATCAAAAGTCTAAATTAAAAAAATAGAAATTCTGAGATGGATTATAGGTGATTGAGTGTTGGCCAGATTGGGTAGCTTTACTTGGACAAAGGGAAATTAAGACCTGTTTAAAATGATTTAATACCTACAACACAATATTTCAGTGAATTTGAGACATTTTAAGAGCCCATGGACACAAGTGTTGCCGAAATACAAAAGCAACCGCCCAGTCATCTGTGAGACCGAAAAGTGGGGTGGGTGGGGGGTGGGTTGGGGGGGGGTCGCGAGAAAACCTTGAAGTGGGTTTCACTACCCCCTATGCCATTTTATACCCGCACCATCAAGTTCAAAACTGCCCAATCTGGCAACACTGACGGACACCCTTTATTTGGCATGTGACAATACCCGGTTTCAAGGTATACCGTGGTTTGGAAACGTCAAGGTTTTAAAACCGCTCGAATTTTCTGTAATATCGGTCCTACGGTATATGTAAGTTTTTTAACACTATTATGTTTCGTTTTTTTCCCAGTGATGGGTTGCGGCTGGAAGGGCATCCGCTGAGTAAAAATGTGCTGGATAAGTTGGCGGTTCTTTCCACTGTGGTGACCCCAGATTAATAAAGGGACTAAGCCGACAAGAAAATGAATGAATGTTTCGTTTTTTAGGGCAACAGTATCTCCACATCAAAAGTTACTGGTCAACCCAAGATTCAGCAAACATTTAAAAAACAAATCGCTTATAAACTAACATCCAAGTATGCTATAGAGATAAACAGTGCAGTGGCTTACCTTATATCCAAAGAAAATCTGTAAAGAAATCTGCTTTTTAAAACTAATGAGGATAGCCGAAGTCAATGATTTATTTTAATTATTCAGCCTGCCAAAAAATGTAAAATGTTAATTGGATAATAGGTGATTGGGTGTTGGCCAGATTGGGTAGCTTTACTTGGACATAGGGAAATTAAGACCTGTTAAAAATGATTTAATACCTACAACACAATATTTCAGTCAATTTGAGACATTTTAAGAGCCCATGGACACCAGTGTTGCCGAAATGCAAAAGCAACCGCCCAGTCTTCTGTGAGACCGAAAAGTGGGGGGTTGGAACGATCACGAGAGAACCCAAAAGTAAGGGGGTTGTGTAGGTCGTGAGAGAACCCAAAAGGGAGGGGGGTGACGGTCGAGAGAAAACCGTGAAGTGGGTTTCACTACCCCCTATGTCATTTTATGCCCGCACCATCAAGTTCAAAACTGCCCAATCTGGCAACACTGACGGACACCCTTTATTTGGCATGTGACAATACCCGGTTTCAAGGTATACCATGGTTTGGAAACGTCAAGGTTTTAAAACCGCTCAAATTTTCTGTAATATCATTCCTACGGTATATGTACGTTTTTTAACACTATTATGTTTTGTTTTTTCCCAGTGATAGGTTGCAGCTGGAAGGGCATCCGCTGAGTAAAAATGTGCTGGATAAGTTGGCGGTTCTTTCCGCTGTGGCGACTCCAGATTAATAAAGGGACTAAGCCGACAAGAAAATGAATGAATGTTTCGTTTTTTAGGGCAACAGTATCTCCACATCAAAAGTTACTGGTCAACCCAAGATTCAGCAAACATTTATAAAACAAATCGCTTATAAACTAACATCCAAGTATGCTATAGAGATAAACAGTGCAGTGGCTTACCTTATATCCAAAGAAAATCTGTAAAGAAATCTGCTTTTTAAAACTAATGAGGATAGCCGAAGTCAATGATTTATTTTAATTATTCAGCCTGCCAAAAAATGTGAAATGTTAATTGGATAATAGGTGATTGGGTGTTGGCCAGATTGGGTAGCTTTACTTGGACAAAGGGAAATTAAGACCTGTTAAAAATGATTTAATACCTACAACACAATATTTCAGTGAATTTGAGACATTTTAAGAGCCCATGGACACCAGTGTTGCCGAAATACAAAAGCAACCGCCTAGTCATCTGTGAGACCGAAAAGTGGGGGGTTGTGACGATCACGAGAGAACCGAAAAGTAAGGGGGTTGTGTAGGTCGTGAGAGAACCCAAAAGGGAGGGGGGTGACGGTTGCGAGAAAACCGTGAAGTGGGTTTCACTACCCCCTATGTCATTTTATGCCCGCACCATCAAGTTCAAAACTGCCCAATCTGGCAACACTGATGGACACCCTGTATTTGACATGTGACAATACCCGGTTTCAAGGTATTGGAAACGTCAAGGTTTTAAAAAATCTCGAATTTTCTGTAATATCGTTTCTACGGTATATGTAAGTTTTTTAACACTATTATGTTTTGTTTTTTCCCAGAGATAGGTTGCGGCTGGAAGGGCATCCGCTGAGTAAAAATGTGCTGGATAAGTTGGCGGTTCTTTCCGCTGTGGCGACCCCAGATTAATAAAGGGACTAAGCCGACAAGAAAATGAATGAATGAATGAATGTTTCGTTTTTTAGAGCAACAGTATCTCCACATCAAAAGTTACTGGTCAACCCAAGATTCAGCAAACATTTAAAAAACAGAACCGAAAAGTGGGTTTCACTACCTGCCTATGTCATTTTATGCCATCAAGTTCAAAACTGCCCAATCTGGCAACACTGACGGACACCCTGTATTTGGTATGTGACAATACCCGGTTTCAAGGTATACTGTGGTTTGGAAACGTCAAGGTTTTAAAACCGCTCGAATTTTCTGTAATACCGTTCCTATAGTATATGTAAGTTTTTTTAACATTTTTATGTTTCGTTTTTAGGGCAACAGTATCTCCACATCAAAAGTTACTGGTCAACCCAAGATTCAGCAAACATTTAAAAAACAAATCGCTTATAAACTAACATCCAAGTATGCTATAGAGATAAACTGTGCAGTGGCTTACCTTATATCCAAAGAAAATCTGTAAAGAAATCTGTTTTTTTAAAACTAATGAGAATAGCCGAAGTCAATGATTTATTTTAATTATTCAGCCTGCCAAAAAATGTGAAATGTTTCTCAAATGTAAAATCTATTATGTTCAATGGGGTACAAAAGGTTTTTTTTATCCAGACATTTAAAAAGAACTTATTTTAGAGCAGTAATCACAATACCGTGACACCATGAAACCGTGATATTTTTATCCAAGGTTATCATACTGTCAGAATCTTATACCGGCCCATGCCAACTCTGTGTAACGTGTGAATTGAGCAGATACTTCTCACACTTTACATTCACTTTCAATCATCTAGTCCTGAATAAGCTCAAATGGTCATGTAGAAACCTACCCAATTAATCAGATAAAAGGTCATTATGTGCATTCTGCACCAAATGAATAAAGCAGGAAAGGAGGCAATATTTTGAAATTAAATTAATAGATGGTCAAAGATAAGTTTGAATAGCATTAACTAAGATGTTAGCCTGATATTTCTCCTACACAACCAGAAATGATAAAACAAACAAAACTTTCCCTGGAAATACACATTTTGTTCCATAAGAGTTTCATCTTCTCCTCTGTTTAATTCGTTATAACTTTAATCTGTCTAATACTAGTATGTTTATCTGTCTAATATGTTTTTGACGGTCCGATTCAGAATCAGAATCAGACAGAGCTTTATTGCCAGGTATGTTCACACATACGAGGATATTGTTTTGGTGACAGAGCTTCTACAGTGAAACAGAATTACACAGACGGGACAAAAAACAATAAATATATTTTAAAAATATAAGTAAGTAGTGAATGCAAATATACAAATTATTATTAGTAGTTACAACCCCAAAAATGACACTAACTAATCGTTTTCAGCAGCAATAGTCACTTGTTTGGCACTAATTGAAATATACTGACAGTTTTAAATATCTCCTAATAAATAATAATGTGAATGTACTTACAGTGTGATAAAAACAGCATAGTGAGGGCATAATGAACGACTCTCTTCTAATGTTTATGTTCTTGCGCTCTTCTTCTTTTTCTTGTAGACTCGGATGTTATTCGTTGCTTCCAGTGCTTCATCGCCACCACTGGCGAAACGGCGATACTGCACACAGAAATGCCAACTGACCCAGCCGATGCTCAAACCAGCGACCTTCTTGCTGTGAGGGGAAATCGCTAGCCACTTCGCCACACTAAATGTATGAAATAATTAAGTATAACATAAATATATAATATAAATAAGACTGAAATGTAAACGTATAATATAACTATAATATAAACGTATAATATAGTGAGGGTTCATACACATTTTTACTACTAAAATTCCAAGAATTTTCCAGAACTTTCAAGTACATTTTTATGACGTAATGTTTCATGTAATTTATATTTATATATATATATATATATATATATATATATATATATATATATATATATATATATATATATATATATATATATATCGTTTCAGCATCGATATCGCAATGTGTGCATCCGCAATAGTCACATCACAGGATATGCAATGTTGGGATTATAGTTTAATATAGAGTTTAATCATAATGGAGTAAAGGTTAATCATCTCCATGCATTTTTAAAGAGATAGTTCACCCAAAAATTACTCACCATTTTCCTTACACCCTTCACTTGTTCCAAACATTTATCACTTTTCTTTTTTGTTAAATGAACACAAAAAATATGTAATTTAATAACTCCTGTAGTATTGAAACAAGTGAAGGGCGAGTAAATAGTGAGCACATTTTAATCTTTGAGTGAACTGTCCCTTTAAGGCCTGTGAGTGTGTGAACATTTCAATATTTCAAATATTGTAATTTATTTGTTATATATTATTCGAGATTCCCTCCTCTACAAAATCCCCCCAATCAATCCAAATAAACCTGGTGAAATTGTATTTACATCGCAACAAGCATCACAGAAATAAAAAATATGGTAACGTCAGATTTTTCCAATACCGCGCAGCCCTAATTCAAGTAGACAGATATTTGTTAAACTGTTTAACATGACTTTTCCAAAACTTTGTGGGTTTTTCTGTTTTTGCAAAACTTTTCCAGGCCTGGAAAATACCATGTCAAAATTCCATGACTTTTCCAGGTTTTTCATGACCGTGTGAACCCTGTATAGTATATAAAAGTATAATATATAAATGTATAATTTAAATAAGACTGAATTGTAATTGCAACCAACATAAATGAACAGTAATTAGGTAAATCATTCAATAAATATTATATATATATTAGTGGTGGGCCGTTATCGGTGTTAACGTGCTGCATTAACGCGAGACTCTTATCGGGCGATAAAAAAATATCAGCGTTAATCTATTCTCAAAGTTGGGTTGGGAGCTGGGTCTTTTCTACGCAAGCTATGATGACTTTCACCTTGATATTTTAGCGCGGATGTATACCTGACCGGTGAGCCGTCTGACAAAAAAGTTCAAAGACACTACTGACTACGCTTACATGGACATCTGTAATCTAGTTATTTGCCTTAATAGACAATAATATAATTAAGGGGTTTATGTGAAGTGCTTTCATGTAAGAGTTTCCTGTAATTTTGGGTGACTAACTGCAGTTCGGCAGATTCACATTCACTCATGAACATTTCATTCATGCCCCTGTGACAAACTGGGGTATTAGACGCAAATAAGGAGTAAGGTCTGGTGAGAGTGAGAATAACTGGTGAGAATTTAATAACGCAGGCCAAATGGAAAAAAAAAAAAAAACTTCTGCATTTTGCGATGTGTGTGTGTGTGTGTGTGTGTGTGTGTGCGGTCCTTTACAGACAGCCGAGTGTGTGGATCTTGTCAGAAATTGCGTTGAAAAGTCCTACATGATGGTAATAGTTTGATTGCGGTGTTTACTTCAATAATGCCACTAATATCTGCATACTCCACGTTTTTCTTTTTAGTTCAGTTCTGACTTTAGTCAGATTAAGGTCATCAAAAATCGCTGTTTGGAGCTTATGTAGGCCAACAGTTCAACATTGATGTTTAACTGAATAAACAGTGAGTAAACACAAGCACATCTTATTGAACATCATTTATTTTCATCACAAATTATCATAGTAGAACAGTTTCTCAAGCAGTTTGTGATGCATTTTGGAAACAGGAGATGAGCCTCTGGTCTAATGCGCCACCTGGCTTGAGAAACTCGTTCTCAAAGACTTATTTTTAGTCATTATTTGGGTAGCACACATATTCTGAATGCCTTCAGCAGAATTTAAATGAGCCATTTTAATCTAGAATAATTCCAAGATTACAGTGTGATTAATCTAGATTAAAAAAATGTATCTATGCCCACCTCTAATATATATATATATATATATATATATATATATATATATATATATATATATATATACATATATATATATATATATATACATATATATATATATACACACACACACACAGTTGAAGTCAGAATTATTAGCCCTTTTGAATTTTTTATTCTTTTTTAAATATTTCCCAAATGATGTTTAACAGAGCAAGGAAATTTTCACAGTATGTCTGATAATATTTTTTCTTCTGGAGAAAGTCTTATTTGTTTTATTTCGGCTAGAATAAAAGCAGTTTTTAATTTTTTGAAAGCCATTTTAAGGAAAAAATTATTAGCCCCTTTAAGCTAATTTTTTTCCGATAGTCTACAGAACAAACCATCATTATATAATGACTTGCCTAATTACCCTAACCTACCTAATTAACCTAGTTAAGCCTTTAAATGTCACTTTAAGCTGTATAGAAGTGTCTTGAAGAATATCTAGTCTAATATTATTTACTGTCATCATGACAAAGATAAAATAAATCAGTTATTAGAGATGAGTTATTAAAACTATTATGATTAGAAATGTGCTAAGAAAAACTTCTCTACGTTAAACAGAAATTGGGGAAAAAAATAAACAGGGGGGGTTAATAATTCTGACTTCAACTGTGTATGAAATATAAAATATTATAGATTTTGTTTTAAATGTAAACATGTAAACGACCCCTTTATTATCTGTGACAGCCAAAAACAAGTTATTACAAGCCATTTAATCAAGTCAAATCTCAAATCATGATAAGTCAAATCGAGTCTTTTTTGAATAATTCCTAACTCCTTTCAGCGGCTTTTCTTCAGTATGACGCCTCTCATGATATTTTAACGATTCTGAATAAGCGAAACTCTTTCCACAGTGTGAACACGTATACGGCTTCTCTCCAGTGTGATTCCTCTGGTGTATTTTTAACTTTTGCATTGTTGTATAACTTTTCCCACAGAAACAGGTGTGAGACTTCACAACAGCATGAACTTGAAGATGTTGTTTTAAATATGCTGCTGATATAAATGTTTTACCGCACTGATCACAGCTGAACGGCTTTACTCCAGAGTGAGAGAGCTGATGAATCTTTAAAGTGTTTTTTTGCGTGTAACTCTTACCACATTCAGTGCACGTATATGGTCTTTCTCCAGTGTGAATCTTCATGTGTATATTCAGATTTGCTTTATCTGTGAAACTCTTTCCACACTGAGTGCACGAATACGGTCGTTCTCCTGTGTGAATCCTCATATGCACTGTCAGATTTCCTTTATCTATGAAACTCTTTCCACATTCAGTGCACGTATATGGTCTTTTCCCAGTGTGAAGTCTCATGTGTAATTTCAGCTTTCTTTTATCTGTGAAACTCTTATTACACTGAGTGCATGTGAAAGGTCGTTCTCCCATGTGAATCCTCATGTGTACAATCAGATCTCCTTTCACAGTGAAATCCTTTCCACACTGAGTGCACCTGAACATTTCTCTAGTGTGAATCCTCACGTGTGTGTTGAAACTGGTTTTATGTTTGTAGGTCTTCCCACACTCAGAGCAGCTGAAAGATCCTTTGACTCCAGTTTTTCCAGCTTGCTTATGTCTGAAAGTTTGTGCATTTTCATCTTCTTCTGCGAAAAGATTAGGTTTTTGTTATCAATAATGTCATTAATGAATATTATTAATAGTTAAAGATGCTGTATGTAAGTTTTTGACTCTTCTAAATCACAGAAATACCATTAAAATCTTTGCAGATATTTCAGAAAGATGCAAAGTGAACATGTTTATCTTAAAGTCACTTCGTCTTCTTTGAAAATGTGCCCTTCCGAGCCAGAATGTCTGTCTTTGTTTTGGTCTCTATAACCAGCCCACTGCCAGTTTAGCCAATTATATTTCAGCACTCTGGGTTTCCTTGGTGGAAAACACAACGTATTTAATTTAGTTAATGTATGCTGCATTAATTTATGCTGTCAAAAACGCAAACTCTGTAGGACAACAGCAGCCTCCGAATGAAACGCAGATTCAGAGTTATTAAAATCCACATGAGGTGGATTTTAATTAGCTAAAAGTATAAATATTACAAACGTACACATTAGCGAAGCAGGTTATATTGTAATGGTACATTCACACCAGATCATATGCGAGTGATTTACATGTTAAGTTAATGCAAAGACATAAGTAAGCTGGATTTATACTTTCGCCTGTCGCTGCATCGCGCACCTCCGCTGACTGCGCGCGCACCTCACGAAACGGACGAGGCTTTTATACTTCGCGTTCGCTGTTGTGACGTTCTTTAAAATGACAGGGGGTGGTTAAAAGAAACTGACCGTAAAGTCAGAGGGATAAACAGCGAAGTAGAAAGTTTCAGGAACTACGTCATATCATATCATCAAATTATTTTAATGATTATAAAGATTTTTATAACCATTCAAGATTTTTTTTAATCAAACTTTGATGCATCACTTGCTTTTGTTCATATCTCAGACAGTTTTACCTATTAAAGTTTATTAAAATAATGATAACAACAGAACATGGGTTAAATATATTTTCAATATGGTAAGAATAAAAGCAAAACAGCACACTTACTAAAAAATACAGATGTTTTTTTTTTATTTAGCCCACTCCACAATTCACACATTACTGTCTGGCTAGTTTCTGTCATCTTCTTATGCTAAAAAGGCAATAATGGTACAAAATTCCTGGCCATTATCACCAATAAAGCCTAGAAAAACAGGGCAATAATATATTTCAAACTTATCAAACAAATCATTTGTTCCTTAATTGTAGTTTTGTAACTATTCAATTGTTTTAAATTCAAAATTGTACTATTTACAGTTGAAGTCAGAATTATTGAACCCCCTTTGAATTTCTTTTTCTTTTTTAAATATTTTCCAAATGATGTTTAACAGAGCAAGGAAATTTTCACAGTATGTCTGATAATATTTTTTCTTCTGGAGAAAGTCTTATTTGTTTTATTTCAGCTAGAATAAAAGCAGTTTTTAATTTTTTAAAAACCATTTTAAGGTCAAAATTATTAGCCCCTTTAAGCTATATTTTTTTTGGATAGTCTACAGAACAAACCATCGTTATACAATAACTTGCCTAATTCCCCTAACCTGCCTAGTTAACCTAATTAACCTAGTTAAGCCTTTAAATGTCACTTTAAGCTGTATAGAAGTGTCTTGAAGAATATCTAGTAAAATATTATTTACTGTCATCATGGCAAAGATAAAATAAATCAGTTATTAGAGATGAGTTATTAAAACTATTATGATTAGAAATGTGCTGAAAAAATCTTCTCTCCGTTAAACAAAAATTGGGGAAAAAAAATAAACAGGGGGGGTAATAATTCTGACTTCAACTGTAAATCAGTGTTAAACCTATAACTGGTGGATAAACATATTTGTGTAATTGTGTACTGAGTCTCCACTTTTGCCATGGCCTGTTTTGGCTTTAACATACGTATCCCTCAGGTTTTTCCAAACCTTTTAACAAAAACTTTCCTCCTTTTCCTTTTATTTCTAGCCAAGAATTATTGATAATCTGGTAATCCCTATGATCACGGGTCATAAAGATGTCTGTTCAGTCGTACTGTTTCAGACAAAATCTCTTCAAAGTGTTTCATATTCAACACAAATCAAACACGGCGCCGCACACTGTTCGCTCAAGTCTCAAAAAAAAAAAAAAAAAACGCTCCGCCAGTCGAAATCATGTAGCGCGCACCCAAAGCGAACCTCCGCAAACTCCGTGATGACGTCACATTCGATGTGCGCACTCAAGCTAACTAGCGGACACGTCGAGTATAAACCAGGCTTTAGACATCATGTTGCGTTAGTCACGCAAATGAGATGGCGCGAATGCCATGATTCGAGTGAATGACACGACATGATAGAGGCGATTAACACGTGATTTGTGTGAATCGCTCGAGTTGAAAAATCTGAACTTTGAAGGACATTCACATAGTCACAACACACAAGATTCCAGCGACAAGCAATTTGGCTATCTGCACAAGGTGCAACACGACAGAAACATTTAAATACAGCCATTCAGAAGCACAGAATAGCGCACTCACTGCACTCCAACTAAATAGTAAGGCTTATAATCTGATTAATACATATTAAACATTCATTCATTCATTTATTTTCTTTTTGGCTTAGTCCCTTTATTAATCCGGGGTCGCCACAGCGCAATGAACCGCCAACTTATCCAGCATATGTTTTACGCAGCGGATGCCCTTCCAGCTGCAACCCATCCCTGGGAAACATCCATGCACATATTAAACATCATTATAAAAAGTGCATGCTGAGTGACTGATACATGTTGGTTTTCCACAGTCACAAGTATTTTATATTCAGGATTCTGAGGTGAACTATCTGCTGCTGCTTTCGGCGTGGCAATAAATGGCATGTAAAATGGTTTTCAAACTCACATTGGTAGCATTTAACATTGAATAAAGCCCATAATCAGTACCCGAGGTGATCATTGTCATAGTAGTTTTTGCTGTTGTTCAGCTGCGAGAAATTAAAACCGCTTCTAAAATAGATATTTCAGGTGATGGTTTGGTTAAAAAATTCCTCAATATTCCTTCTATCGTGTGTTGTCGCATGTAGTTATGGTGTAGGCTCAACAGTCAGACACGCTCACTCTTTTTGGTTTTGTCAATCTGGCAACCTGCATTTGCATTCAGTAGTCTGAGGAGAAGCGTGGTGGAAAAGTGTTTTAATTTTGGGGTGCAATACCTAGTTCAACCACTGGGTGTCAATCTTACATAATGCACCTTTAATTATTACATATATGAGAAACAAAAAAAGACCTTCATCTAGATTTATCAAAAATGTATAAAACAAACACCTGTTTGTTCCTCCGTCTCCTCCCGTTTTATTCTGCAGGGTTCTTCCTCAATCTCCATCTTTACTATAGTGTATCAGCTGTTTCTCCTGCAGTAATTCCTCCTGTTCGCTGCTTCTTCAGCTGTGGGAAGATGAGAATATTCCTCAGCATTTAAACTCTTATTTATAGCTGTGAGAGAAGCTTTATAAGCACATACCTGATCTACTGCATTTACACTACGCTGAATATTACAGATTTAGATCTGGAAATAATTGACAACCTGTGTATTATAATAGGAATATTTCACACATATAAACAAAAATCTGCCAAGTCGTCTATCATGTTATCAGTTTTTACTGTTTGATTTTTATCTCTTTTTTTTTTCTGTAAAAAAAAATAAAGATTGAGGTTTGTGTTAAATATTATAACCAGTTTTTTTTATTTCTCTGATAGTCTATCAAATTACTGAATGTATAGACATTGTATGCCAGATATAAGCATGGGACGATAACCATTTTCAAGGTATACCGCGGTTTGGAAAAGTCAAGGTTTTAAAACCGCCAAAATTTTCTGTACTACCATTCCTAAGGTATGTGTAAGATTTTTTTATTTACTTTTTTTAGGATAACAGTATTTTCAGCAGAAAAAATATCCAAACATGCCGTTTTAAATTGTGAAGAAATCAGTGCTTTAAAAATAACGCTCCACCTAAAGCACATGAAGACAGCAGAAGTCAATGATTCATTTGAATTATTCAGCCTGACATGTTTACTGCTCCAAAATATTATAAATCTTTCAAAAAATTAAATATATTGTTTTTAAAGTGGAAAAAGTTTTTGTTTTTTACCCAGACATTTAAAAATAACATATTTTAGAGCGGTCATCACAATACTGTTGCTGCGTCCCAATTCACATACTTATACTACGACCTAAAAGTATGTACTTTTTTTGTGGAGGAAAAATATCTACTTTTGAGTGTGTAACAGAAAAGTATGCAAGCTTTGGGACATACTACTTCCTCGTTACACAGATCGTTGTGTTGCTTAGTTAAGAGCCCTGTCAATCATCCACATTTCTGTCGTATTTAATTTCCTACCTTATTGGAGAAGCAGCAGCAGGATAATCTCCCATTCAAGAGTCTTTCATGCAGAGAAATCTCCTCAGGTCTTTGGATAATTCTGCATTCAGACGGGAATATCCAAACACGTCTTTATGTAAGTTCAGTATTGTTGTTGCAGATGAAATATAACACAGACAACGCTATTTAAATATTCTCCAGTGGGCTAGATATTAATTATCAGTCATACAAACATCTTTACCGAAGCCTCTCTGCTTGACGGCTGGTCTCGCGCGTCCATCATGTTTGTAGTTTGTTTACACTTTTCACCCGCGTTTTGTAGTTCTAATCGAATTCACGTCCAACGCGCAATGCACTGTGGGCAATATCAGCGGTTAGAGTATGGACGCTTCCACACTTAAAATTTTGACCGGAAATAGTAAACCATCCGGGAGTTTTTGCCATACTCTTTTCAACATACTACGATTTGGGACATACTGATTCTATTTTCACATACTATTTAGGACGGATAGTATGCGGATTGGGACGCAGCATGTGATACTGTGAAACTTTTATCCAAGGTTATCATACCGTCAGAATCTTATACCGGCCCATGACTAGCCAGATATGCCCAAACTAGGGCCTGTAGGCCAAAGTTGGCCCATGCTAACCTTTGATTTGGCCATTTGAAAAGATAAGGAGAATGATGGGGAGGTGGTTGGGGCGAAAATCTTTGACAGAGATCATAATTTCAAATGTAATGTAACCTTTTGTGTTTGCTTTGTAAATTTATTTTGTTTTGTACTGTAAATACATCTCATTTTTAAAAATGAAAATACTGTCATTCAGCAATGCAAAAGACATCGGCAAGCAAATCAAGGCAAATGCAGGTGCAGCTTAGTGGATTTAGCATTGAATTCCACTGTGTTATTAATAGAAAAACAATCATTTTTTAGATTTTTACTGTAATAAGTTCATCATAGAAAAAATCTAAATATGCTGCACTAGTTTATATAATTTAAAGCAATGCTTTGTAGCTATTTTTAAATATTAGGAAATTAATTAGAAAATGACTCATAAAAACTTTAATGTAATACAGTTTGGTATATTTACCTTCGGCCCTCCATCACAGCCCTCCATCAAGTTTAGGTTTTGCCCCTTCATAAGAAAAGGTTTGGGCACCGCTGCTGTATGCTATGCTTTGTTAACTGTAATCTCTTTTTTTTGTTGCAGATTTTCTTTTTAATCCAGATTCATCCATTTAGCATAAATACTTAAACGTTTTTTTTAAAACAAAAGAGCTATTGAAGACAATAGTTGAAGCAGCTATTTTCCTCCAAATTGTTTTTATTTAATCAGTGGAGTGACTCTGTGTGAATTGAGCTCATTTAGCAGATACTTCACACACTCAATCATCTGATCTAGTGCTGCAAAAGTGCTCAGTCATTTAGGAACCAGACAATCAATCCAATTGGTTTACTTTAATAGCTGCTAATGATTGTTGCATAATTTATCATTAGACTGGAAAAGTCATAATGTCAGTTCTGTGTCAATGAATAAAGCAGAAAGGATGCAATATTTAAAAAAAAAAACACACAAAAAAACACAACAACAATGAAATAGTAGGTATAAAAGCAATGTTTATGCTAGCATATTTCTCCTACACAATCAGAAATAATAAAAACAAACAAACATGTCAAAATTCTTGCTTCAATTTGGCCAACCACAAACAACTTTAGTTCTTCAGTGAGTTGAAGAACAACCCCCCCTCAAAAAAAAAAAAGGACTGATGGTTGATTTCTCTAAAGGAATGTCATTCATTTGGTTCTCAGGTTTGGTTCTTTATTAAAAACACTTTACAGATTAACAATCCCTGTTCATGTCCTCAGCCCAATTGAATTTACAGCTGTATTAGTTTTATAACCTTTTTTTGGGAGTAAGCAGCCTCTGAAATGAGACACAGCAAGTGATCAAGGATGCATTCTATCGTTGAACTGTTTGATTTTATGCTTGTTTTTGTATGAGGAGGACAAATTCACCTTTTTATAAGTGAATATTGTACGCTTCTGGTAGATTGTCCCTTAATTTGCTATAACTTTTGGCTGTCTATAGTACTTTTAATGTTTTTTTTTGACAGTCAAATCGATCAGTACAGACCAAAACATGACAACTGATCGTTTTGAGCGGCAATAATCACCCGTGTTTTGGACTCACTAAAATAAAGTGACTCTATTCGGTGTAGGTATTCTCTAATAAGTAATATACAATCAATGTACTTACAGTGTGATAAATACAGCAGATTTAGAGCATCACAGACCGATGTGTTTACATTTTGCGAGCTGTCTTCTTCTTCTCGTAGACTCGGATGGTCAGCATCGTTTCTGGTGCTTTAGCGCCATCATTGGCGGAACCGGTAAGGCTTAGAAGGGATACAGCTGCGGATACTTGCATTAATATAGCATAGTTTGACACACTGTACAAAAATAATCAATATTTTTTTACATTACCCTGAAGGTTGGGGTATTGTTAGACATTAATAAAATACAACTTAATTGGTAATTTAATAAATAATATGAATAATATTCGGTTTAATTACTGTTTTTACTTTACTGTGGGAAGACTAAGACTTTATTCATTCATTCATTTTCCTTTGGCTTAGTCCCTTATTTCTCAGTGGACACCACAGCCGATTGAACTGCCAACTATTCCGGCATATGCAGCAACCCAGTACTGGAAAACAACCATACACTCTCACATTCACACACACACTCATACACTACTGCCAATTTAGTTCATCCAATTCCCCTATAGCGCATGTTTTTGGACTGTGGGGAAAACAGTAACATCCGGAGGAAACCCACGCCAACACGGAGTAGAACAGGCAAACTCCACACAGAAATGCCAACTGACCCATCCGGGACTCGAACCAGCAACTTTCTTGCAGTGAGGGCACAGTGTTAACCACTGAGCCACTATGTCAGGAAGATGCTACCTAAATACAATTAATGGATAATGCAATGAATAATATAAGTATTGTTAACTTCTGGCCACAACTGTATCCCTTCTAGCAACACCAGCAGAACCCAATGCACATCAAACTAAACTTCATAAATAAAATATGTGTGTAAATTAGCATAAAGCAGAACAAGATGAAGAAACTAGTTTCAAAGTTTCATCTTCAACACAACAAACAAACTTATTTGACAAATGTAAATACCATATAGGCTTCAAAATAAATTGCATGACATGTAAAAACTTAAGGCAGGAGGTGCCTTTATGAGATCGTGTATGGTAAATGGATAAAAAAGGGAACAGAATTGTTTTTATTTACTTGGTTTAGAGAAAATCTGCTCAACAAAACATATACGGACTACAGATTGACAATAACACGAAAAAGACTGCAGAATGCTATGCAAATTTGTATGAAAACATTTATAATTCGACATTTTACGACTCTATTCATCATTTCAAAACTATAAGTGACCGCGAGAAAACATTATGTGAGGTCAAATCACCACAGGATGGGTTTTTCCTCAAATCACAAAATAATTCTCTGGATATGCCATCATTGTTTATTTTGGAAAAGTAATAAAAAAAGATTGTTTTAGTGAAGGTTTAATTTCTGCATTAGACAAGATGCTGATGTCAGAATCAAAGGAATCTTCAAATTGAAACTTTGAGATTAGATCTTAAGGAGGATGTTTCTACAGAGGACTGGATGGAGACATGCGAGGAAGCTCAATCAATGAACACTCGTCTAAAACTGTTACAATATAAGTGGTTGATGATAGAGTTGGGCCGATAGACGATGCCATCGTCCATCGCAGATGGCCGATAGACATCACGATGCTGAGCCGTCGTCGCGATCCATCGCCCCGCCCCCGTCGCAAACGTGCTCGTGAAAAATACACACTCAGGCCCCGTTTACACGAATACAGCTTAGTATTAAAATGGCATTTTAGAACGAAAATGACCCACGTCCACACTGGTGTTTCATCTAGCATTTCTGAACAGCCCTCCGTCCACTGAAAACGCACATCACGTGACCACACACACACACACAGCCACAGACACACACACACACTGTCATGCGCTCGGCTGAGCTCCAGAGAACAGTGTACGTCGGACAGTTTATCAAGGATGATAGTGGATTGCGTCTCACTATAGTTGTTAAAAGTGATATTTAATTAATCTTGCCTCTATCCAGGGCTTAATTTGTGCCGGAACACGCCGGATCCGGTACCTCATTTTGCCGATCTCCCTCCTCAACTGCCCTCCTTCCCTGTCCACTGTTCATTTTCACTTTGTTCCGCGACTCTCCAACCCTCTTCACTTTCGTCCACGACACCTCAGCGCCGCTCACTTTTGTCCGCGACACCCCTCCGCCATCCACCCACATAGCAAACGGACTTGGCTCAAATGTGGCCTCATTATGGCACTGCTGGCGTGTTGCTGGCACTGGCATGCATAATGTCAGCCAAATGTGAGCCATGCATGGCGGCAAACTACATTTGCGTCATTTGTGGATGGGAGGTGTGTGGCCCAGATCAGTGTAGTGATTGTTCGCATTGTTTAGGTAACATTAGGCTGGGTTATGGCTCAGCTTTTGGAGTTTCTGGTTAAAGGGTGGTGTTGAAATGGTTAACTTATAGCTGAGAATTGGTACCAATAATAAACATGTTTTGGCCCAGTTCAGGGTAATAAATTGGCTGAGATTTGGGCCGGTTATGGCCCATGTGTGGCCGTTGTCTTTTGTCCAGTTATGGGCCACTTCAGGACCGTCATTCTTTGTGGTACTTGGGCCGAGGGAAAAGTTATTGAGTGGCCCGGAGCTGGGCCAGAAAACATTTGCTATGTGGGCACCGCACCAAACAAATGACTGACACGATCACTCTGCCTACTCATGCCAGAGTCCCGCGAAAAAAGTGATTGACAGGTGGTGATTTGTGTGTAAGTTATCTTTATTTATTTATGATTTGGTTATGGGTAAAACAAAGACCAGGTAGTTGAAACGGTAGGCTACAAATAATTAATTCGTTATGAATTAATTAATTATTCATAAATAATTTATTCACCTCCGCCTATGAAGACGATGTCATCGTCCATCGCGATGTTTCACATTAGACATCGTACGATGCTAAATTGGTCAACATCGCCCAACCCTAGATGATGAGGATTTACATAACTCCAGTTTTATTGCATAAATATAATGAAAATATAGTATAGTATCACTGTATATGGGAATGTAAAGGAATACAGAATTTTTGGAAAGGTGTGAAAGAAATTATAGAAAAGATTCTTGAGGTTAATATACCAATGTCTCCTTTAATTTTATTATTTCATTTATATCCCAAGGAGATCAAGTTTAAAAAAGACGGCGCATTGCTGGCAGCTAGCTCTCTGCAACTCTCACATGGTCGCCCACTAAAGCTAAGCAGGGCTGCACCCGGTCAGTACCTGGATGGGAGACCACCATGGTTGCTGCCGGAAGTGGTGTTAGTGAGGTCTATGTGGGTCCTAATGCCCCAGTATAGTGACGGGGACTCTATACTGCTCAGTGAGCGCAGTCTTTCGGATGAGACGTTAAACCGAGGTCCTGACACTCTGTGGTCATTAAAAATCCCAGGATGTCTTTCAAAAAAAAGAGTAGGGGTTTAACCCCGGCATCCTGGACAAATCTGCCCACTGGCCTCTATCCATCATGGCCTCCTAAAGCTCCCCATATCATAATTGGCTTCATCCATGTGGATGCTGGACACTGGTGGGCGATGAGGAGATTCCCCCCATTGTGAAAGTGTTTTGAGTGCCCAGAAAAGCGGTCTATAAATGTATGGAATTATTATTAATTATTATTATTATCATATATTTACGAATATATGTATCCTGCAAGCGAAACCATTTATTTCTTTAAATTGGAAAAGTATATGTGCACCAAATATAAGCTGTTGGCTGAAAGAGATGGTAACAATGGTCAATGGAAAAAAATAACTTGTATATTAAGAAATAAGTTCATCATTTTTGATAGAATTTGGGGAGCTTTTATGACCTTTTTTTAAAAGGTGGTGGATTTGGAAATGTTTTACTAGACGATTAGTAAAAGAGGTGATATTGTATTGTGATGTAAAATACTGAGAAGCCTTTTGTTTTGTTTGTTCATTTGTTTGCTTGTTGGTTTATGTTATATCTGACACATGGAAATGTGTATGTACATGTTAAAATATATTAAAAAGGAATCAGGGAAAAAAGAATGGGGTTTTTCAAGGTTATATCACAACTAAAAAACCACAGGATTTTTATTAGATTTTATTTTATTAAGGGATTCTCTCCACTCTTAACTTAAGTATATAAATAAAGTATTGATAAATGACCACTCTTCTATAACTCAAGATCTGATTTCTTTAATCTCTAAACCTCAAAAGGATCTTCTCTCGATAACCGGTGCCCTATAAAGCTTTTGAATAATTAAAAAATAATATTAAATACTAGTGTTACGGCCCCTACTTAACACTTGTGATCCTAGAAGAACATGACATTAATAAACAACAGCCAAAGTGTTCCACCTGAATTATTAACATAAATTAATCAGCAAAACAAACAAAAACGATGAGAGATGGGGAGCCCAGCAACATAATAAATAACCAAACAAAGCTAAAAGCAGGTTGGGACTCCCCACTCCAAACTAAAGTCAAATGGAAAATACAATGGAGAACACAACAATGAAGCCATCAGAAACTGTGGTGGCCTGGAGGAATGAACGAGAGCGAGAAATAATAATAACAATAATAATAATAAAAATTCCTTGCATTTATATAGCGCTTTTCTGGGCACTCAAATCGCTTTACACATAGGGGGGAATCTCCTCCTCCAGCACCAGTGTGCAGCATCCACCTGGATGATGCGACGGCAGCCATTTTGCGCCAGACACAAGCTGATTGGTGGAGAGGAGACAGAGTGATTAATTATGATATGGGGATGGTTTGGAGGCCAGTGGGCAGATCTGGCCCCTTAAACCCCTACTCTTTTTCGAAGGACATCCTGGGATTTTTAATGACCACAGAGAGTCAGGACTTCAGTTTAATGGCTCATCCGAAAGATGGCGTCCCTGTCACTATACTGGGGCATTAGGACCCACACAGACCGCAGGTTGGGCGCACCCTGCTGGCCTCACTAACACCACTTCCTAGCTTTTCCACGTGGTCTCCCATCCAGGTACTGACCGGGCGCAGCCCTGCTTAGCTTCAGTGGGTGACCATGTGAGAGTTGCAGAGCTAGCTGCCGGCTATTTTATCCGCTTCCTTCTATTTTAAAAGCCTGACGTCACCAAATCAACCAATAGAAAACTGAAAAGGTAAAAAGACAATCGGAATGAACCGCCAACTTATCCAGCACAAGTTTTACACAGCGTATGCCCTTCCAGCTGCAACCCATCTCTGGGAAACATCCATACACACACATACACTACAGACAATTTAGCCAACCCAATTCACCTGTACCGCATGTCTTTGGACTGTGGGGGAAACCAGAGCACCCAGAGGAAACCCACGCAAACGCAGGGAGAACATGCAAACTCCACACAGAAACGCCAACTGACCCAGCCAAGGCTCGAACCAGCGACCTTCTTACTGTGAGGTGACAGCACTACCTACTGCGCCACTGCGTCGCCGATTAAAAGATATTGTGCATCCAATTATTGATGAAACGCTATCTGGATTTATTAAAAAAAAAAGTCACAGTGAGCGCATCAAAACAGCCAAAAATCATTCAACCATGTAGACCATCATTTTATTTTTAGGCTATTTGGGAAAATGTAGTTTTGGTCCAAATACACAATCAGAACGTATTATATAACCACCACAATGGGAACACTTTACAATAACAGTACATTATGTACTAATATCTAAACTGAATGCTACTTTATTATGAACGAATGATGAGATAAAGCACACGGTAATTAAGAACTACTTTGAACCACAACATGAGTCCATGCGGGAATAATGCCTACCTTATTTACCTCTTAATACATTAATTAACTATTATTTATTCAACTTCCTTTAGCTTAGTCTCTTATTTATCAGGGGTCGCCACAGCAGAATGAACCACCAACTATTCTGGTATTTGTTTTACACAGTGGATGCCCTTCCAGCCGCAACCCAGCACTGGGAAACACCCATACACTCTTACATTCACACACACAATCATACACTATGGCTAATTTAGTTCATCAATTCCCCTATAGCGCATGTGTTTGGACTGTGGGGGAAACCGGAGCACCCGGAGGAAACCCACGCCAACACTGGGAGAACATGCAAACTCCACACAGAAATGCCAACTGGCCCAGTCAAGACTTGAACAAGCAACCTTCTTGCTGTGAGGCGACAGTGCTAACCACTAAGCCAACAAGACACCTCTAATTAACTATTAAACGTGTACTAATTAACACTTTAGTTTCAGCTAAATGTAACCAACATAAAGTTATGATCTGTTAATGTATCTTTGTGTCACGACTTTACTTGGAGGGGCACATTATCATTAACTCATTCTTATTCTCCGCAGAATTTGCAAAAAATGTCTGCAGATTCGGTCTGGCCATAGTCATGGCTTGTAGCTGTACATTATCATTAACTCATTCTTAACTACTCATGAACACGTGTTTAAACTGTTTATTATTTTGTACACAAGACACTTTTATACTGTTTTCCAATATAAACACACTTGACACAGATGCATGACTGATGCATTTAAGCACATAAGTTTTTAGGAATGAGCTAATGATAATGTGCCCCTCCAAGTAAAGTCATGACTAGGGGTGAAACGGATCACTGTTGATCCGTACGCATCACAACTCATGGTTCGGAACGCACGTGACTTTATTTTGAACTTGTCGGTTAATCCAACATTTATAACCATTGCAGAGAGATCGCCTCCCACTTCATTCAAATCGCGTGCATGAAAGCATTTTGGCTTCCCTGTAAGATATAATGATGATGGGAAAAGTTGTGGTGGGACCTATACCTAAATGCTTTCTTAGGCTATTAATTTAATGTGTTTTCTGTCATTGCTTGTTTAGCCTGCATTAATGCATTCAGTGTAAAGCTGCACAATTAAACATTAAAAGATGTCACTGAATATGTTTTCAAAAATAAAAACACCTACAGTATAATGAAACATGAAGTTTTATGTGTGAATTGTTGAATCATTAATTGAAGATTATTATGATCTGTTAAACAAGATGTTAGATTTCTATTTTTAGCATTATCAGCAACAGTAGCAAAGGTCATTTTTCATATTGAATACATTTCTTTCTTCAGCTGTGCTTTCTTGATTGTTATTTTTATTACCATTACAGGTTCTATGTTCTGTTTGTGAAAAGCAATGTTTTTTTGCAGTAATATTTTTATATAAATGGAAAGCAAATGACATTTGTCTCCTCACTTTTTGCTGATCCGAAACATGGTCCGATCCGTAACTAAAAAAACCGTAGTGTGATCCGAACTGCAGATTTGTGATCCGCTACACCAGGGGTTCCCAAACTTTTCAGCCCGCGACCCCCAAAATAACAATGCCAGTGACTCGCGACCCGCAATATCCTCCGAGTTTGTTATAAATACAGAAACCTTGCATGCAATGGCGCACACACACCAATAGACCCAAGTCTATTCTTCGTTTAATTTTTTTTTGTATGTCAGTGCTGTAAATGTACAGAAATTTTGACCTGGTTTTATAAAATCAATCTGCTGCATCTGACGCTATTGCTGCGTCTTTAATATAATGTAATTACCCCAGGGGTTGCAATACAATAGAACTAGTAACTATAAGCTACTATAGTAACTATATAATATACAGTAACTATAAATGACTATTTTTTCTCTTTAATAGGTTATGGACAAAATATGGTAATTCTTATGGTTTAATAAAAATAAATAGATTTTTGGAAATCACCAGGCGACCCCCCTTCATTGTCCCGCGACCCCTCGGGGGAACCACTGCGCTACACCACTAGTCATGACATAAAGAAACATTAACTGGTTATGAGTTCGTGTTGGTTACAATTAAGCTCTTTTCATGACTAAACGTCACATATTTTAACAGCGGAGCACCAACACAAGAGCTGCAGTAATAAATCCACAGATAGACTGAATGAACAGATGCTGCCGTTGATTTAGAAATGCTCAAATACACAATTAATTCTTAGATGAACCCAGCGTTTACAGTGTATCTGAAAATTACACAATTTACTTGTAAGGATCTGGATCTGAAACATTTCTTATTTAGGCAACTTTGGGCCCTGAATGCTCTTAATATGAGCCTGTAGATTAGATATTTGAGTGAAACTCTTTCTCATTAAAAGCACTGATGCAGCTTTTCTCAAGTGTGAATCATCTCCAGTGTTTTTAAGCTTCTTGATGAACTAAATCTCCACCCAAAGTCAAACAGATATACGGTTTCACTCCAGTGTGAGTTCTCTCATGAACTTTTAAGGTTTCTGACTGACCAAAACACTTTCCACAGTGTGAACACTGATACGGTCTCTCTCCAGTGTGAATCCTCTCGTGTTTTTTTAATTTGCTTGATGTACTAAAGCTCTTCCCGCAGTCTGAGCACACATGAGGTTTCACTCCAGTGTGAATAATCTCATGAGCTTTCAAAGAATCCGAATGAGAGAAACTCTTTCCACAGTGTGAACACTGATACGGTTTCTCTCCAGTGTGAACCCTCTGGTGAGTAATTAAGTTACTAGTCGTACCAAATCTCTTCCCGCAGTCTGAACACACGTAGGGTTTCTCTCCAGTGTGAACTTTCTCATGGGCTTTCAGGCCTCCTGGCTGACTGAAACTCCTCTCACAGTGTGAACACTGATACGGTTTCTCTCCAGTGTGAATATTCTGGTGTCTTCTTAAGTTGGTTAATGAACTGAAGGTGTTCCCACAGTCGGAGCACACATGAGGTTCAGTATGAATAACCTGATGCTCTTTTAACTTATATATTGTTGTGTAACTTTTCCCACAGAAACACACGTGAGGCTTCACAGCAGAATGAACTTGAAGATGCTGTCTCAAGTGCTTTTCCAACACAAATGTTTTATCGCACTGATCACATCTGAACGGCTTTACTGCAGCGTGAGAGAGCTGATGATCTCTGAACGTGTATTTATCGGAGTAACTCTTCCCACACTCAGTGCATATGAATAACACGTTTTCACTGTGGACCCTTTTGTGTTTGTAAAGACTGTCTTTATGTTTGTAACTCTTCCCACACTCAGAGCAGCTGAAAGATTCTTCGACTTCAGTCTTTTCAGCTTGTTTTTGTCCGAAGGTTTGTTCAGTTTGTGAACTGACTGCATTTCCATCTTCACCTGTGAAAAGATTAGGCTATTAAATCAGTGGTGCTTGTTTTAAATCCAAAGTCTATTAATGACAATTGACAACATTAAGGATAAAGAGAAATAAAATGGACTTCAAAATGAATAATCTATAGTTTGTTATATGTCAGTTTTCATCTTAGGGCTCTATTTTAACGATCTAGGCACAAAGTCTAAAGCTCATGGCGCAAAAGCATTAAGGGCGTGTCAGAATCCACTTTTGCTATTTTAAGGATGGGAAAATATGCTCTGTGCCCCGGCGCATAGTCTAACAGGGTTGAACTTATTCAAAAGACTTACTTCCTGCTTTGCTACTGTTCGGACGCTTCTGCCTACTGCTCTGCGCCTCGCACTCTTGCTTTTATATTTTATACTCTAATTTTAACTTGAGCCTATCAGCACAGTGCTCAAACAACACAGCTTGAAGATCAACATCGAATCTACAAACTTTCTGGAATACAACTTTACCAACAAGAGAGGAATTATCGTCTAAACAATCCTCCCGCTACCAGCCGCTTACATTCCTGAGACGGGAAAACACGGCTGTGAAAATGGCTCTGGAGCGTATTGATTTAGAATCTCCCTGCTGCACAAACTGCCACAAACTTCTACAAAAGATTGCAGTCCTTGAAACAAAATTACTTGCGATCCGACCAAAACTGCCAGATCACGCAGCACCGCTTTATTGTGGACCCTCACAGCAGACATTCGGTGAGTGCCATAAATCTACTCCAGCTACTGTTTTGAGAAAAACTGTTGAAAATGAGCGTGATAACAAATGGCAAAAACAAGGTGCGAGACCAAAGGGTCCTCGCGGGGTCAGATCACAAAGATCATACGCTACTGCATTAGCGTGCTCTACCCCAAATACAGCTCGGACTCAAATACAGCTTCAGAACAGATATGAAGTTCTCAGTAATATGGGTGAAGTATCCCCAAATGCAGTCAGACAGAGATTGCATGACTCAGCAGCTAATTCTACACGGAACAGAGGCTCAAGGCCGACTAGACAGCGCCATTCTGCTCCGATCGCTGCAGAGATAAGAACATTGATTGTTGGAGATTCAATAATCAAACATTTTAGGAGCAGAGCAACAATGACATACTGCTTCCCTCATGCAACAGTTTCTGATATAAACAAAGAGCTTGAGAACATATTAAGGAAACATGAGAATGCAAAACGGATTATCATTCATGTGGGGAAGAATGATATTCGGAAAGAACAGTCAGAACTGCTCAAGAAAGATTTCTGTGAGCTCTTGGAAACAGTTGAAAGATTGAAGATTCAGTCATTCATCAGTGGACCACTCCCTGCAAGAGGGACAAATCTGTTTTCACGGCTTCTTGGCCTAAATGTATGGCTGCAGAAAACATGTAACAGGAAAGGACTGAATTTTATTGACAACTTCAATCTCTTCTGGAACCAAAGACAACTGTTTACATCAGACGGCCTTCATCCAAACAAAGTTGGTGGAAAAGTGCTAAAGGACAACATCTTTTTCTCTCTCCATCATCCATCAGCTGTGTGTACCACTGAACTCAACCCAAATGGCACACGCACATCTAGCAAGTGTCCGGATGATCACAGGAGTTTCCTGAGTGGACTTGTGGCTGACGCATCTCACAAGGACAGCGATAACACCACGCAGACACAACAACCACTGATAACGGACAAACTGCTGTCTGAGCCCTGCACACAGAGAGACTGTGACGTACCAGAACAGCACCAATTATCAGCACTCATGGATGATCTCCAGGAAAACAGCCAGGTCAACATATCTCAACAGCCAGAAACCCCAGACCCACAGCCTCTGTCACCAGACACATTCTCACTGTCACCTGGCTCGTCTCTCTTGAATTTTTCAAAAAAGATGGAGGAACTGGTGTTTGCTGGAACTAAACTCTCACACTCCATTGCCGCAAGCCCCCAGTTACCAACCAAAAGTCAGCCATTCTCACACCCATCTCTGAGCCCACCTCGCCCTACACCTAGGAGAGGCCTCAGGTCTTTGCGACAGCGGCAGGTCCCAAAAAACACCTCATCTTCAGCTGGTGAACCTAAAAGCTGCCATTGATGTGTCCCGGGTGCCTGCTTAGATAACAGTGTCTTTATCAGATGTTTACAGAACAAGCAGGAACCCACTGTGCCTTTAGCTTTAGCTTTCTCTTCACAGATAGGTGTTATATTATGTGACAGAAAACCGAAGACTTCTTCAGGCCGTACAGTAAATCATTCAAATCTGCTGTCTATTAAATGTAATTCTGAGACTACTGTAGGGAAAACAGCTAAAACTGTTAAGTTAGCACTTTTAAACATTCGATCACTTAACAATAAGTCACTTTTAGTCAATGAATTTATCAACACAAATTGCCTTGATTTTATGCTTTTAAATGAAACTTGGCTAGATGACAATTGTAGCGCAGCAGTTCTGAATGAAACAGCTCCTTTAAACTTTGATTATTTGAGTGTTTGCAGAGCTAATAGGAGAGGTGGAGGCATCGCTGCCCTATTTAAAGATGTCTATGAGTGTAAACAAGTGTCATTTGGTGACTATTTGTCCTTTGAATATCTGAGTATAGCACTAAAGGGAGCTCCACGCATTTTACTGATCATTATCTACAGACCTCCAAAATATTCTCCAACTTTTATTGATGATTTTACAGAGTTGTTATCAATAGTAACCTCTGAGTTTGACTATTTTACTATTGCTGGGGATTTTAATATTCATATTGATAATCCAGAAATCAATGCTGTAAAAGAACTCATGAATGTCTTTAACACTTTTGATCTGACACAGCATGTTCAAGGACCCACACACAATCGTGGACACACTCTTGATCTACTTATAACTAAGGGTCTACACATTTCATCGACTGCTGTTAAGGATGTTGCACTATCTGATCATTTCTGTATTTTCTTTGATATATTGATCACTCCAGCCATTAAAGACAGATCTGTCTCTGTCAGAAAGAGATGCATAAATGAGAACACTAGTGAGCAGTTTATGAAGGCCATATCACTCGCACCAAGCATATCTGCAGACTCTGTTGACTCTCTCCTTGATTTGTTTAACTCTAAAGTTAAGAATGTCATAGATGACATTGCTCCTGTTAAAGTCAGGAAGAAAACAGGGATGAAAAAGGGGCCTTGGAGAAAAACAACAGCAGTCAAAATGCTGAAAAGACAGTGCAGAAAAGCTGAGCGTATGTGGAGGAAGACAAAACTAGTAGTCCACTACAATATCTATAAAGACAGTCTTCATGCTTTTAATGTGGAACTAAAAACCGCTAGGCAGATTTTCTTTTCAACCCTTATAAACAACAATTTAAATAATGCGCGTACACTCTTTGCAACTGTAGAGAGACTCACAAACCCCCCCAGTACGATTCCCAGTGAACTACTCTCGGAAAGTAAATGTAATGAGTTCGCTCATTTCTTTACCGATAAGATCAATAATATCAGAAAGGCAATCAGCTCATCCAATCAGCCAAGTTGTGCCGACGTCAGACAAGCTCAATCACAACTTAAGAAATCAGACATTATGTCTGATTTCATGGCACTTAATAGTAAAATCTTAGAGGAGATCGTGCAAATTATGAAAACATCAACCTGCAGTCTTGACACACTCCCCACATCATTCTTCAAAATGGTGTTTAACTGTTTAGAAATGGATCTCCTAAAAGTGGTAAATGCTTCACTTCTCTCAGGGACCTTTCCAAACTCACTTAAAACTGCAGTTGTTAAACCCCTCTTGAAAAAGAGCAACCTGGATAACACCCTATTGAGCAGTTACAGGCCAATCTCAAATCTCCCTTTCATTGGCAAAATCATTGAAAAAGTTGTTTTCAACCAGGTTAACACGTTCTTAAACTCCAAGGGGTGTTTAGACAATTTTCAATCTGGTTTCAGAGCACATCACAGTACAGAGAGCGCTCTTATAAAGATAATCAATGATATCCGCCTAAATACAGATTCAGGTAAACTAACAGTGCTGGTATTGCTCGATCTCAGCGCTGCATTTGACACTGTCGATCACAGCATACTTCTGGATAGGCTGGAAAACTGGGTTGGGCTGTCTGGGACGGTCCTCAAATGGTTCAGATCTTATCTTGAAGGGAGAGGTTACTATGTCAGTATAGGTGACCATAGGTCAAGGTGGACACCCATGACATGTGGAGTCCCACAAGGCTCGATTCTGGCACCTCTCCTGTTCAACCTTTATATGCTCCCTCTGAGCCAAATAATGAGACAGAACCAAATTTCCTACCACAGCTATGCTGATGACACTCAGATCTACTTAGCCTTATTGCCTAATGACTACAGCCCTATTGACACCCTCTGCCAATGCATTGATGAAATGAATAGTTGGATGTGCCAAAACTTTCTGCAGTTAAACAAAGAGAAAACTGAAGTCATTGTGTTTGGGAACAGAGATGAGGTTCTCAAGGTGAATGCGTACCTTGGCTCTAAAGGTCAAACAACAAAAAATAAGGTCAAGAATCTTGGTGTGACTCTGGAGTCAGATCTGAGTTTCAATAGTCATGTCAAAGCAATTAGTAAATCAGCATACTATCATCTCAAAAACATTGCAAGAATCAGATGCTTTGTTTCCAGTGAGGACTTAGAGAAACTTGTTCACGCTTTTATCAGCAGCAGGGTGGATTACTGTAACAGCCTCCTCACGGGCCTTCCCAAAAAGACAGTCAGACAGTTGCAGCTCATCCAGAACGCTGCGGCCAGGATTCTGACCAGAACCAGGAAATCAGAGCACATCACACCTGTCCTCAGGTCTTTACACTGGCTCCCAGTTACATTCAGAATAGATTTTAAAGTATTACTACTTGTCTATAAATCACTAAATGGCCTAGGACCTCAATACATTACAGATATGCTCACTGAATACAAGCCTAGCAGATCACTCAGATCTTTAGGATCATATAAACTAGAAATTCCAAGAGTTCAGTCAAAGCAGGGTGAATCAGCTTTCAGCTACTACGCCCCTCGCTGCTGGAATCAGCTTCCAGAAATGATCAGATGTGCTCCAACATTAGGCACATTCAAATCCAGACTGAAAACACATCTGTTTAGCTGTGCTTTTACTGAATGAGCACTGTGCTACGTCCGACAGATCGCACTATTATGTTTTTCTCCTGTTTTTCATTCTTTTACAACCTGTTTTAAATATTTTTATCTGTTTTTATCAGTTTTTTATTATCTGTTTTTATTTTATTTATTTTTCTTACACTTGTCTTTTTTTTTTATTCCTGTTTATGTAAAGCACTTTGAATTGCCACTGTGTATGAAATGTGCTATATAAATAAACTTGCCTTGCCTTGCCTTGCCTTATTCTCTTAATGAGTTCTGGATGTGTTTTGAGCATTAAACCAATCAGAGTCTCATCTCACATTCCCTTGAAGAGACAGTTGCGTCGCTCCATGGCGCATTCACTATTTACATGGAGGACTTTGTAAGTGTAAAAACTGAACGCTTCACTAGCGAGAAAACAGTTAAACAGAGCATCTGCAGCACGATGATAAAGAACGAGCCTCCTCCATTCAGCCTCTTTACTTTACTCCTTTACTTTGGTGGAGTAAGGAGACGGTGGAAATTCACTCCACTGAACACATCCATTAGCCCACATATTTAATTCCCTTTGTTAAGCACAAAGATTTGTGTCGAAACCATTTCTAAATTCAGTTCTAATCTCCAGCAAAGGAATAAATGAACAATAATAATGAAGTGTGCTCAAACAACTGAGTTATATCCAAACACACGTCCTGTTCTTATGCCCCATATGGTGATGCAGACGTCTCCAAAACCCCACAGGTGGACAAATCTACACTTGTGTTTATTAAAACTAGTATAAATATGCAGATAATAAATAATACTGATCATAATAATAACATTATACAGGTGCAGATTGTCATGAATAAACTGAAAAAGCCCCCCGAGGTGAAGAAGGCATGGAGGCAGTGGTGTTTATATTTCTGTTGAAAATAATGATTTTTGTATCATTTTAATCCTTTAATTGTTTTCATCTGTAAAGATATTTGTGTGTTGCTGTACATCCTGTGTGTAATAAGCAGTGTGTAAGTGTTTGGACCTGCATAGGCGCATAACTAGCGCGTTCTGCTGGACTTTAGAGCAGTTTTTAGTTGAACAATGGTGCGGTCTATTTCAGTTCTTCAAAATAGCAACACGGCAACAATTCGCCTTATCACACCTCCTTTATAGACCAGCACACAAATGAGTCCACAAAGTGGCGCAAATGGATTTGCTTTTTAAACAACGTGACGCAAAACGTGAAAATTAGGGTTGTGCTGGTCTGAAAATAGCAACAAATCGCGCCAAACACGTCTTGCGCCGGGTGTATGATTAATTTTTAATTAGCCCTTAATTTTTACATCAGTTAAATAAACTGAATAAAAAACACAAACCTATTTCCTCCTCCGTCTCTTCCTCTTTTATTCTGCAGGGTTCCTCCTTAATCTCCATCTTTACTATAGTATGTCAGTTGCTTCTCCTGCTGGAATTCCCTTCCTCAGCTGTGGGACATGACTGCAGAGAATAGGTGTGCCAAAAATTGTTTTGTTTATTTCATCAGTGTAACGACTGTATGTGAATTGAGCTCATTTAGCAGATAGTTCACACACTTTACATCCACTCTCTATCATCCAGTGCTGCATTAATGCTCAAACAATCATTCAGAAACCAGACAATCAACCCAATTGTTTTACTTTAATAGCTAATAATAGATTGTTGCATAATTTGTCATTAAACTGAGTTAGTCAGTCTGTAGGTTCTGAGCTGATAAAGAGAGCAGAAAAGGATGCAATATTCTTAAAAAAAAAAAAAGAAAGAAAAGAAAATATATGCACGGTCAAAATTAATAAGCCTAATATTTTACCTACATAACCATACATGATGAATACAAACGTTGTCAAGATTCTTGCCCTAGAAATAATGCTGCAGTTTGGCCAAACACAAAACACCTTTTGCTTTTTTAACATCTCTTCTGCTTAAATTGTAATGAGTTTTGTCGGTTTCTATTACACTAAGGCCCAGTTTCACAAACCGGGCTTAGCTTAAGCCAGGACTAGACCTTAGTTAAATTAGGATATTTAAACCACATTTATAAAACCGGTCTTAGAAAAATACATTACTGGTGTGCACCTGGAGACAAAAAAATGACACTGACATAAATTAAGACATCTCACTGCAAATTATGTTCAGTTAAGAGAGCTCAAATATGCAATTTAATCCAAGACTAGCCTTAAACTTGTTTGTGAAACCGGGGGTAAATGTTTTTGACGGTCTGACTCTGATATAGAGGTAAAGTTGGTTTTATATTCGCACATTCGTTCATTTAGAAGTCTCTATATTGTTTACCATGTTACTTTGAATATTCGATCGGAATTAGCATGCAAGCATGACTTCAGAACAACATTAGCACTATCTAATTTACTGTAAACAATGCTGTACTTTGATAATCATTGGCTGCTAATATGATTTCTCTATTTAGAATTTGCAAATAATACTTTTCTAAAATTATATTATTAAGGAGAATGTCTGAATATCCGAATATAAAACCAACTTTACCTCTATGACTCTGATTTATTATCACAGCCCACAACATGACACTAATTGATCATTTTCAGCAGCAATAATCGCCTGTGTTATGAACTCACTAAAATAAACGACGCTTTTAGATGTAGATCTCTCCTAAAATAATATTAAAGTGAATATACTTACAACAGTGTGATAAAAACAGCAGGTTTAGAGAATCATAAACGGCTGTTTCACTCCTTTTGTTTATCCTCTTGCGCTGTCTCTTCTTCTTCTCGTAGACTCGGATGCTCGTCACACTCCGGTGCTCGAGCGCCACCACTGGCGGAACCTTCTTCATCGTGGCTTCCACCCCCTACCGCAGTGGTAGGGAATCTATGGCACTTGAGCCACATGTGGCTCTTTGACCAAAAATATGTGGCTCTCCAGCTGTCTTCCTTCAATATTATTTTACCGTTCAAAAAAACTCTAACTATCACTAAACTTTCGAAAATACAAGTACAATCCCTTTTTAAATTGTAATCTTATACAGCACAATAAATATAACTGGACGTTTCGACCAATGTGGGTTTGTGGCAATGTGGATAAACTTGAATTGCGACACCAATGAAGTGCAAACTACTTACATTTCTATGGTAACTTAAATTCAAACAACATTCATGAGTGGTGATGGCGAAAATAAAAATACCATAAATTGTTTGTTTTTTTTCATTCATGGACTTGCTCAACATGTGATGTTTCATATTTGTTTATTTTTGAGTTGAGCATGAACATAAATTAAGGTTTTGTTTAAACCTGTATTATTTATCGTAATATTACAAATAATAATTTTGTATTAGTAGTAACCCTGCTGGTTTTAGCTGGTCAAGCTGGTTTTAGCTGGTCAACTCCCAGCCTGACCAGCTAAGACAAGGCTGGAAATGACTGGAAACCAGCCTGGAAATGGCCAAAACCCCTCTAAAACCAGGCTGGTCGATATCTTAGGCTGGTTTAGGCTGGTCGACCAGCCTGATTTTAGAGGGGTTTTGGCCATTTCCAGGCTGGTTTCCAGTCATTGCCAGCCTTGTCTTGGCTGGTCAGGCTGGGAGTTGACCAGCTAAAACCAGCTTGACCAGCTAAAACCAGCTATGTCCAGCTTAAACCAGGCTGGTCAAGCTGGTTTTAGCTGGTCATTTTCCAGCCTGACCAGCTAAGACCAGGCTGGAAATGGCCGGAAACCAGCCTGGAAATGGCCAAAACCCCTCTAAAACCAGGCTGGTCGACCAGCTAAAACCAGCCAACCAGCTTAGGCTGGTTTAAGATGGTTTTTTCAGAAGGGAATACTATAATAATTTTTAGTAATGTATAGTAGCAAATGCATTTTTAAAAAGGCACTTTGAGATATCCTGTATATATGTAGATCCAAATGGCTCTTTACAAAAATGCATTTGCTAAAAAAAATCAGAAATGGATCTTTGCTGAAAAAAGGTTCCCGACCCCTGCCCTACCGCCATCCATTCTTCTATTTCAATATCATCCTCCTCATACCATGATCATTTTCATCTGACCCATTCACTAACCAGTCCATGCCTTCGGCTTTCCTACGAGTTTGCATTCTCGTAGGATCTTCTTTCAGCTTGTTTGGATCCTGTAGTATTACTGTTTGTTTCGGTCTGCCGCCCAACCATGGGTGCCGCCATCTTCCCCCCAAGCCGCTGGCGCAACCCGATACCATCGTAAACTGTCTAAACTTCATAATTCGTAAATATAAGTTTCTAGCAGAAACACAGTTTTCGTTCACATATAATTGTAAATATTTTTTGTTGAATACAGAGGTGTGTCATTGCAGGTTTTAGCAACAGACTGAAAAAGTCAGCATGTGGGTTTGGCAGAAACAAACTTCACTGTTTATTTTATTTCTTTGACACATTTCGTGAACCATGAGGGCTCCAAATGTGGCTGAAATGAACATAAACAGCAGTCTACATAAACTATTGTCAAACTTCATACTGAAACGGGTGATGTTAATGATTTTGAGAACATTCAGGCAGCCGGTTCCACAGCATCCGGCCACGCACCAGCCGACTGAAGTAAATCTTCTTGCCACAGACTATCAGGCTGATGAACATTTAACACACCTCACACAAACTCACTGCATACCAGCAAGATGTAGGGGAGCGCGGGGCACAAAGTAACGCGGGGTTAAATGTAACAGAGTTTTAAGGTATTTGCTCAGGGTTAACCATGGCATGCTTCCGAGGTTTTCACCACAGTGTCGGCAGACGTCTTCCTGCCAAAACTGAAAAAATTCGGCAAAATTTGGATGAGAAACACAGGAGAAACCATTTTTGCAGCATAAAAGTATTTTTTATTACAGTCAATATTTTTTTATTTAAA
This sequence comes from Danio kyathit, assembly GCA_903798195.1. Classification (NCBI taxonomy): domain Eukaryota; kingdom Metazoa; phylum Chordata; class Actinopteri; order Cypriniformes; family Danionidae; genus Danio; species Danio kyathit. The sequence goes on from LR812539.1 coordinate 4,141,775, forward strand.
AGAAATCGGTGAAAGTATGAACTTAAAATCTTATATTGTTGTGATCACCGTCTTCTAGGCTAAAAGATGAAACCATTTTGAAAGATGTATAAAACACAGTGACTGCTAGCCAGCTTTGAGGAAAACATGACACAGCGGGGTTAGTTGTAACAGGGTGTTACTATTAAGCCACACACTGTTGGATTTTTGAGTGTAACGTTGAAAACTTTTTAAATAAAAATGCTTTTTAACAGAAAATATTGTTTTAATAGAAAAAAATATTTTATTGCTAATAATGCTAATAGATTCAAATGTGTTTATCCAATAAACAAATAAATAAATAAACATACTGTGCTATGTAGAATAACAAAAAGAGATGAGCCAAATACTGAGGAAATATAGCTGCTATTTAAAGTAAACTGAGTTTAAATTAATAGTATGAAATCTGCCTTTATAAGCATGTGTTACAACTAACCCCCTGTCTGTTACAACTTGCCCCGCAGGTGGGGTAAATAGTAACATTTTTACTCCTAACACTTTTGGCAATAGTGCACAGAAACCACCGGTCCGGCGATCATAATTCCAGTGCTCATTTGTAGGAGAGGCTTGTGTGTTGTTGGTAAAAAAAATATGGTTTGTCCAACCCCATTACTTTGTTCATTATTTGACCAAAACCAAAAAGTGTTACTTTGTGCCCCGCTCTCCCCTAGCATGCACTGCACTTTAAACAATCCTTACTTAATGCAGTATTGGCAATAATAATTTTTCTACCAACAGTCATGTGTGCACCTATTCATTGTCTTCAACATATTAGTCAACATTGCTAAATATACATTGCTTTTATTTTTTATTTTTGTTGTATTTTGCACTGTCTGGAGCCAGCACCTAAGCTTTTTACTCATCATAGTACACGTGCTGCAGATGATGTGACAATAAAAGTGACTTGATTTGGTTTGAAATGTTTTGATGGTATAATTATTGTCTTCTTCTAATTTCATTTAACCAAACGGTTCAATAGCTTTAATAACTTTCTTTGTTATGCAGTACTATAATGTTGAGTACAATGTTAAAAACCTGTTTACATTTGTTCAGTAAATGACTTCAGTTTTATAAATGTGTACTTTTACCTTTCCTCGAGTACATTTTTACTGCAGTATCTGTACTTTTACTCCTCTACTTTCTTTCAACCTGCAGTCACTACTTTATTGTATCTTGTCTATGAGGATTAGAAAAATCAGTCCTGTGATTCCTGTCCAATCAAATTACACATAGAAGGTAAATTGAACTACCTCAAGACATGGGCGATTTATAATTGCAGCAACTGTTAGGAAGCATTAACAGTGCCCAAGGTGTTCAAAATCTTTACATGCAATGACCCAGTTTAGATGCATGTCACTGATGAGAAGATGACGGATGTTTACCGAAATGGCCTTAAACACAGAGCAGGCACAAGACGTCAACATGACATCAGATTGACGTTGTACCCCAATGTCATGGGGACGTTGCATTATGCTTGAAAATGAAAATCGAGTTAATGTCAGAACCCAACGTCAGGCTAACGTCAACGTCCAACCTAAAATCAACCAAATATCAACGTCTAATGATGTTACAGTTTGACGTTGTGTGGATGTTGCCACTATGCCGTTTATCAGATGTTGGATTTTGGTTGCCGTACCTGACAAATAAATGTCAGTATTTGACGTCAATATGACGTTGGTTTAAGATGTTGGCTCGACGTTGGATTTTGGTCAATTTCTCTCTCACAACCTAAAATCAACCAAATATCAACGTCATTATTGGACATCAAAATAACATTGTCCTTAGACGCTGGCTAAGCATTAAATTTTGGTCATCACAACCTAAATCTAAGCTAATATTATTGTCTTATGACGTTGTGTGCCTAACTAGATGCACTACAGAATGTTACGTTTACACACATCCACAAATTACATGTAAATGCATTAGCTTTTCACAGCGTAATACTCACCACTCTTGAGTACTTTTGAAAGGGCTACTTTTTACTCATACTTTGAGTAATATTGACAACAGATACTTTTACTCTACTCGCACTACATTTATAGGCAAGTAATGGTACTTTTACTTGAGTGTGATTTTTCAGTACTCTTTCCACCACTGCCAACGAATCAAGAAATATGCTTTGCTTATTTCTCTTGGTTACAAAATTTACAGTCGGTGTAAAAAAAAAAGCATTTCACAAGGCATTTAGTAAATGAAATCATTAATAAACCTGTTTTGTAATAAAACATTAAGCTCTTTTGACCAAACTTCACTGATAGTTTAACAGATGAACACCAACACATGAGCTGCAGTAACTAATCCACAGATAGACTGAACGAACAGATGCTGTCAATGATCAAATCCACAATTAATTCTTACATGAACTCAGTCTGTTGGAGATAATTCCAGCTTTTACAGTATATCTGTATATTTACACAATTTACTTGCGAGTGATGGATCTGATTCTGAAACATTTGAGCAAATTTGACGAGTTCATAGATTAGATAATTGAGCAAAACTCTTGCTGCATTAAGAGCACTGCTGCTCCTTTTCTCCAGTGTGATGAACTTCCTGATGAACTTCCAAGGATTTTGCAATGGTGTAACTTTTCCCACATGATGAGAAAGCACTGATACGGCTTTTCTCAAGTGTGAGTTCTCTCATGAGCTTTCAGTGATTCTGAATAAGGGAAACTCTTTGAACAGTATGAACACGTGTACGGTCTCTCTCCAGTGTGAACCCTCTGGTGTCTTTTTAACTTGGCCATTGTTCCATAACTTTTCCCACAGAAGCACATGTGAGGCTTCACATCAGCGTGAACAGGAAGATGTCGTTTTAAGTATGCTGCATTCAGAAATGTTTTATCGCACTGATCGCAGCTGAATAGCTTTACTCCAGAGTGAGAGAGCTGATGATCTTTGAGAGTGTTTTTGTGTGCGAAACTCTTCCCACATTCAGTGCATGAGAAAGCTTTTTCTCCAGTGTGGATCTTCATGTGCACATTCAGATTTCCTTTATCGGAGTAACTCTTTCCACATTGAGTGCAGGTATATGGTTTCTCTCCAGTGTGAATCCTCTGGTGTGTATTTAAGTTACTAGTCGTACCAAAACTCTTCCCGCAGTCTGAGCACACGTAGGGTTTCTCTCCAGTGTGAACTTTCTCATGGGCTTTCAGGCCTCCTGGTTGTGTGAAACTTCTCTCACAGTGTGAACACTGATACGGTTTCTCTCCAGTGTGAATATTCTGGTGTCTTCTTAAGTTGGTTAATGAACTGAAGGTGTTCCCACAGTCGGAGCACACATGAGGTTCAGTATGAATAACCTGATGCTCTTTTAACTTATATATTGTTGTGTAACTTTTCCCACAGAAACACACGTGAGGCTTCACGTGAACTTGAAGATGTTGTCTCAAGTGTTTTTCCAACACAAATGTTTTACCGCACTGATCACAGCTGAACGTCTTTATTTCAGAGTGAGAGAGCTGATGATCGCTGAACGTGTATTCATCTGGGTAACTCTTCCCACACTCAGAGCAGCTGAAAGATCCTTCGACTTCAGTCTTTTCAGCTTGTTTTTGTCTGAAGGTTTGTTCAGTTTGTGAACTGACTCCATCTCCATCTTCACCTGTGAAAAGATTAGGCTATTAAATCAGCGGTGTTTGTCTTTACTCAATTCCAAATCAAGTAATTCAATTGTCAATTTGTAATAAGGATAAAGAGAAACAAAAAGGACTTCACGACAAATAATCTAAAGTTCGCTATATGTCAGCTATATGTTTTTAATCAGTTAAAAACACAAACCTATTTGTTCCTCTGTCTCTTCCTCCTTTATTCTGCAGGGTTCCTCCTTAAACTCCATCTTTACTCTAGTATGTCAGTTGTTTCTCCTGCAGTAATTCCTCCTGGCTGCTTCTTTTTCAGCTGTGAGAAGTGATTAAAGACAATAGATGTAGCTAAAGATTGTTTTTATTTCATCTCGTGAAATAATTATGCTTTTATTATGCTTTCATCACGTCTCGCTTGGATTTTTGGAGGGTTACCAGCTAATTCTCTCAAGATTTTACAATACATCCAAAATTCTGCTGCACGTGTGTTGACACATACATCATCTCGGTCTCACATCACTCCTGTACTCCAACAGCTTCACAGGCTGCCCGTCAAGTCTCGTATTGATTTTAACATATAAAGCGGCTCATGGTTCTGCTCCAGGGCCCGGTTTTTCAAAAGGTTTAATCCGGATAAAATTGATCCAGATTTAGTAATTCTTTTTCTGCGATCCGTGATCATGTAATCCAGTTTTTCTTTTTGAGCCAGTTTTTCAAAGCAACATGGGATTGGATCAATCTGATCCAGATAGGAACTTTTCAGGATCACCAAATCTGGATAACCAGTGCTCAAACAGGATAGGAAATCACAATGTAGAACTAAAGATATGTAAAGAGCAACCAGTAGAATAGCCAGTGTGGGGTCAATATAACTTTATTTTTATTTGAAATGAAAACACACACATTAAAAAAAACCCTAAAAACTAAAAAAAAGTTTCAAATATAGATGTATTGAATTAAAAAAAGACTTAATGTCAAAAACTCCACAATATTCAGACTTCCTCATCTGATGTGGAGAGACCAGCTTGTCTGAGCGTAGCCTTTAGGAGGCGAATCTCAAGTCCGGCCTTGGTTTGCTGCAGTTTGGTCAGAGTCAGTTGTTCCTCTGCCAGATGAAGCTGTGCTTCTGCCCTTTCAGTCTCTTTTTTGCAATTGTTGAAAGTGATTTAAAAAATCAGCGATTGCCATTCTTTGCATTTTTTTGGTTATTCTGTAATCATTGCGTGCATCACTAATAAATATTCTAAAAACAAAAATATTTTACATTGTGAAGAATATAATTAATTGTTTTTGGTCAATTTTGACAGCTGTTTGGGGGATTATTTTATGAGGCCAAACTCTTTTTACTTTGCTGTAGGCCTATACTGAAAGGCTGAATACGTTAAAGACTACCTGACGGATAAACAAATACAATTAAAACCTTATGAATAAATAGGATCTCTTGTAAGATACTGCTGCATGATCCAAATATAGTATTATTTGATACATGTTTAAAGTTCTCATTACATTTTGGGCATGAAATCCACGCTGAATCCTCCCTTCTGATGGGATCAGTTTAATCCAGATTTTTTTGGATCAAACTGATCCAAATCCTACAAAAAAGGTCTGAAAAACCCAAATTTAAGGTTTGATCCGGATCAAAACCAAGATTAGATTACGTGATCTAATCCAATTATGTCATCCGTTTTTTCTTTTGAAAAACCCATTTTCAAGATTTGATCCAATCCGTTATCCAAAATCCTAGTGGATTACTTTTGAAAAACCGGGCCCTGGTTACATTTGTGACTTGATATCCATTTCCTCTGCCTCTCGCTGTCTACACTCTGCATCAGTTCCTACGCTGTTTCAGCCTCGCTGTAAACTCAGCACCATGGGAGGTAGGGCGTTCTCTTTCCGTGCACCCAAACTGTGGAATGCTCTCCCCACAAACATTAGGAATGCTGGCTCCTTGGACTGTTTTAAGAAGCTACTTAAAACTCATCATTTTAGAACCATTTTAGATCATGTTTTTAATTTGTGATATCTCTTTTTTTCCTACTGTGTTTTTTGTATATTTTATTGTTTTGCTGTTCTTTGTTGTTTTTACTTTCTTGTAAGCGCTTTGGGTCTTAGAAAAGCACGTTATAAATACGTATTATTATTATCATCAGTGGAGCGACTGTATGTGAATTGAGCTCATTTAGCAGACACTTCACACACTTTACATTCACCTAGTTCTGCATAAGTGCTCAAACAATCATTCAGAAACCAGACAATCAATCCAATTGTTTTACTTTATTAGCTGCTAAAGATTCTTGTATAGTTTATCATTAAACTGAATTAGTCAGTTTGTGGGTTGTGAGCTGATAAAGAGAGCAAAAAAGGATGCAATATTTTGACTATGTTGTTTACTTAATACAGTAGGTGGTAAATTAGATGTATGGGTAAAATTAAGGTATTAGTCTAATATTTCACCTACTCAACCAGAAATTATTAAACAAATAAACACGTTGGCCTGGAAATAATCCTTTTAGACATTTTTTTTTGCCTCTTCTGCTTAAATTGTAATACGTTTTGGCTGTATGTTGTACTCTAAATGTCTATTGACGGTCTGATTTATTATTGCAGCCCAAAACATAACACTAATTAATCGTTGTTGGCAGCAATAATCACTCGATATACTCACTTTTACAGACACTTTTTAGATGTAGATCTCTCCTAAAATAACAATAAATTGAATATACTTACAATAGTGTGATAAAAACAGCAGATTTGGAGAATCATAAGCAGCTGTTTCACTCCTTTTGTTTACGTTCCTGCGCTCTCTTCTTCTCCTCGTAGACTCGGATGTTGGTCAATATGTCCAGAGCTCGAGCGCCACTACTGGCGGAACCCGATGCCATCGTAAACTGTCTAAACTTCATATGAAATAATGTCTATCAGAAACACAAATTTCGTTCACAAATGTTCCAGAACCAATATGTTGTTGATAATCATAGTTCCATGTCGTAATTTAGCGATAGATTGAAGAAGTCAGTTTGTGGATTCGCCAGTTCTGGCAGAAACAAACATCACTGTATGCAGCTATGTATATGTGACACATTTCATGAAGCACGAGGGACCCAAATGTGGCTGAAATGAACATAAACAGCAATCTAGATAAACTATTGTCAAGCTTAATACTGAAACACATGATATTAAGGATTTCGAGAACATTAAATATGCTTTGATGGTATAATATTTCATTTTACCAATAGCTTCAATAGCTTTCTTTGTTATACAGTCAACAATGTCCTTTGTTGAACAGCCCTGCTGAAAAGGCTGGTTGGCTGGTTTTAGCTGGTTGACCAGACTTTTTTTAGAGGGGTTTTGGCCATTTCCAGACTGGTCTTAGCTGGTCAGGCTGGAAAATGACCAGCTAAATCCAGCTAAAACCAGCTTGACCAGCCTGGTTTAAGCTGGATATAGCTGGTTTTGGCTGAGCTCCCAACCTGGCTAGGCTGGTCAAGCTGGTTTTAGCTGGTCATCTCCCAGTCTGACCAGCTAAGACCAGGGTGGAAATGGCTGGAAACCAGCATGGAAATGGCCAAAACCCCTCTAAAACCAGCCTGGTCGACCAGCTAAAACCAGCCAACCAGCCTAGGCTGGTTTAAGCTGGCTTTTCACTAGGGAGTATGTATAACGTTGAGTACAAAACCTTTGTCTACATTTGTTCAATAAATGACTCATGTAATGTGGTTTGCTTTTTATTTCTCATAGTTACAAAATTTACAGTCAGTACAAAACATTTCACAAGGCATTTAGTAAATGAAATCATTATTAAACCTGTTTTGTAATAAAACATTAAGCTCTTTTCATGAGCAAACTTCACTGATAGTTTAACAGCTGAACACAAGAGCTGCAGTAACAACAGATCGACTGAATGAACAGATGCTGCCACTCATTCAGCAATGCTCAAATCCACAATTAATTCTTAGATGAACTAAATCTGTTGGAAATAATTACAGCTTTTACTGTAGCTATATCTGAAAATTATACAATTTACTTGTAAGTGATGGATCTGATTCTGAAACATTTCTTATTCAGGCAACTTAAACTAAACTTCAGGTACAGGTTTATTCAGGTGAAACTAATGTATATGCTATAAAACTTCAAATGAATAACTAATAAATCAGTCTAAGAAAGTTTAAGTAATCTAAAACCTCACAAACAATCTTGAGTAATTGAGTTAAATAGGTTTCTATAAATAAAAGATGAACAAGGTCTTGCATTGCAGCTTGTGCTGTAAAGCAACAGAGTTAACAGAAGATGTAAATTAGGCAATAAAACTGCAGGAAGCACCAGACGCTCATGCTGATAAGAAACGGTCAAGCATCTACATCTTACAGGATCTTTCCTGTGCACATTTGTTCAAGACCTTTCTTAGCACAGTAGGCTACTGTATAATCATTAAAAAATGATGCATTGGATTTACAAAAAAATTAAGGTGGTTGCAAACATTTTATATGGGCTGAATTTAAACAAATTAAATGTAGTAATGTTCAACTTAATTTGTTTAAATTCAGCCCATATAAATTGTTTGCAACCGCTTACCTTAAAAAATTTAGCAAATCCAGTGAATCATTTTTTACAATTGTAGCAACCCGCCTGTTATTAAACAGCCCACGCTTCCCAAATACTGTCCATGTGTTTTATTTATGTAGACTGTGAAAACACAAACAAACAAACCAAAAGTTTCACACAAACACAACATAATCAAAAGGACAACAAAATAATATACAAGCAATGTTTTTCCTTTACTGTGTTGGCCTGATAATCAGCAGTAGAATAGTCAGGAACATTTAACATGTGTCTGAGATCCCACCATGCTGTCCAACTCTCGCAAGCTAAATGAATCAGGGAGGATCATGTGACCTCCTACTCAAGCCAATTGGAAAGAAGGAGATTTGTAAAATAAACACACACCAATACTGTAACATGGATGTGACACTGACAAAAGGGGTGCGGATGCAAATGCAGGTTTATTGAGATAGAAATGGTCAGGCAAGCAATGGTCAACAGGAGCAAACAGTAGTCGTAGTCAAAATAACAGGCAGATGGTCGGAAGGCAGACAGGGATAAACAGATAAACTAGGCGAGGATCAAAACAAGGCAAAGCAAGACACAGGAAAACGCGTTGTAATGTCACTATACAGCTAACAAGACTCAGCAACAACTGTGTGTTAGTGTGCTGCATTTATAGTCCATGAATCAATCAGTGAGCAACGGTGACTTGGAGCAGGTGTGTGTGTTGCATGACTGAATATGTAGTCCATAACATGGCGGATTTGTAGTTCGTGTGAATGCTTACCAGCGATCTCTGGTTGTTAGATCGCTGGAGATTGTGACAAATAGACATTTAAATAATGAAATACAAAAATACAAGCTGACTGATCAGCGTCAGCTACAACAATGATGTTGAGAAAAATGTTAAACCACTTTGATTTCATTTGTTCAGTAAAGGAGTCATTTAATATGTTCTGCTTTATATTTCTCAGTTATAACATGTGCAGTCAGTGTAAAACATTTCACAAGGCACAAAGCCATTACATCATTATTAATAAAGCCTTATTAAAGTCGAGTAAAGGAGGCTGAGCCTTCTCATTTATGGCTCCTAAACTCTGGAATAGCCTTCCTGATAATGTCCGAGGCTCAGACACACTCTCGCAGTTCAAAACTAGATTAAAGACCTATCTTTTTAGCAAAGCATACACTCAGTGCATCACTTAGCGGTATGATCCATGATGTGCCCCACGCAGGTTTTTGCATCTCTTTTATATACTCTATGAACAGCAGCTACGCTAATTATTCTCTGTATTCTCTATTTCCACCTTTCCACTCATCCCGAGGCCCTCAGACTATGCAGCACCACTGATGCGATCCAAGACCAGCGACGAGATGATCCCAAGGTTTTCACAATCCTGGACCAGGCCGTATCCTGAGCAGCTGCTGTGGTGGTCATGGAGGAGTGGAGAGCATGAGACGTTCTTGTGACGCTCCAGGGACAGACGAGTCTTCGCTGAGGTCCAGCATTCTCCAGCCTCCGGCGCCTAGACTGCAGCTCTGCACAAGACGTTTGGCCATAGGAGAAATTGTCATGCCCAACTGAGCCAGGTTTCTCTCCAGGTTTTTTAACTTCTTCACTTTCGCCAATTGGTGAAGTTTTTTCCTCGCCGCTGTCGCCACTGGCTTGCATGGTTCGGGATCTGTAGAGCTGCGCATCGATGGATTTGCTCTTCAGTGTTTGGACTCTCAGTAGTGATTATTAACCCACACTGAACTGAGCTGAACTGAACATAAACTCTAAAAACTGAACTGACACTGTTTCAATTTACTATAATCTTCTATGTGAAGCTGCTTTGACACAATCTACATTGTAAAAGCGCTATACAAATAAAGGTGAATTGAATTATTTAAGCATTTTTCATGACCAAACAGCTGAACACCAACACAAGACCTGCAGTAATAAATCAGCAGATAGACTGAACAGATGCTGCCTTTGATTCAGAAATGCTCAAATACACAATTAATTCTTTCCTCCAGTGTGATGAACTTTCTCATTGTATAACAGTGGGTTGTTCTGTAGACAATCCAAAACAAATATTGCCTAAAATTCTTTAAAAAAAAAATTAAGAACTGCTTTTATTCTAGCCGAAATAAAACAAATAAGACTTTGGTAACACTTTATAATAACTACACACTATGAACCATTTATTAAGCATTAGCAAATAGCGAACTCATTATCTGTTAAGCACTAACTCTCCATTAATAAGCGTTAGTAAGCAGCTTATAACTGCAGCTACAAATGCTGTATTCTTGACTTACAACCACATTTATAATGTGCTTAATACTTGTACTTTCATACTTTACTAATGATTTAATTTTCATTACTAAATGAAGTATTGCATTATTTACAAACCAGTTATTTAAACATAGTTAGTTGTTTTTTAAGATCATTCAGAATGAGTTAGTAAATGATTAATAAACTATTCAAATTTGCATTTATATATCTTATTATTCAGCCATACAGTAATAGTTAATTTATATGTTAATAAATGCTTTATTAACTCAAATTCATCCAGTGTTGTGACCTAATCTAAAGTGAGGACTATTAATGCTTTATAAATCCTTTATAAATGACAATTAAAGACTCAGTTAAATTCTAAACAGGAAAAAAGAACATAAACAACATTATTTATTCCTATTCGTTTAAAGATAAACAAATCAAACTGTATCAAATGAAAAATAAATCTTTGCAAGCTTATCTAAAATAACATTACTGTACAGTTTAAACATTTCATCTGATTATATTGTTAAATTATTATATTGTTGTTTATCCAATTTTGTTGTATTTTGACACTCCTGTTATTCAGCAATGTTTAAACTTTACAGTAATTTTACTTTTTAGATAAGATTGTAAAGATTATTGTTCATTTGATACTGAGCCTTTATATGTCATTTATAAGGGATTTATAAAGCATAAATAGTCCTCACTTTAGATTAGGTCACAAAACTGGATGAAGTTGAGTTAATAAAGCATTTATTAACATATATAGTAACCATCACTATATGGCTGAATAATAAGATATATGAACGTTGATTTCAATAGTTTATTAATTATCTACTAACTCATTCTGAATGATCTTAAAAACCTCCAACTACTCTTAAATACAAATGTTTTGTAAATAATGCAATACTTAATTTAGTCATGAAAATTAAATCATTAGTAAAGTATGAAAGTACAATTATTAAGCACATTATAAATGTGGTTGTAAGTCAAGAATACAGCATTTGTAGCTGCAGTTATAAACTGCTTACTAACGTTTATTAATGTAGAGTTAATGCTTAACAGATAATGAATTCACTAGATGCTAATGCTTAGTAAATGATTCATAGTGTGTAGTTATTATAAAGTGTTACCGACTTTCTCCAGAGGAAACAATATTATAGGAAATACTGTGAAAAATTCCTGAATCTTAATATCATTTTAAATATCATAATTTCTTAAATATCATTTGGGAAATATTTGAATAAAAATAAATATTACACAGGAGGACGAATTATTTTGCCCTCAACTGTTTATATGCTGCTTTGACAACTTTGCTGTTTAGTTGTAACTGTAGTTGTAGCAGGTCTCCCGAAAAGACCTCATGACAAAAAAAGCTGTAAAACAGATGTTCATGCTGATAAGCAATGGTCAAACAAAGTTAATTATTCTTTATTTTACAGGATGTTTCTGTGACTGCCGAAGCACAATAGGACAAAGATAGATTAACAGAGAAAAGATAAGAGGTGTGTGTGTTTTCACACCCCTTTAGCAAACAACAGCAGTTACAGTTTTCTTGACCGCTTTGATGCAGCCGTCAACTGAAACTCCACATTTTAAAACAGTGAACACACAGGACTAAACAGTGGCGCTCATGTTCAAAATTACACATTTTGCTTGCAAAATGCTCTAACCGTGTCAGAACATTTACAGTTTTTCCCAATTGTTTACACACAATGACTTGTACTTCAGACACAATGACTACAACATGTAACTGATGCACCGACCCCCTAAACCAATTCTGCTAAACTCCAAGCACAATTCCTGCTTTACACTCAAATTGCAGATTTAAAACACACTTTTTTCAAAACACTACACACAATTCTCTGCATTTGGCACAATTTTCATGCAGAAAATCTCTTGTTTTCACAAGGAACACACTGACATTCAGCATTGTAAAGTCAGTTGTCCTACTCTGCATACTAACTCATTACAAGTAAACACCTGTCACACATAAACGCAATTTAGAAATCAGAGCTCATCTCATATTCTCCATTTCTCAATCCTATTGAGGACTTTATTTCTGCCTGGGGATGGAAAGTGTCTGACCCAAATCTACACTTTTTTTGTTTTGTTTTTACTGTAACTATTCTGTAAATCCTTCTGTTGATGGCATATGTAGACCACGCTATGTGCAACTTTGTGTTGGTTGGGATGAACACTGTGTACGCTGTTTTTGTGGGGAAAATACAGTCAAATATATTTGGTTCTGTGTATTTGTGTGTTTTGTATAAAAATAATATTCTAATATATATTACACTGCACTTCTGTGGGCATATGTACTGTCTGTAGTAAGTGTAACACTGAACAGAAAAGGCTTACAGTGAGTCATTATGATGAATGGAGAAGACGTGGTCATAGTGTTTTACATTAAGCACATCAGTGATCAACTGCTTCTTATAAATGTCTACTCATGGGATGGTTTGTGTGTGTCATCTGAAAACAAAACAGCATTTTGTGAAGAAACTACATTGTTTTGAATGTAAAGTTTGATTTTGCAGGAGAATTGAAGGGTTTGTGTGTAGAGTTCTGACAATATGAGACATGCTTTCAGAAAATGTGTGTAAACAATTTGATTAAGAGTTCTACAGTTTTCTTGTTTTTGTTGCTATATATATCATGTTATCTCTTTGCTGATAGATCTTCTACTTTTCATATACATTTATAAGTTTGTATATTATCTAGAAAAAATGCAATAAAAAATAAATAAATTTTAAAAAGCGCCATATAGTGTTGCTTTAAAATGGTAACAGTTGAGGGAATATGTATATTTTTTATTGCAATTTTAGAACACAGAACATACAGTACAAGGGCAATAGCAGCATTATATTGACATCAAAACAAATACAATATAAAAAGAAAATAAAAAATTGCAATTATTCAAAGACAAAATGTAAGGCTTTAAAATAATTAACAGCTCTTTTTGCGGTGGTATTTTTTGTTTCTTTTATCGTGCATAGGTAATGACTTATTTCTATTTTAAAGTGAGTAAAATTAGGTTTTTTTTACTGCCCATTTACATTTATGAATAAACTATTTTCCATATATAATGCGGAAATTAACAATATGCCAAGTCGACTGTATTCTCATAAAAAAATAAAACATCTTATTCTTTGAATTCCAATGCAATATCAGTTGAGGGAATATTATTGTGAAAAATAAATATATAACTATACGAATGCGAGTCTGCAGTCATTCTCTCCTTGTTCACAGGGCCGGTGTCCTGACATTTGCCAGATATTAATACTAATACTACTAATACCAGGGCTTGACTAACTTTTTGGATCACCAGCCACTGTGGCTTTAGTTTTCCACCATTACTGGCCACTCACCATTTTCACTAGCCACAATTTTGTTGTTGGGAAAATATATTTGATATGCATAAATTAGAATTTGGCATGCTAAAATTACTTCATTTAGATTTTGTGTTTTTCCACTTGCCTCCTCATTCATTTCAGAGTTTTTTGTTTATGAGCTTACTCAGTGAGCATGAGCAAATGGGTTGTGCTTTCATAAAACAGTGTCACATTTGTTACGTCCCTGATGTTAATGGTCTAGGAGTGGGAGCAACAGTGAAAAGTTATTTAAAATGTTGGTTGGGGTGAGTGTGTATCAGTCCCCTGCTTTCACGACAACACACCAAATTAAAAGTTAAAGAATTTATTAACAGAAATGTACAAAAACTGGGAAGCAAAAATTGTCTTCAGGAGGGCGAAAGGCCAAAACAACAAACAAAAGTACACTCTAGCTAGTTAGGGAGTAAAACTGTCTAAACTGACAAAGCAAAACAAAATCAACAACAGAAATGTACACTAACTCCCTAACTAAACATAAACAAGAGAAAAATGGTTTTAGAAATAAAATGGCACCCACCTCCCTACGGCTTCCAAACACAAAGGTATTTTTCAAAAGCAGAGTTCAAGTGGTTTCAAAAGCTTTTACAACAGAGTTTTTAACTTCAACAAGTTAAGCACAACAGTGTCAATAATCTTTCAACAAGACAACCAAGCAGGAGAGAGACCACACTCTGGAATACATTCAAACAGCATGGAATGTAACGCATTGCAATTAGTTTTCTTTCACAGGACTTTTCAGGGCTTAACACAATAAGGATTTAGCTTCTTTTTTTTTTCTCTGGCCACACCAAACTAAATATTTCCTTGCCACAAATTTTAAATAATGTGTCAAAACAAGCAAAATACTGCTGTATACGTACACTTTGTCACGGTTGCAGGTTGTGCGCTCTTCCTGGCGTGTCTCTGTTATTGTCACGTGGTTCGGTGTTGTCATTTTTGTGCGCTGTAGTAGCGTTGTGTTTTGATCACGTGTTGTCGATCAGCTGTTCTGATCATTTGTGTCAGCTGTATCTAATTATCCCTTCTATATATGTGCTTGGCGTTCTTTGTTCCTTGTCAGTTCGTTATTACTCATTTTGCCCTCTGTGTGTGTTATTAGGAAGCTCAGTATTATTTTGGATCTGCCTGTCATTCCGAGGACTTTTCCAATTTAGACTCGTTCTGTCGGCTCTGCACTATTTTCTGTTCTTTTGTTTTGACCCTTTGTTTCTCCGGTCATTAAAAGACCTTGCAATTGGATCCTTATTGTATTGTATTTTTTATATAACACGTGACACACTTTTTATTCAACAAAACAGCTGACATTTAAAAATATATATATTCTCACGCATCTAAAACTGCACAGTGGTCTGTTCTGGCTCCCAGATCAGCAGTTAACTATGCATACAACAACATATTAAAGCAATATTATTGTAAAGGATGATTATTAAACTATATTAACAAAAATAACAGCAAGCAAAAGAAAGCGGGTAAAAAACATTCCGTGCGCGATAATGAAAGGATGACGCCACACACACGGTTAATGTTAGGCTAATTAATAATCTGCTCAAAGAATGGTTAAAGCGAAAGCGGCAAAAACTGCTGCTGCTTACAAACAATCTCGAGCCCTTGAAGGACTGTGGGTGCACGAGTATCGCACTAGTTTCGTTTACAGGCACGGTTGCTTCAAGTGAGGAAACGGCACAGGAGTTTTTAAACACTCACGCGCATCAAATCATCTGTGCGCGACACCAAAGCCCTCGTCAGTGAGTGAGGAAAGCCTGTTTCACCATGCGCGTGAAAAGCTGTTTTTGTCAGTCGTGCTGCTTCTCGATTCTAAGATCACATTTGTACGCATATTGACAAGCGGTCATAAACTAACAGTGTAATCTGGAGTGACGACGAGCCAGCACTGGCCATCTAAAAATGAGTTTCAGCCAGCCAAAGTGGCTAGTGGGAGTGGCTGTCTAACCCGCCACAACCAAAATCTACCCGCATTTGGCGAGTGTTAACGTAAAGCCCTGACTACTACTATTAATAGTAATAATTAATCCATAAATAAATAAAAGCACAAGTTTTTGTTATGTCAAGATCATGAGAAAAACAAGTCGTGATCACAAGAACACAAGAAAGAAAAAATACTTTAATGCCTCTTAGGACTTCCGTACTTTGGTGACCATAGCTAAAACAATAAAGTTTGCACTGCTTGAATAACATCGGTGTTAACTGGTTTGCAAAATGTTGGGGAAAATGTGTCAACCCATTGAGAAAGGGTTTACACGTTTGCAAGACATGTCTTCTGCTCTGATGGGTTAGTGATGAGGAAAATAGAGTGGATCCTAGGTCAACACAAACAAGAAAAACTGTAATACCAGCTCACAGAAATAACTAGAATAATAGGGCGGCACGATGGCTTAGTGGTTAGCACTGTGGCCTGACAGCAAGAAGGTTGCTGGTTTGAGTCCTGGCTGGGCCAGTTGGCATTTCTGTGTGGAGTTTGCATGTTCTCCCTGTGTTGGTGTGGGTTTCCTCTGAGTGCTTCGGTTTGCCCCACAAGTCCAAACACATGAGCCAGGAATTGGGTAAACTGAATTGCCCGTAGTGTATGAGTGTGTATGGGTGTTTCCCAGTACTCGGTTGCAGCTGGAAGAGTATCCGCTGCGTAAATAAATTAGCTGGAATAGTTCGCAGTTCATTCTGCCCCTGATAAAAAAAAGACTAAGCAGAAGGAAAATGAAATATATGATTTGTTCATTTTTATTTTTCAGTTACAACATATGCAGTCAGTGCATCCCATTTCACAAGGCACAGATCAAGTGAATGACATCGATAATAAAAACTCTTCGCTCATTTGCATAATTTCGTTCTTGCTAAACAGACACAAATCCTACACTGCAAAAAAAGCTTTTCTTTCTTAGATTTTTTTGTCTTGTTCCTAGTCCAAATATCAAACAATTCCTAAATCAAGAAGCATTTTGTATTTAATTATTTAGATTTAGGGTGACACGGTGGTCAGAACTGTGGCCTCACAGCAAGAAGGTCGCTGGTTTGAGTCTAAGCTGAGCCAGTTGGCATTTCTGTGTGGAGTTTGCATGTTCTCCCCGTGTTGGCGTGGGTTTCCTCTGGGTGCTCCGGTTTCCCCAAAAGTCAAAACACATGCGCTATAGGGGAATAGAATAAACTAAATTGGCCGTAGTGTATGAATTTGTGTATGAATAAGTGTGTATGGGTGTTTCCCAGTGATGGGTTGCAGCTGGAAGGGCATTCGCTGTGTAAAACATACGCTGGTATAGTTGGCAGTTCATTCCGCAGTGGTGACCTAGAATTGTTTCTAGTTCAAATGTCTACATTTTAAAGCAATTGGCAGATCATTTTGCTTGTATTAAGGAAAAACAAATCTTAATTTGGGCTTATTTCTTCTAAAGTTAAAAACAAAACAATATTTTACTGAAATATTGATTCATTGATATTTTATCAATATACAAATATTGATATTTGTCCTAAGACACAAACTAAGAAAAGCATTTTTTTCATTGTGATGATTTAATTTCTGTACCTGAATACTGTTAGACTCCCCAGAAACATCAAATAGAGCAAGTCAAACCATCTAACTGTATTCATATTAAAATATTTAGCACAGAAAAATTAAATATCGCATTACCTTTTTCAATATCGTGCAGGTCTATACTAAAATGTCAATAAAAGTCATTTTGTTAAACTGTAGGACTAAGCCGAAAAGAAAATGAATGAATTTTAATGGTAAACATGCCTTGCGATGTTGATTGTTGCCTGTTTTGTGATGTAAACTTTTTGCAACAATAAAATTTTTTTTATATATATATAAAATAAAATAAAAATTAACCATTATCTTGGACAAAAAAGTCACCATTACAAAAATAAACAAGCCTTCATCTACAGAAATCCTAAGAGGCCATGCATTAAAATATTTTTCCTCTCTTGTTATGTCGTGATCACGACTTAATTATCTCGTGATCTCGACATAACAACTCGTTTTCTCGTGATCTCGACATAACAAAAAGTTATGTCGTGATCACGACTTATTTTTTTTGCTTTTATTTATTTATGTATTAATTATTATTATTATTATTATTATTAATAATATCTGGCAAATGTCTGGCCAGAGAGTCTACACCGGCCCTGCGAACAGGGAGAGAATAGCCCAACTGCAGACACGCATTTGTGCGAGACACATTAAAGGCGTTCAGAACACCCATAATATGAGAGCAAACGCTCGTGCTTATGATTAATGTCTATTTATGATTATATTCACGTATTTGATTATATACCATTATTTACAATAATATTCCCTCAACTGTTACCATGTTAAGGCAACTCTATATGGCGCAAAATAAGTTGCTGCATGCATGAATTAAATTATGAAGAATGATGAAGATCCTGCACTTGCTTTGATCCTTTCCGCAAATTACTAAGTTTACAGTATGTTAATATCACTGCAATATTATAGTACAATATTATAGACTGAAAGATCCGCTGTAAATGCTGCTCTCTGAGTGTAAACATGTAAACACAAACTATTCCCGTTGTGCAGGATTTTCGCCGCATTTTGTGACAGGATAGTCTATACAGACACGGCTTTCTGACGCTACCTACCGAGTAAATAAGTTACAGAGAAATGCGGAGGATTTTTTTTTTTCTCTCATTCGCCGTGCGGTATCAAATCAGCCTCTGTGTGTTTGTTTTGCCTGTGAAATCAGCACGTGCCCAAATGGAAACTCCCTTCTATGCAAATCCTACCCTCTTTCCCTCCCACGACACTCCCACACTCCCACAGCTGGACACGCCCACTTTCCTTACTTTTTTCAAACTAGAGGTGTGAAAACACCCTGCTGAGACAGGGGGGTTTCATGGCACTTTAAATAACAACTTTAAAAATGCGCCATAGAGTTGCTTTGAAATGGTAACAGTTGATGCAAACTATTGTAAATAATGATCATATACATGAACATAATCATGAATGTACATTAACCAGGAGCACGAGCGTTTGCTCTCATATGATGGCTGTTCTGAACGCCTTTAATGTGTTGCACGAATGCACGTCTGCAGTTATTCTCTCCCTGTTCGCAAGGCCGGCGTCCTGACATTTGCCAGATATTAATACTAATACTACTACTAATAATAATAATAATAATAAATACATAAATAAATTAAAGCAAAAAAAATAAGTTGTGATCACGACATAAGTTTTTTGTTATGTCGAGATCACAAGATAATTAAGTCGTGATCACGACAAAACAAGAGAGAAAAAATATTTTAATGCATGGCCTCTTAGGACTTTCGTATTCATCAGCTTTGAAAAAAAAAAAAAAAAAAACACACAGAAATGCCAACTGACCCAGCCGAGGCTCAAACCAGCAGCCTTTGTGCTGAGGCAACAGTGCTAACCACTGCACCACCGTGACGCCCTATGAAAACATACTTTTACATTTTTCAGAAACTTGGAGCATGATTCAGGTCTGAAGGGGTTAAAAGTCAACAGAGCGGAGATCAACATCCCATAATGCAATTTACAATCGTAAAATCAACAAAAACACACAAATACGTCAGCGGATATCATTTTACATTCATTTTCTTTTCGGCTTAGTCCCTTTATTATTCTGGGGTCACCACAGCGGAATGAACCGCCAACTTATCCAGCACATGTTCTACGCAGCGGATGCCCTTCCAGCTGCAACCCATCTCTGGGAAACACCCATACAGACTCATTCACACTCATACACTACGGACAATTTAGCTCACCCAATTCACCTGTACTGCATGTCTTTGGACTGTGGGGGAAACCGGAGCACCCGGAGGAAACCCAGGCGAACGCAGGGAGAACATGCAAACTCCACACAGAAACGCCAACTGACCCAGCTAACGAGGCTCAAACCAGCGACCTTCTTGCTGTGAGGCGACAGCACTACCTACTGCGCCACTGCGTCGCCTATCATTTTACAGTGTGTCAGAAGTATTACTCACTCAGGCAGCATTGGGCATCGCTTTTTTTTAATATGAGCCCTCAGACTAGGCAAGTGAGCAAAGCTTTTCCTGCAATGCGAGCACTTGTGCGGCTTTTCTCCCGTGTGAGTTATCTCATGAGCTTTCAATGATTCAGAATAAGCGAAACTCTTCTCACAGTGTGAACACGTGTACGGTTTCTCGTCGCTGTGCATCCTCTGGTGTGCTTTTAATTGGCTCAACGTCACGAATC
Source organism: Danio kyathit (assembly GCA_903798195.1). NCBI lineage: Eukaryota > Metazoa > Chordata > Actinopteri > Cypriniformes > Danionidae > Danio > Danio kyathit. The sequence continues at coordinate 4,161,787 of LR812539.1, forward strand.
TCTTTCCGCAGTCAAAACACAAGTGAGGTTTGTCTCCAGTGTGCATACGCTCGTGCTCTTTTAGCTTTTGCATCGACGTATAACCTCTCCCGCAGAAGCAGAAGTGCGGCTTTATGGCGGCGTGGACTTTTTGATGTCGTTGTAAGTATGTTGGTAGAGTAAACGTCTTATCGCACTGATCACAGCTGAACGACTTCACTCCGGTGTGATAGAGCTGATGGTCTGCGAGGTGTTTTTTAGAGGAGAAGCTCTTCTCACACTGAGTGCAAGCGAACACGCGCTTTTCTCCAGAGTGAATCATCATGTGACTTTTGAGGGCGTTGGTGTCAATGAAATTGTGTCCACACTGAGCGCACGAATACGGCTTTTCTCCAGTGTGAACTCTCATGTGCCTGTTCAGATCTCCTTGGTGGATGTACGTCTGTCCGCACTTTTTGCATGCATGGGGTCTTTCTCCGGTGTGAAGTCTCATGTGTATGTCCAGCTTTCCCTTATCTGTGAAGTCCTTCCCACATTGAGTGCACGTGAACAGATCTTCTCTGGTGTGAAACCTCATGTGTCTTGTAAGATCTGGTTTATGCGAGTAGCTCTTTTCACACTCGGAACAAGCGAATTTTTTCTTGACCTCAGTTTTTGGAGCTTTTGTCGGTCTGTGAGTCTTCTCAGTCTGTGAAGTGACTTCGTTTGCATTTTCTTTACTGGGATTGAAAGGTTTTTTGAATTGATTACGTCTGTCTTTATTCGCTTTCGCTGGACCTAGAATTAAATAAATAGAAAATATATTTTAAAAAAGAAGATATTTTGCACCAAAATATATCACGATAAACAATATTATTGTCAATTTAAGACCATTTTATGCCACTCATCATCATATAATGCCAGAATGACAATATAATATCACAATGCAAGTACACTCTTACAGGCAGTGCAGAATTATTAGGCAAATGAGTATTTTGACCACATCATCCTCTTTATGCATGTTGTCTTACTCCAAGCTGTATAGGCTAAAAAGCCTACTACCAATTAAGCATATTAGGTGATGTGCATCTCTGTAATGAGAAGGGGTGTGGTCTAATGACATCAACACCCTACAGTATATCAGGTGTGCATAATTATTAGTCAACTTCCTTTCCTTTGGCAAAATGGGTCAAAAGAAGGACTTGACAGGCTCCGAAAAGTCAAAAATAGTGAGATATCTTGCAGAGGGATGCAGCACTCTTAAAATTGCCAAGCTTCTGAAGCGTGATCATCCAACAATCAAGCGTTTCATTCAAAATAGTCAACAGGGTCGCAAGAAGCGTCTGAAAAAAACCAAGGCGCAAAATAAACTGAGAACTGAACCATGAACTGAGAAAAGTCAAGCGTGCAGCTGCCAAGATGTCACTTGCCACCAGTTTTGCCATATTTCAGAGCTGCAACATCACTGGAGTGCCCAAAAGCACAAGGTGTGCAATAATCAGAGACATGGCCAAGGTAAGAAAAGCTGAAAAACGACCACCACTGAACAAGACACACAAGCTGAAACGTCAAGACTGGGCCAAGAAATATCTCAAGACTGATTTTTCTCAGGTTTTATGGACTGATGAAATGAGAGTGAGTCTTGATGGGCCCGTGGCTGGATCGGTAAAGGGGAGAGAGCTCCAGTCCGACTCAGAAGCCAGCAAGGTGGAGGTGGAGTACTGGTTAGGTCTGGTATCATCAGAGGAGCTTGTGGGGTCATTTCGGGTTGAGGATGGAGTCAAGCTCAACTCCCAGTCCTACTGCCAGTTTCTGGAAGACACCTTCAAGCAGTGGTACAGGAAGAAGTCTGCATCCTTCAAGAAAAACATGATTTTCATGCAGGGCAATGCTCCATCACACGCATCCAAGTACTCCACAGCGTGGCTGGCAAGAAAGGGTCTAAAAGAAGAAAAACTAATGACATGGCCTCCTTGTTCACCTGACCTGAACCCCATAGAGGACCTGTGGTCCATCATCAAATGTGAGATTTACAAGGAGGGTAAACAGTACACCTCTCTGAACAGTGTCTGGGAGGCTGTGGTTGCTGCTGCACGCAATGTTGATGGTGAACAGATCAAAACACTGACAGAATCCATGGATGGCAGGCTTTTGAGTGTCCTTGCAAAGAAAGGTGGCTATATTGGTCACTGATTTGTTTTTGTTTTGTTTTTGAATGTCAGAAATGTATATTTGTGAATGTTGAGATGTTATATTGGTTTCACTGGTGAAAATAAATCATTGAAATGGGTATATATTTGTTTTTTGTTAAGTTGCCTAATAATTCTGCACAGTAATAGTCACCTGCACACACAGATATCCTCCTAAAATAGCTCAAACTAAAAACAAACTAAAAACTACTTCCAAAAATATTCAGCTTTGATATTAATGAGTTTTTTGGGTTCATTGAGAACATGGTTGTTGTTCAATAATAAAATTAATCCTCAAAAATACAACTTGCCTAATAATTCTGCACTCCCTGTATAGTAACGAAGTAGAACTACTTCACTACTGTACTTAAGTACTAAAAGGTTGTATCTGTACTCTACTGGAGTATTGTTTTTTTCTCCTACTTCTACTTTCACTTCAGTACATATTTTCGATGAGCTTAATACTTTTACTCCAGTAGATTTTTTATGTGTTGCATAGTTACTCGTTACAATTATAAAAATGTTACGAATCAATCATTCATTGATCAGACGATCAAAGAAGACAGTGCTGCCTGCCTGCATTGAGAGCACTTTAGTTTGTTTTAGACAAGGAAAACCCAGAAATTCCACCTTCAACTCCTTCACTTTCAACTGTTCGTGGCGATGAGGAAAAAGACCACCCGTGACCCTATTTAGAGCCAATGTTTGCATTTGTCGGAGTGAAAGACAGTTCATATAGAACGAAGTGAATACTCTACTGTCGGATTTGAAGAAACATGTCAAGTTAAAGATAATATAATACACAAAACAGCAGTTTGAGCTATCCATAAGAGCTAGATAAGTTAACTACCGTTAGCTACCCGCGATTCATATCATGCTGCAATGTTCACATAACGTTAACTGTCTATCATAAAGGCTGTCACGCTGAATGGTGTTTTTGACCCATCATATATATATATATATATATATATATATATATATATATATATATATATATATATATATATATATATATATATATATATAAAATAAATTGTAAACCATGGTTCTTTTTGTTCTGCTTAATCCTGTGCCCCCAAAAAGATATTTAAAATAAACAAAACAATATGTCTTTTGATTGCTTTTTTAAAAATAACTACATAACGCAATACTTGTACTTTTACTTTCAGTACTTGAGTAGTAAATTTTTAAATAAACTACTTGCAATACTAAAGTAGAAAAAATGTTGAATACTTTAGTACTTCCACTTAAGTATTGTGCTTAAAGAGCACTTCAACTTCTACTCAAGTCACTTTTTTGATAGAGCACTTGTACTTTTACTTAAGTCTGGGTCTCTAGTACTTTATACATCTCTGTAAAAAACATCCTATTTTATTCTTGAGAATATTTCATTTATAGTCATTTTATCTATTTAATAATGAGGCACTGGAATCAGAATGTGAAAACACATATCCTAAATAAATAATAATAATAATAAATGTTGCAAGGTAAAGAGTAACAGAGGCTGCGATATCTGCTACCAGATCTATTTTCAGCTGTTAGACACCCACATGAAAATATACTATAGTAATTTATAGTAAATACTACAGTGTTTTATTAACCATGCTGACACCGACTCCTCCAATGGGAGATCGAGATGTTGCACAATCAGCTAAAATGTTGCTAGAATTGATTTTCATGTACGAGCGATATATATTTTATTGACATTTCAGTAGTTTTAAATAATATAATGCATTATGTAGAGAAATACGTCTTCAAAATAACAGAAAATGTATCGGCAGTTAGGCCTGTCACGATATTTATTTTCGTTGTGTGATATATTGCACCAAAATTATATTGCGATAAACGATAATATTGTCATTTTATGCCACTCATCATTATATAACGCTAGAATGACAATATAATATCATCACAATGCAAGTAAACTCTTCCAATGAACACATCATATTTTATTCTTAACAATATTTCATTTAATTAGTCATTTTAACTATTTAATAATGAGGCATTGGAGTCAGAATGTGAAACGTACATCTTAAATAAATAATAATAATAAATGTTGCAAGGTAAAGAGTAAAAGAGGCTGTGATATCTGCTACCAGATCTATTTTCAGCTGTTAGACACCCACATGAGAATATACTATAGTAATTTATAGTAAATACTATAGTGTTTTTTAACCATACTGACACCGACTCCTCCAATAGAGATAAAGATGTTGCACAATCAGCTAAAATGTTGCTAGAATTGATTTTCATGTACGAGCGATATACATTTTATTGACATTTCAGTAATTTTAAATAATATAACGTATTATGTAGAGAAATACGTCTTCAAAACAACAGAAAATGTACTGGCAGTTAGACCTGTCACGATATCTTTTTTTGTTGTATGATATATTGCACCAAAATATATTGCCATAAACGATAATATTGTCATTTTATGCCACTCATCATTATATAACGCCAGAACGACAATATAATATCATCACAATGCAAGTCCACTCGTCCAAAAAAAAAAACATCCTATTTTCATTTAATTATAGTCATTTCAACTATTTAATAATGAGGCATTGGAGTCAGAATGTGAAAACGCACATCCTAAATAAATAAATAATAATAATAATAAATATTTCAAAGTAAAGAGTAACAGAGGCTGTGACATCTGCTACCAGATCTATTTTCAGCTGTTAGACAGCCACATGAGATTATACTATAGTAATTTATAGTGAATACTACAGTGTGTTTTACCCCATAAAACCAAAAGAAAGTTTGTGCCTCATAGAGAATAATATTTAGAAATTTAAGAGTTGATTTGAATCTTTTATCTCAAATGATGCGCGTTTAATTCATTTAAGCATTTACAGTGTTCGACTTAATGAAAATATGGATTTATATAAAATCAACAAAGGCATATCTGTAAAAAGCAATGCTTGCGCATCATAGAGAATAAGATTTAGACAATCTTTATAATTCATTTGAATCATAAATGGTGTCAGAGTTTAATTGACTTTTACCATTTTTACATTAAAAGTTATTTTTAAATGATTATAAAATAAATAAAGTGCTAATTCTGAACATTTTAGTACTGGTTTTATTTAATCAATCAATCAATCAATGAAACTTTAATTTATATAGCACCTTATTACAACCAGGAGGCTGCCCAAAGTGCTTTACAGTCTTAAAAACAAAAATTGAACATTAAAACACATCAAATTATATGAACACAAGTGTCAACAAAACAGCATTTTGTACTAACGAATATCAAATAGCAAGTCTAAATAAAAAGGTTTTGAGTTTAGCTTCAAATAGTGCCACATCTGTGATGATACGAAGTTTAAAGGCCGGGTCTTCCATAGTTTATAGAGGTAAAGTTGGTTTTATATTCGCACCTTCGTTCATTTAGAAGTATATATATTGTTTACTATGTTACTTTGAATATTCGATCGAAATGAGCATGCAAGTATGACTTCTAAACAACACTAACACTGTTTTTTTTTTACTGTGAACAATGTAGTTTGATAGTCATTGACTATTAATATGATTTCGCTATTTAAAGTTTGCAAATAATACGTTTATGAAATTATATTATTAAGGGGAAAGTCCGAATGTGCGAATATAAAACCAACTTTACCTCTATCCATAGTTTTGGGCCTGCTGCTGAAAATGAACGATCACCTCATTGTTTGTACCTGGATCTGGGGAACTCCAGCAACAACTGACCTGCTGATCGTAGGCCCTGTTCGATTTATAAACCTTTAATATCTCATAAATATAAAGGTGTAAAACCACTAACTGCATTAAAAACAAACAAAAGTAGTTTAAAATCAATTCTGAGCCTAACAGGGAGCCAGTGAAGAGAGTTCTTCAGGTGTAATGTGCTCATGTTTCCGACTATTCGACAGCATGCATCAGCAGCATTTTGCACGAATGGCTTTTTCTAGGTCACGCTGGCTAAGAAATGGCTTGACTTCGGCAAGAAGGCGAAGCTGAAAAAAGCTAGCCTTGAAACTACAGTCCAAGTTCACTCCTAAATTTTTAACTACATGGCTAAAATGTGGGGAAAAGCTAAGATAATTTGATAGAGGTAAAGTTGGTTTTATATTCGCACATTCGGACTTTCCCCTTAATAATATAATTTCATAAACGTATTATTTGCAAACTCTAAATAGCGAAATCATATTAATAGCCAATGACTATCAAACTACAACATTGTTCACAGTCAAATAAACAGTGTTAATGTTGTTTAGAAGTCATACTTGCATGCTCATTTCGATCGAATATTCAAAGTAACATAGTAAACAATATATATACTTCTAAATGAACGAATGTGCGAATATAAAACCAACATTACCTCTATGATAATTTGAGGGTAACTCATTAGGCAGGTTAGAATGGTCTAATATATTTACATTAAATTTATTACTATTGCATAATTTCTTTCATATGGTTGAATTAATTCATTCGTATGACAAATTATTTTTAAATCGAGAAATTAAGCCTTGTGCAACATAAAGGACACATATGTCATATTTATGACATATTGGCTCAAACTATAACAGCAGCTAAGAATTTAATTGAACCGAAATGATGACCGTCTAATGAACGTCAAACTAACCACGGACACTCCGTCGATTATTATCTAGTTTTTTTTTTTTTTATATATACATAAATGTAAATTTTCAAACCAAAAACCTTTTTTTAATTATATATCTTGCTTATTGAAATGCAGTGTTACTTTAAAACAGTTTCTAACTCTTTTACAAAAAAAGGCTTTAATAACAACTGAAATTTGTAAATTATATAATCTTTTTCTTTAATGTGTAATGTATTTACCCCTTCTGTTTGTTTTTCTTTTGTTGTTTTCTTTTTCTAAAAATGTTTTCTTTTTGTCTTTCCATTTTCTTTATAATGTACTGCGATTGTATATTCTCACTTTTCGATAGAGGTAAAGTTGGTTTTATATTCGCACCTTCGTTCATTTAGAAGTATATATATTGTTTACTATGTTACTTTGAATATTCGATCGAAATGAGCATGCAAGTATGACTTCTAAACAACACTAACACTGTTTTTTTTGACTGTGAACAATGTTGTAGTTTGATAGTCATTGGCTATTAATATGATTTCGCTATTTAGAGTTTGCAAATAATACGTTTATGAAATTATATTATTAAGGGGAAAGTCCGAATGTGCGAATATAAAACCAACTTTACCTCTATCATTTAAAATAGCTATTAAGGAATACAAATTACCAGTGGCGCAATTCCCAGGGGGGACAGGGGGGACATGTCCCCCTCACTTTTTTTTTTTAGATAGGCCTATACCACTTTACTTCATGCTATAATGTCCCCACGAGAGTCGAAAAAAAAGTTATTTTTTAAATCACGATGTGTACGCAAAATTAAGTTCGCCGTCACAAGTATCACCAACATTCCACAACTACAGTATCACCATCACTCAGATTTGGTCCCCCCCACCTCTTAGACCAGAATTGCACCCTTGCAAATTACTCTAACCTGTTCGTTTCTTTGTAGCTTCGTGTCTTTTTCTGCAGGCTTCTTCCTCAATCTCCATCTTTACTACAGTATGTCAGTTGTTTCACCTGCAGTAATTCCTCCTGTTTGCTTAAAAATGGGGATATTCCTCAGAGTTTAAACACCCGTGAACGGATGTGGGCGGGGCTTAATTGGCTACGTCATCTCCACATTTACACTCCTTGAATAATGCAGATATATATATTTTAAACAAATCAGCTAATTTACTTTCTTACAAAAAAAATATGCAAAAATGGTCATTCCCTATTAAACTTAAAGAATATAACTCCATAATAAAAGCCATTCAGTCTGATTTACTAATGCTAATGAGAAGTCACATGTCCTCATATAGTACTCAAAGAACTGATCCTGTACTATACTTAAATGGGGTAGACTTTTGTAGTAAAAAATGCACAAAGTTATTAGATTAATGTTTTTTAAAAACAGAGCCTTAAAGCCTAGAGGGAAATGTTTTTGGAATGTTTGTTTTGAAGATATTGTGTGGAAAAAAGCTTGGTTGCGTTTCTGCATAAGTAATAAACACAGGGAACTACATTTTAAAACACTTGTTCACAACATTTATGTTACCAATTATACATTATCGAAATTTATGCAGACTGACGATAATTGCTCATCCTGTTTAAATCATCCAGAGTCTTTGGTTCATCTTTTTTATGAATGTCAACATTCAAAGAAGTTTTGGGAAGATCCGGGAAAAAAAATCAGGTTTTAGATGTAATTTGTCCCCCAAAGACGTTTTATTTTATTATGTATCAAATAATTTATCTGTGGATTTTATAATGACTCTTTTGATTTTATTTAGTAAATTTTATATGCATAAATGTAGATTGAATAACTCTAAACCTTGTTTAAAGGTTTCCATTATAAATTTTCATTGATATATAGACTCGCTTCAGTATATTAATAGTAAGAAATGTCAAGATACAGCTATAGTTGCAAAGGAGCTGAAGTTAATTGAATAGTACTTGCTGTCAATTGGGTAAGTTAAATCATAATATCATTGTAAAGGTCTCTATGTTTTTTTTTTATAAAGCAGTTCTTGAAAGCATTGTTAGATATGGTATCACAGTGTGGTTTGGCAACCTATCTGTTCAGTGTAAATCCAAGTTGATGCATCTCTTAAAGACAGGATGGAAAATAGTTGGGCACGATGAAAATTTTTATCCTCAATTTTATATGAGAATTGTGTCCTCAACCAGGTGGAAAGGATTGTGAACGATCCAACTCATTTTTTGTTTCCACATTATGAACTGCTTCCCTCTGGTAGAAGATATAGGCCCAGTTTCACACACAGGGCTTAGATTAAGCCAAGAGTAGACCTTAGTTAAATTAGGCTATTTAAGCCACATTTATAAAAATGGCCTTAGAAAGATATATTACTGGTGTGCACCTGGAGAAAAAAATGACACTGATGTATTTTAAAACATCTCACTGCAAGTTATTTTCAGTTGAGAGAGCTCAAACATGCAATTTAATCCACGACTAGCCTTAAACCTTGTTTGTGAAACCGGGGGATAGAGTCCCAAAGTGTAGGTTGAACCGTTATAAGAAATCCTTTGTACCTGTTTCAGTGGGTTTATTTAACAAGAGTCTATCTTAATTAGCATTATAAATTCTGTAACTGCTGTATTTTTGTATTGTTTTTATTTATGAAATGTCTGCAGCAATATGGTGATGCTCAGAACAAATTTCCTGTCAAGGACAATAAAGTTACTACTACTACTATGTTGAAGTTGTCTTTTATTTATTGTGATTATGTAATTTATATTTTAGTTTATTTTACGTTATTAGTTACATTTGTATCTTATGGATGTCATGTTTAAATTGTATATTTGCTGTTGTTTAAATAAAAAAATAAAATAATGCAGATTTATTTACATAGTCCAATTTTTATCAACAAACTCTTAAAGCGTGGAAGTTGTGCTATGTGTACAATTTCTCTCCCCATAAAGCAATCTTGTGGAATAATTCTTATACTACTGTTAATCGGAAATCTCTCTATTTGCAAATCAGATAAAGGTATTTATTTCTTAACCAATATTTTAGACCAATCAGCTAATTTACTTTCTTACAAAAATTTTATGGAAAGATGGTCATTCCCTATTAAATTTAAAGAATATAACTAACAAAAGCCATTCCCTCTGGTATACTGAAGCTAATGAGAAGTCATATGTCCTCATAGTACTCATATATCTGATCCTGTACTACACAAATATGTTATATTTACTTTATTTTATTTCAAATAATTTATCTGTGGAATATATAATGAATCTTTTGATTTTATTTGGTAAATTTCATATTCATAAATGTAGATTGAATAACTCTAAACCTTGTTTAAAGGTTTCCATTATAGATTTTCATTTGTATATAGACTCACTCCAGTATATAAATATTAAAATATGTCAAGATACAATTATAGCTGCAAAGGAGCTGAAGTTAATTAAATAGTAAACTTGATGTGAATTGGGTAGGTTAAATCATAATATCATTGTTAAGGTCTCTATATTGAAGCTGTCTTTTTATTTATTTTGATTATGAAATTTACTTTAGTTTATTTATGTTATTATATATTTTTTTATTTATGGATGTCATGTTTAAATTGTATATTTGCTGTTTGAATAAAAATAAATAAATAATGAATAAATTAATAATCCAGATTTACGCATTTAATGTAAATAGTCGTTTATTTAAAAGTGTGGGAGAGTGATTGTTGTCAATAAGCCAAATATTTTCCTTCAAATAGTTTTTATTGTCATCAGTGGAACGACTGTGTGTGAATTGAGGTCATTTAGCGGACACGTCACACACTTTACATTCACTCGCAGACATCTAGTGCTGCATAAGTGCTCAAATTATCATTTAAAAAACAGACAATCAACCCAATTGTTTTACTTTAATAGCTGCTCAATAAAGACTGATGCAGAATTTATCATTGGACTGAAACAGTCACTTTGTGGGTTCAGCAGTTCTGGCAGAAAGAAACTTCACAGTTTCTCAAGATTAAAATAAAATAACTAAAGGTGAGCAAATTAGTTTCTCTTAATAATAATAATAATAATAATAATACAACAACAATACTACAAAAACTACAATATTGGCATAAACTACTACTACAAATGTGTCTGAAATTAAAGTAAACAGCGCCATCTAGAGGAACATCAGATTCACTGCCAAACTATTGAACTATTCTCAGGTTATTCTGGTGATCTAATTAATCTTTATTGCTATAGCGCTTTTACCATGTACAGTACAGACCAAAAGTTTGGACACACTTTCTCATTCAAAGAGTTTTCTTTATTTTCATGATTATGAAAATTGTAGATTTACACTGAAGGCATCAAAACTATGAATTAACACATGTGGAATTATATACATACAGTTGAAACCAGAAGTTTACATACACTCTAAAAAAAAGAAACATAACCATTTTGTTTTTAAATGTCTGATGGTAAATCAGACTAAACGTTTACTATTTTAGGTCTGTTAGGATTACCTAAATCATTTACATTTGCTAAATGCCAGAATAATGAGAGAAAATGTTTTTTGAGAATTTTTTATTAATTTCTAGACAGTCAAAAGTTTACACACATTTCCTTGGTATTTTTTTTAGCTTTGCTTTTAAACTGTATAACTTTGGTCAAATGTTTTGGGTATCCTTCCACAAGCTTCTCACAATAGTTTGAAGGAATTTTGGCTCATTCCTCCTGACAGAATTGGTGTAACTGAGTCAGATTTGTAGGCTGTCTTGCTCGCACACACTTTTTCAACTCTGCCCACAAACTTTCTATAGGATTGAGTTCAGGACTTTGTGATGGCCACTCCAAAACATTCACTCTGTTGTCCTTAAAGCACATTCTAACTAATTTGGCAGTATGCTTAGGCTCATGGTCTGTTTGGAAGACCCATTTGTGGCCAAGTTTTAATTTCCTGGCTGATATCTTGAGATGTTGCTTCAGTATTTCTACATAATGTTCTTTCTTCATGATGCCATCTATGCTGTGAAGTGGACCAGTCCCTCTGCAGCAAAACTGCCCCACAACATGATGCTGCCGCCCCCATACTTCACAGTTGGGATGGTGTTCCTAAGCCTGTAAGCTTTCCCCTTTGTCCTCCAAATGTAACACTGGTCATTATGGCCAAACAGTTCAATCTTAGCTCCATCAGACCACAGGACATGTCTCCAAACATTATTCTTTATCCCAGTGTAATTTAGCTAATTGTAATCTGGCTTTGTTGTTGATTCTGGCTTGTTGATTTTCCCATGTTGTCACACAAGGAAGCAGTGTGTTTGAGGTTTTCCTTAAATACTATTCTACAGTTGTGCCTCCAATTAACTCAAATGTTGTCGATTAGCCAATCAGAAACTTCCCAAACCTCGACACCATCATCTGAGCTTTTTCAGAGGCAGAATAATCTTATTGTATGTAAACTTGACTTTTAAGAAAAGTTATAACAATTTCTCAAAAAATATCTCCTAATATTCTGCTATTAAGCATAACAGAAACAAATGTGATCATCCTAACTTACCTAAAAGAGAACAAATTTAGTCACATTAACATCTGACTTTTTAAAAAATGGTTACGGGCCTTTTTATACAGTGTATGGAAACTTCTGGTTTCTACTGTAACAAACAAGTGTGAAACAACTGAACTTATGTCATATTCTAGGTTCTTCAAAGTAGCTCCCTTTTGCTTTGATTACTGCTTTGCACACTCTTGGCATTCTCTTGATGAGTTTTAAGAGACTGTACTGCAACCTAGTACTGGGAAACACACAATAAACTTTAACCTCTCAAATATCAATTCAATTCACCTTTATTTCTATAGCGCTTTTGCAATGTCGATTGTGTCAAAGCAGCTTCACATAGAAGATTATAGTAAATTAAAACGGTGTCAGTTCAGTTTTCAGTGTTTAAATTATTATATCCATAATAATTATGTATTTCGATGGAAACTTTGGTCACTTGGACAACTTTGAACAACTTTTTTTCTCATGATATCGCAGATTAGACAAAATGGAGAAACTCTTCCCACATGACGAGCACTGATGCGGCTTTTCCCCAGTGTGAACTCTCTGATGAGCTTTCAGGTTTCCTGAAAAACTGAAACTCTTCTCACAGTGTGAACACTTGTACGGTTTCTCTCCAGTGTGAATCCTCTGGTGTGTTTTTAAGTCGCTTGATGAACTGCAGCTCTTTCCACAGTCTGAGCACGTATATGGTCTCACTCCAGTGTGAATCCGCAGATGAACTTGTAAATTTTCCATTCGTGAAAAACTCTTTCCGCAAGAAGAGCAGCAGTGAGGCTTCAGTCCAGAGTGAACTTTAAAGTGCTTTCTTAAGTTTGATGCAGACATAAATGTTTTCTCGCACTGATCACAGCTGAACGGCTTCACTCCAGTGTGAATGAGCTGATGACTTTTGAGGCTGCTTTCAGTTTTGAAACTCTTTCCACACGGAGCACACACAAATAGGTTTCCTTCAGCGTGGACATTTAGATGTCGAATAAAGCTTCTTTTCTGAATAAAACACCTCCCACATTGAGTACACGTGAATGGTCTTTCTCCAGTGTGAATCCTCATGTGCTCATCATAGCCTCCTCTGTGAACAAAACTCTTTCCACACTGATCGCACACGAATTGTTTTTCGTCAGAGTGAACTTTTAGATGTCTATTCAAGGATGTTTTCAGAACAAAACTCCTTCCACATTGAGCGCAGGTAAAGGGATTTCCTCCATTGTGAATCTTCATGTGATCACTAAATTTTCTTTTGCAGTTGTAACTCTTTCCACACTGAGCGCATGCAAACGTTTTCACTCCGGTGTGAATACTCGTGTGATAATTCAAATCTCTTTTGGCGGAGAAACTCTTTCCACATTGAGCGCATGCAAACCTTTTTTCTCCGGTGTGAATCCTCATGTGTCTCTTAATGGATGATTTATATACGAGAGTCTTTCCACAATCAGAGCAAGTAAAAGATGCTTTGACTTCACTTTCTAGTGTAGATTCTTCAATTAAATTCTCTTCAGTCTTTAAAATGGGAGCATATTTGGCAACTTCATTTGTGAAATGATGATCTTTTTGACTCTGAAGCGGTTTGTCTTCATTCAGTTTCATCGAGTCTAAAATCAACATATTCAGATTGTTGTACGTGTAAAATACAAAGAGAGAAAAATGCATAACAGAAAAAAAGAGAGTCAAGTAAAGCCAGATTTGTGTGTGTGTAAAGGTAACTGGGTCAAAGTATATAATCAAGACATAAAATAACATAAAAAAGGACTACATTCACTCACCGGCCACTTTATTAGGTACACCTGTCCAACTGCTCGTTAACGCGAATTTCTAATCAGCCAATCACATGGCAGCAACTCAATGCATTTAGGCATGTAGACATGGTCAAGACGATCTGCTGCAGTTCAAAGCGAGCATCAGAATGGGGAAGAAAGGGGATTCAAGTGACTTTGAACGTGGCATGGTTGTTGGTGCCAGACAGGCTGCTCTGAGTATTTCAGAAACTGCTGATCTACTGGGATTTTCACGCACAACCATCTCTAGGGTTTACAGAGAATGGTCTGAAAAAGAGAAAATATCCAGTCACAGTTCTGTGGGCGCAAATGCCTTGCTGATGCCAGAAGAGAATGGCGAGACTGGTTCCAGCTGATAGAAAGGCAACAGTAACTCAAATAAGCACTTGTTACAACCGAGGTCTGCAGAAGAGCATCTCTGAACACACAACACGTCCAACCTTGAGGCGGATGAGCAGAAGACCACACCGGGTGCCACTCCTGTCAGCTAAGAACAGGAAACTGAGGCTACAATTCACACAGGCTCACCAAAACTGGACAATAGAAGATTGGAGAAACGTTACCTGGTCTGATGAGTCTCTATTTCTGCTGCAACATATGGATGGTCGGGTCAGAATTTGCCATCAACAACATGAAAGCATGGAGCCATCCTGCCTTGTATCAGCGGTTCAGGCTGGTGGTGGTGGTGTAATGGTGTGGGGGATATTTTCTTGACACACTTTGGGCCCATTAGTACCAATTGAGCATCGTGTCAACACCACAGCCTACCTGAGTATTGTTGCTGACCATGTGCATCCCTTTATGACCACAGTGTACCCATCTTCTGATAACTACTTCCAGCAGGATAACACACAAAGTCATAAAGCGTGAATCATCTCAGACTGGTTTCTTGAACATGACAATGAGTTCACTGTACTCAAATGGCCTCCACAGTCACCAGAGCGCAATCCAATAGAGCACCTTTGGGATGTGGTGAAATGGGAGATTGGCATCATGGATGTGCAGCCGACAAATCTGCAGCAACTGTGTGATGCTATCATGTCAATATGGAGCAAAATCTCTGAGGAATATTTCCAGTAACTTGTTGAATCTACGCCATGAAGGATTAAGGCCGGGTTTATACTCGACTCATCCGCTAGTTCGCTTCAGTGCGTGTGGGGAATGTGACGTCATCGCGGTGTTAGTGGAAGTTCGCTTTGGGTGCGTGCAACATGATTTCGGCTGGCGGTGCGCACAGGATTTTGTGAGAGTCGGGCGAACAGTGTGAGCGGCGTCGCGTTTGATTTGAGTTGAATATGAACCACTTTGAAGAGATTTTGTCTGAATCAGTACGACTGTACAGACATCTTTATGATACATGATCATAGAGATAACAGATGATCAATAATTATTGGTTAGAAATTGCAACAGCCGTGGGAAACGAGGAAAGTTTTTGTTAAAAGGTTTGGAAAAACCTGAGGCATGAGTTTAAGTCAAAAGAGTCCATGGCAAAAGTGGAGACGCAGGTACACAATTACAGAAATATGTTTTTCACCATTTATACCATTTATAGGTTTTACACTGATGTTTATATTACAATTTTGAATTTAAAACAATTTAATAGTTACTAAACTATAATTAAGGAACAAATTATTTCTTTGATAACTGCAAAGGAATATTTGAACCTATCAGTTTACAATATACTGATGGCCTGTTTTTCTAGGCTTTATTGGTGATAACGGTCAGGAATGTTGGCCATTATTATCTTTTTAGCATAAGAAGAAGACAGAAACTAGCCAGACAGTAATGAGTGAATTGTGGAGTGGGCTAAATCTAAAATGAAATCTGTATTTTTTAGTAAGCAACCCATGTTCTGTTGTCATTAATATTTTACTTTAGGCTTTAATAGGCAAAACTGTCCAAGATATGAACAAAAGCAAGTGATGCATCAAATTTGATTTAAAAATCTTGAATGGTGTCGGCGCCAGTGGTGTAGTGGTTAGTGCGTCGACACATGCACTCCGGTGTTCACGGCGACCCAAGTTCGATTCTGCCTCGCGGTCCTATGCCGATCCTTCCCCTCTCTCTGCTCCCCATTATTTCCTGTCAATACTCTCTACTGTCCTATCAAATAAAGGTGAAAACCCCTAAAAAAATAATTATAAAAAAAAAATAAAAATCTTGAATGGTTATAAAAAGGTCCTTATAATCATTAAAATAATTTATAAAAATAATTAGTTTAAAAATTTGAATAATATTATATGACGTAGTCTACTTCTCTGTTTATTCATCTGACTTTACGGTCAGTTTCTTTTGACCGCCCCCTGTTTTTTTAAAGAATATCACAACGGCGAACACGGCAAGCACCTCGTCCATTTCATGAGGTGCGCGCGCAGTCAGCGGAGGTGCGCAATGCGGCGCCAGGCGAAAGTAATCCAGCTTTAGGCAGTTCTGAAGGCAAAAAGGTCCAACCTGGTACAAGTAAGGTGTAACTAATAAAGTGGCCGGTGAGTGTATATAACAATAGAAAGCATTATCCATGAAGATCATAAGTTGTATGAAAAATGAAGCAAGAATAATATCTAGAAAAAATATAACAAAACCAATCGGTGGTGGAAAATAAGTTATTTGATCAATAATAATAATGTTAATATAGGTAAACTTAGTATTTATAATAACAACCATAATAGTTTTGATAGTAAATTTCAGTAAAAATGACATCAACAATAATAATTATAGTTACAACAATAACAGTAACAAAAATAATAACAACCTGAATAATGAATATTGATAATAATAATAATAATAATAATAATAATAAAGAGGCAACAGGAAAAGGACAAGTCAAAATAATAATAATATTACTAATTATCCTAATGATAATAATAACCTAAAACAAAAATAGGAGTAATAAAAATAATGAGGATATTACAACTCAAATAAAACAAATATTTTACAATTTAGATAAAGAAGGCCTAAAGCAGTGGAGTTAGTTTCGGATGTAATTGTTTTACATGTCAGTTTTCATCTTAATGTTCCTCATCAGTCATTAAAGTGAAATAATAAAAACACAAACCTATTTGTTCCTCTGTCTCTTCCTCTTTTATTCTGCAGGGTTCTTCCTCAGTCTCCATCTGTACTATGTCAGTTGTTTCTCCTGCAATGATTCCTCCTGTTTGGGAAGATCACAGATCAATACAGTTGTTAACCATGTTAAATCTGTACAGCATTTCTATTTATTTTTTTCTTCATGCTCTTAAACGTGATTATAATTATAAATAAGTCCAATACACATGAGAGTAAAGAGTGCTTTAAGTCAAGTCAAGTCGAGCTTTATTGTCATTGCGCTACATGTGTGGACATACAGAGGAACGAAATGAGCCTTGCAGGACAACAGTGCTACACAGATTAATCATAAATACAACACAACACTAGATATAAGAGCTATTTTTAAAAACCTGTGCATTACCAACATATACTATAAGATACACATAAGACAGGCTATACAAGTACTTTTACATTAGACAATGTTGTGCAGGATGCTGCACAAGAGAGGTATTAAAGGTGAATATTGAGCAAAAGTGGTATTTAAGGTTTTAATAGTGTGCTAAATATTGTTATTTAAGGTTGAAGAAAGCAGTGCAACATGATTGTGGTACATTTATAGTAAACATCGGAAGAAGCTGTTGAGTAGTAGTAAACTTAAGACTATACAAAATACTAGCTAACAGTTGTTTCAATTACTAATATCTATTTTATCTATCCACTAAAAATGACTGTAGTTATTGCAAATGGTCAAGTTAATCATACAGTTAACACAATAAAGTCTAGATGGGATACAGCTGCAGATACTCACTGCAATATGGAAAGCATAGATAGGATACAGCTGTGGCTACCCACAGCAATATAGCTTTTTTTTTTTTTTTTTACAAAGCAAGCTAATAACACCAATGGGGTATATGCCGAAGTATGCTAAAGGAGTTTTAATTTGCCAGTAAACCTAACCGCTTCTGGTGAACTGTATGCCATTGCAAAATCAAAGAAAAAAAAAAAAAAAAAAAAGGTCTGCCCTGCTGAGAAACAGTTTAAACCAGTCTAACCAGCTGGTTGGCTGGTTTTAGCTGGACGACCAGCCTGGTTTTAGAGGGGTTTTGGTCATTTTCAGGCTGGTATAAGCTGGACATGGCTGGTTTTGGCTGGTCAAGCTGGTTTAACTGGTCAACTCCCAGCCTGACCAGCTAAGTCCAGGCTGGAAATGGCTGGAAAACAGCCTGGAAATGGCTAAAACCCCTCTAAAACCAGGCTGGTCGACTAGCTAAAACCAGCCAACCATCTTAGGCTGGTTTAAGATGGATTTTTCAGCAGGGTGTTTTCTTTAAAAATCAGCAATCTCAACTGGCTGAGTGATATCCGATATAAAGTGGATCTCAGATTGTACAAGAAGCACTGCATTAAATTACATTTTCCCCCGCCATGTCTTTAAAATATGAACATTTATTATACCCCAGTATATTCAATGGAGCTTCTGCACGAGCCTACCGATCCTGAGCGAGTAAACGGCTTTTCATCTCATTTTACGCTTGAGCAACTAAATGAATGCCAAAGTCTATTTAACTAATTCTATTGTAATTACATGACAACATCGATGCTGTAAAAGGAATCGTATAAAATGGAAAAAAAGTCACATTACCCGTTCACAGGAAGTTTATCAGTATGGGAAGAAACACTAGCTCGGCACATACCCTATTAATGTTAATAAGCTGAGTCTATTTATCAATCTATCTATGCATACTTTTTCTACTTTTTTTTATCTATCCATAATTTTTCAATCTATAAATACTTTTTAAAACTGTTTCAAACTAAAACTACCTCTATAAAGTTTGTCTTCAAACTTTAATATATAGTTCTCGTTATATATTGCTGTTTTTATATTACTGTTACAGTTTGAGTACTAAAATACAATTAATTGGTCATTTAATAAATAACATAAATAATTCTTGATAACTTTCCACCATAGCTGTATCCCTTTCTACCAACAACCAGCCCCCTTCCCAATAAACTGGCGGGTGGTGAGTGTATAGTAATATAAACAAATGGCCCAATACTGTAGTTTTTTTTTTACAACTATAAGGTATATTATACTACAATACACAACAGTTTACTGTAGTAAAAACTAAAGTATACTACAGTATTAATAACAGTTTATCAGTTCACTATAGTAACGTTATCCTGTAGCATTCATTAAGTAATACTGTCATCATGTAAATACTAAACAATATAATACAATTTACTGTAGTAAGGTTCAAAAACAATATAGTATTTACTATAAATTACTAAAGTATTTGTTCAAGTGTGTAATGAGGATAAACAGAATATAGCTAGCGGGATTTTGCTAGATACTTGTGATACAAATCCATTAAAATGCCGAGCGTTATCTTCCACACGGACGTGAATAAAGCAAAAAACGACATGATTTGTTGAGCAATCTTATTATTTGAATATGAAGTGTAACTGCGAGTGTCACCAATCATGTAAAACCACAGTAAACTCGTTCTGCAAAGGGCAAATTACTTACCTTATTCTTCATAACACCACATCTGCAGCGTCTTGTGTTGTGTGCATCACTTAATTTGCTCCGTGTATGTACATATCAACATAGTTCCTCTCCATCACGGGATATTATCTCTAACCCAGGGGTGTCCAAACTCGGTCCTGGAGGGCCGGTGTCCTGCATAGTTTAGCTCCAACTTCCTTCAACACACCTGCCTGGAAGTCTAGTATACCTAGAAAGAGCTTGATTAGCTGGTTCAGGTGTGTTTAATTATGGTTGAAGCTAAAATATGGAGGACACCGGCCCTCCATGACCGAGTTTGGACACCACTGCTCTAACCTAATAAAGCTAAAACGAGTATCAGCAGTCTCTTGTTTGGTTCATTCTTTCAGCTTATTCTGCATATTTATAAATTACTCTTTCATCCCTGTTCGTTTATTTAGCTTAACCCATTTAATAGTCTTTCTTAATATTCCTGGAAGCCTTAAAGATGTTGTTTCTGTTGCCTTTTGGTAAGAAATCTAACCTTTACATAAAACTTTGATTAAAACGTTTTAATTTTGCATGGCCAGATCAGTTTACATACTTCCCGCTGCTTGCAAATGATCTAAAAAAGATAGTAATTGAAATCTATTGAAAGTGAAACTGAAAGTGACTTAGTAGCGAACACATTATGATGTTTCCTTCCGGTCACTTTTTTGACCAGGTATAAAACCTAATTTAATCAACATATAATTAAAGGAGGCTTGAAGTTAGTAAAAATATGTCAGTAAACAAAAACTAAGATTAAATCGATTGCTCAAATAAAACATTTTCGTTAACTGAAATAAACTGAAAGAACAATAAATAAATTAATTAAAACTAAATGAAACTATAAAAAGTGACTGAAAAATTATCTGAAACTTTTTTGAACAGGTAAAAAATCTAATTTACCCAACATTATATCAAAGAAGGGTTAAAGATTGCAAGGTTATTTAAGTAAACAAAATACTTAGACTAAATCTCCCCACATAGAAATATTTCTCTGGCCCACACAATCAGTTTTTGCTTGGCCCACATGTTGCAGTGAATTACGGTACATGTCTGGACCAAGTCTGGCTTCCAGACAAGGACCAAACATGGACCATATCTTGGTCAAGTCTCAGCCAAGTTAATAATTTATAACTGGGCCTGAACTGGGCCAGATAGGTTGGTGTGTCACAATTGCAATGAAATTGATAAACCGATGATGCATTGCGCTTTAGCCACACTATGGGCGTGCTTTTTCTCGAAGTGACCTGATTGGTAGACTTTTTTTCTTTACTCAAAAATTATTTTAATGTATTTAAAATGTGGGTCAAGACAGGCCAAACTTACATGGCCCACAAATCAGTTTTTAACATCTGGGCCAAATATTAAATTTGACATCTGGCCTAAATCTTGTGTGCAGCCTTAAAGACAGTGCCGTCTCTTCCAAACCCGGGCCATGTTTGGCCCACATGCTGCATGCCAGTGCCGGATGAATGCCTGCTGTTCCAGCTTTATGCCAAATCTGGGCCAGAATTCTTTGCTACTTGGGTATTGGTCAAAAAACATTTTTGTTAAATGATAAAACAGAAAATGAATTAAAAACTATCAAAAGTCACTGAAAACTATCCAAAATAAACTAATCATTAGCTAAATTTATAACTGTTTTAATTATTATTATTTCTGGTGCAGTTTTTGTATTAGACAATTATTTTGGTACAACAGAATGAGCCCTGTAGGATACAGAAAACACTTTACATAAGTAGTGGAAATTACAGTTATAACCCAAAATGAGCAGTCTGTCAGATGAAGAGGAGGATAGTTTGCAGTATCATCAGGAGAAGCCAGCTTCAACACTGAGTTCGTAGGCTGCTCTGCTCACAATCTTAAAACATCAACAATTATACTCTTACATAACGTCATTAACTGCGTCATACATATAGGTGCTTAAACCTGATTGGTTAAAGCAGATAGAAAATGTCCATGTGTGTGTGTACAATATCTCAAGCATACAAACGTCAGACAGCCGCTTCAGAGCTGATCCCAGACCTGTGAAATGATCCACAAAGGAATAGAACACATGCACAAAGTACAGTCTGTTTCTTACCCAAGGCTGAGTACTCTCAGCCATCTTATCAAAACTGGTTAAAAACTGGTACAATCTACAACCACTTCACTTCATCAATCCACTTTTCAATTCAATTCACCTTTATTTCTCTAGCGCTTTACAATGTAGATTGTGTCAAAGCAGCTTCACATAGAAGATTATAGTAAATTGAAACAGTGTCAGTTCAGTTTTCAGCGTTTAAGTTCAGGTCAGTGTGGGTTGTTTACTACTGAGAGTCCAAACACTGAAGAGCAAATCCATCGATGCGCAGCTCTACAGATCCCGAACCATGCAAGCCAGTGGTGACAGCGGCGAGTAAAAACTTCACTAGTTGGCGAAAGTGAAGAATAAAAACCTGGAGAGAAACCTGGCTCAGTTGGGCATGACCATTTCTCCTATGGCCAAACGTCTTGTGCAGAGCTGCAGTCTAGGTGCCGGAGGCTGGAGAACGCTGGACCTCAGCGAAGACTCGTCTGTCCCTGGAGCGTCACAGGAATCAGTCTCATGCTCTCCACTCTTTCATGACCACCACAGCAGCTGCTCAGGATACGGCCTGGTCCAGGATTATGAAAACCTTGGGATCATCTCGTCGCTGGTCTTGGATCGCATCAGTGGCGCTGCATAGTCTGAGGGCCTCGGGATGAGTACCCCCAGGTGGAAATAGAGAATAATTAGCGTAGCTGCTGTTCATAGTGTATATAAGCAAGATGCAAAATCCTATGTGGGGCACACTCATGTATCATACCGCTAAGTGATGCACTGAGTGTATGCTTTACTAAAAAGATAGGTCTTTAATCTAGTTTTGAACTGTGAGAGTGTGTCTGAGCCACGTTATCAGGAAGGCTGTTCCAGAGTTTAGGAGCCATAAATGAAAAGGCTCGACCTCCTTTACTCGACTTTGCTATTTTAGATACTACCAGAAGCCCTGAGTTTTGAGATCTTAAAGAGCGCGTTGGATTGTAGCGAGACAGAAGGTTGGTTAGATAAACAGGATTCATTTATTCTTATACTTCATTCAACATTAAACAATGGAACTGTATGGTAAAGTGTGACCAACATCTGTTCATTAATAAAGGATAGGCCATATTTTAGGGCTTAAAAATATAAAGTTTTGCTCTTTTTATATGACATATTTTCAATTTTAGATTAAATTATAATTACCTAACCTTAATCTTTTACATTTTTAGCACAAACTGAATGTATAATGGCGACACAGTGGTGCAGTAGGTAGTGCTGTCGCCTCACAGCAAGAAGATCACTGGGTCGCAGGTTCGAACCTCGGCTGGGTCAGTTGGCGTTTCTGTGTGGAGTTTGCATGTTCTCCCTGTGTTCACGTGGGTTTCCTCCGGGTGCTCCGGTTTCCCCCACAGTCCAAAGACATGTGGTATAGGTGAATTAGGTAGACTAAATTGTCCATAGTGTATGAGTGTGGATGAGTGTATGGATGTTTCCCAGAGATGGGTTGCGGCTAGAAGGGCATCTGCTGCGTAAAAATGTGCTGGATAAGTTGGCGGTTCATTCTGCTGTGGCGACCCCAGATTAATAAAGGGACTAAGCCGACAAGAAAATGAATGTATAATCGCTCACATAGACACTTCTGAGCAACGCTCTACCTTAAAAATGAACAGATTGAGCTGTAATAGATGATCTCAAATCTGAATACAATAGGCTACCACTTGGTTTTTATGCCAGCTCAAATTGAACCGGTTTAGAGCAAAAAGAAATGTTTTGTTCTTTTACATGTCATATTTTCAATTTTAAATCCAATTATGATTACTTAATCTTAACCTTTTACAATTTTAGGCAGGGACTAAATGTATAATCGCTCAGACACTTTTGAGCAACACTTGTTCTTATGAGTCCACTTTATTCAACATTAAACAATGGAACTGTATGGTAAAGTGTGACCAACATCTGTTCATTAATAAAGGATAGGCCACATTTTATATATTCCAGTTTTCATGTCATATTTTAGATCCAGTTACGATTACTCAACCTTTTACATTTTTCAGCATGAACTGAATGTATAATCACTCACTTAGACACTTTTGAGCAACACTTGTTCTTATGAATCTGCTTTATTCAACATTGCTCATAATAATACATTAACGATAAACAATAACAAGTGTGACCATCTGTTCATTTTTAGATGAAAAAATGAGCTCTTAATAGTTAATTAGCCAAGCTGAATACAAATACCACTTGTTTTTTTATGCTAACTTAAATTGATCCAGTTTAGGGCTTAAAAATATAAAGTTTTGCTCTTTTTATGTCATATTTTCAATTTTAAAATTAAATTATAATTACCTAACCTTAATCTTTTACATTTTTAGCACAAATTGAATGTATAATCGCTCACGTAGACACTTCTGAGCAACGCTCTACCTTAAAAATGAACAGATTGAGCTGTAATAGAAGGTTAGCAAATCTGAATACAATAGGCTACCACTTGATTTTTATGCCAGCTCAAATTGATCTGGTTTAGAGCTAAAAAAAAAAAAAAAAAAAAAATGCAAAGTTTTGTTCTTTTACATTTCATAATTTCAATCTTAAATCAAATTCTAATTACTTAATCTTAACCTTTTATATTTTTTAGCGCAGACTGACTGTATAATCACTCACTTTTGAGCAACACTTGTTCTTATGAATCTGCTTTATTCAACACTGCTCATAATAAGTCATCAAGTAACATTAAACAACAGAGCTGTATGGTAAAGAGTGACCAACATCTGTTTATTAATCCAGTTTAGGGCTAAAAATATGAAGTTTTGCTGTCATATTTCAATTTTAAATCCAATTATGATTACTTAATCTTAACCTTTTACAGTTTTAGGCAGGGACTAAATGTATAATCGCTCAGACACTTTTGAGCAACACTTGTTCTTATAAGTCCACTTTATTCAACATTAAACAATGGAACTGTATGGTAAAGTGTGACCAACATCTGTTCATTAATAAAGGATAGGCCATATTTTATATTTCCCAGTTTTCATGTCATATTTTAGATCCAATTACGATTACTCAATCTGAACCTTTTACATTTTTCAGCATGAACTGAATGTATAATCACTCACTTAGACACTTTTGAGCAACACTTGTTTTTATGGGTCCACTTTATTCAACATTAAACAATGGAACTGTATGGTAAAGTGTGACCAACATCTGTACAAATAAACTTGACTTGAATTGAAAAACGTCGTAATTTTTTCAGGCATTGAGGAAAAAGTCATTTTGTGGACCAATACATCAACATTGGAGCGCTGTTGAGCATATTTTTGAACAGCGCTGATTGGTCATTGTGTTCACGTGCTCAACAGAAACGACTGTGATTGGCCGTGAAGGTCATCAGTTCACCGAACTCACCGCTGTTTACTAATTGTAACCACAGATACAGGGACACTGGAGCGTTTTAAAGCTGCAATTCATCAGCGGATCGCTCGTATGTCAGCTCATAGACAAACCAGCTGATCGACGTAACTTTGAAACACTCCAGTGTCCCTGTATCTGTGTTTACACTCAGTAAACAGCGGTGATTTTGGTGAACATATGACCTTCACGGCCAATCACAGTCATTTCTGTTGAGCACGTGAACACAATGGCAAATCAGCACTGTTTAAGAAGACGCTCAAATGTTAGCGGGAAATGGACGTTTTTGAAATTCCAGTGTCGATTGGTACCGAATTCCAGTATCATGACAACCCTGAGAGATAATACATCAATACATCATAGGGTTGTCACGATACTGGAATTCGGTATCAATCGATACTGAAATTTTAAAAACGTCCATTTCCCGCTAACATTGGAGCGATGTTGAGCAGATAGGTCATCGTGTTCACATGCTCAACAGAAACAACTGTGATTGGCCGTGAAGGTCATCAGTTCACCGAACTCACTGCTGTTTACTAAGTGTAACCACAGATACAGAGACACTGGAGCGTTTTAAAGCTGCAATTCATCAGCAGATAGCTCGCATGTCAGCTTATAGACAAACCAGCTGATTGACGTGACTTTGAAAGACTCCAGTGTCTCTGTATCTGTGTTTCAGCGGTGAGTTCGGTGAACTGATGACCTTCACGGCCAATCACAGTCGTTTCTGTTGAGCATGCGTACACAATGGCAAATCAGCGCCGTTTAAGAATGCGCTCAACAGCGCTGAAATGTCAGCAGAAAATGGATGTTTTTAAATGTTCAGTATCAATTGGTACCGAATTCCAGTACATCATAACGTTTGCATAAGACTATTTAAGCAGGCTCAAACATCAGCAAAACACACCCCTAAGGAGATAGTGGAAGAAAAATAAACAAAAGTTACAAAAATGTCAAGGAATTTACAAAGAATTGATCAAATTAGCACGTTAATAAGCCCTTGTTGACAACTACAGCTCTTCTACACTACAGTTGGACATTGGTTTGTTAGAGCACAACACACGGTTACAATTTTATCCAAAAATGTGACCTCTTCCCCTTCACAAGGGAGTGTAATGTTATTAGGGACGGTCCCTGTTAAGATTTTGTATTTCTGACAAACATTCCCGGTTACCCTTTCCACATGGTTTCCAAGATGTGCTACTTTTCTAGCCTCCTCCACATCTCTTGCAGCGAGCTGTCTGCAACCTTTAGTATAGGCCAGGAGTTTGACTTCCGCACACAACATGCCAACAGATCCCTGTATGTCAAAACCTCGGTCAGCCAAAACGATGTCCCCTGGCAGCAAATTACCAAGAAAGCCACTGTGCTCTGTCATGTGTTTTTCACTTGTACGGCCAGCCCACCCTTTTGATAGGAAACAAATCAAACCATTTGGAGTAAAACCCATCAAATACTTCATAGTGTGCTCATGCTTAGAGCTGGAAAACATCTGAGTGCATGCATTTGCTGGTTTCTCTGTGCAGATCTCAAAGCAGTCAATAATTACTGCTACTCTGTGTCCAAAGGCTTGCACGAACTGCTGAGGCATAGTTCTGCGTAACGTTTCTCTATCTGGCCACACAATGGAGCGCTGCAGGTTTGCATGCAGAAAAGAAACCATTACATTAAATGTTCTGCATACGGTCTTTGGGGGGACGTGAAAGAGGTGGGCCAGGTGTTGTGCGGACAGATCCAGTCTGAGGCGCATAAAGGTTAGAAGCAGCTTTTGAAATGGACTGAGAATTGTCTTTTGGTCTGGCATATGGGGTGCCAAAAAATTTAATAAGGCCATAAATGTTCCTAGGTTTGGCAGACCGGTGTAATACTTCACTTTATCGTCATCGTTGTTAAAAAATCCATCAGATATTCTGTGTTCTTCAAGTTCAGACCGCAGCTGACGGTTCTCCTCCAACAGGAGGTTTACTTCTACACACCTCTCCGTGTACAATTTACATTCAGTTTGTGTCTCAGCTTCCTCAGTGTTGTGTCTCTCACCATCTTCCACCTTCTCTGTATGTTTTTCACCTGAATCTTCAGCTGACTGCGGTGCTGGTATTCTTCCCCTCCTCTTAGTTCGTCTTTTAGAGTGTGCAGGGTCTCTCTCTGTGTGGCTCAGATGCAGAGATGGTGCCAGGTCTGGGTCAGTCTCCATCATCTCATATGACCGTCGAGCTGCAAAGACAAAGTTAGAAATGTTTATACAGCAAAAATAAAAATAAAAAAGTAAAAATAAATGCATTATAATCAATCGGGGTTCCCACTGCTTCACAGACACCAGATTCAAGCACTTTCTAGGACTTTTTAAAAGTGCACCTATGATGCAAAATCAACCTTTGTAAGCTGTTTGGACAGAACTGTGTGCAGGTATAGTGTGTCCACAGTCATGTCTCGATCTGTTGTCTTGCTCATTCACTCTCGTCGCCATGATTTCCGAGTATTTTAACTCATTTTTGGGGATAAATTTGTGGGAGACTCGCGGAGCTTCCGGTAGAGGTTAGGGATGGGCGATATGGCCTAAAATCCATATTGCAATATACATTGCAGCCTCTTGCGATAACGATATATATTCCGATATATAAATTATAATAGAACCATTTCAGAACAGGTTACATAGAGCCTTAGGAAAGCCAAACTGCTATTTTTTTTTTAAGAAATAAAGAAACGTTGCATGTCATTTTGAGAACATTTATTGTGCAAAAGCAAAACTGTAAATAAACAACACAATGTTGCAGATAAATAAACTAAATGTAGTGCCTTTCAGAAAGAAAGACTTTTCTTTTAAGTCATTGGTTCCTAAATGCCAAGTTGCAGAGAACAAAAAAACTGGTGTCTTTTTAGTTAAGGAACTTACACTGTACTGAAAATACTTCCAGTATTAAATTAGTCAAATAAATTTGTGTATTGCAGATACTTTAAATAAAAACATGTTTCTAATCTGCAGCCTAAGGTAACACATTTGATTTTAAACATTTTGTTCTCCTAATGAAATTAAAACTGGTGTCTTGATCTGCTCTTTCTCTCTCTCTCCCTCTCTCTGTCTGCTGTAGACAGTGTTGGTGCTGCTGAGAGATTGAGACGCACCAGACAAATTTTGCTTATAAAGTAATGCAAAAATGAATACAATTAATATCGAAAGCAGATTCTCGGACATGTCCGGGGAAAAGAGAATGTATTGTCACCCCAAATAATGAGCTGGATCAGTCTATTTAGTCTTTGCGCTCTTCTCAAAGCTGCTAAAGTCAGGACAACAGTTCTGTATCCAGCGCGTCTCTGTGGGTCTGCATGCAGAGCATGCGAGTCTGTGGCAGAGTGTTCTCAGTTTCTCGCGAACACAGAACCGGGCCGCCCCAATAATATATCGGCCGCCCAGGTAAAATCTGTGTGGGAAGCGCTGTGTGGGAATCTGTGTGACAAGCAACGATATGCCATGCATGAGGCTCGCAAGTTGTGCGACACGTCGCCATTCGGTGCCATGCGTTGCTTAGTGCTGTTGTTGAGAGCGTCAGCATGTGCTACAGTCACAATATATTTCCAACGTAATACACCATAAGTTAGTGTGAAGAGCATGTTGTTTTACCAGGGCCGAGTGAATTAAGTTATCAATCGAGCTTATTAAAAAAGAAAATTGCGACTAAATAAATTTTCCAGTTCGCACACGTCTATTTTTTGTCGCAAATGCGAGCGAAATGGTCGCACTGTCGAGCCCGGTCCATGTTTATTCAAGATGATGCGTTGCAGCCGGCTGCAGCTCGTTGCTCTTAATTTCGCGGGTAGATTGCGTCATCAAACATGCATTATCGCGATAGTGCAATAGAATTAGAATCTCTATCGTAGGCCAATTTTGTATCGTTTATATCGCATATCGTTTATATCGCCCATTACTAGTAGAGGTCAGGTTGAATGAGAAGCTAGATCGGGGAGAACGTTGCCCAGAATTTTTTTTTCCAATATTTACAGGTTTGCAGCTTTATCCATAATGTGTATCCTCAGTTTCCTAGCCTCCCCTCTCCTAGATTTAATTCTTGAACCAGTATCTATTGGGAAAGGTATGATTTCAGTTTTTATGGCAAAATATGTTCTCTGCATAGAAGCTCACTGACATCCATAAAAACCCAATGGAAAGATCTAACAGAGGACATTTCAGATGAACTGTGGGAAAACATTTTATACAGGGTACATGCTTCATCTGTGTGTGCCAAACATGGTTGGATTCAATGCAAAATACTTCATCGTTCTCACTGGACTAAAATCAAGCTTTCAAACATTTACTCTGATGTTGATCCTCTCTGTGACTGTTGTCGCCAGGCTCCTGCAACACTGGCACATATGTTTTGGTTTTGCCCAATTCTATGTGGATATTGGTCAGAAATATGAGACAATGTCTTAAGTAGTTGGGCAAGCAATTAAACCTGCATCTACAACAGGACTGCTTGGTACACTTCCTTTGTCAGATCACTGTTCACGATACAAAGCAGATTTTGTTGCTTTTGTGTCCCTCCTGGCCAGACGCCGTATTCTACTGCATTGGAAGTCATCTGCTCCACCTACTCACTCCATGTGGATTAATGACGTTTTTCACTTCATAAAACTGGAACAAATTAGATACTGTCTGAAGGGTTCTTCCAAAAACTTTTAGAAAATTTGGGGTTCTCTCCTTGAATATATGGAAATGTATACTCCCTGCATACTGGATGATAGTTTATGTTTACATTTTTCGCTGCTGTGTGACATCTCATGTGACATCATGACCAGGCTTTTAGTTTGGTGTATAAGCAATTGTTTTGGTTGGTTGGTATTTATTTATTTTATCTTATTATTATTTTTTTTAATATATAAATGTATCTGAGGGTAAATAATTGTCACAATCATTTAGATCCTTTTTTACTTCTCTCTCTCTCTCTCTCTATGTTAAAATGTGTGATATTTGTACATTTTTAAAAATTTCTATAAATAAAGTTGGGGGGGGGGGGGGGAGATGGGGGAGAACGCGTCACAGCAGCTCAAAACACTGGAAATACAATGGCTGCACTTGCAACAAAGAATGCATCACTCGCGCGGGGAGGAATGCTTTCATGATGCTGCAATCTGGAGGTTCAAAACATTTAACACCAAGTAAGTGCTCCAAATGTAGAAAAAATCCTGGAAGTTTTTAACAAAAACCTTTATTTGTTTTTAGAAAAAGGACAGTCAGAAATTAACTTTTTGACAAGGGTTGAGTAAATCAGCAAATGTAAGTTGTAATATAGGTGAAACAATCTTACAAT
This sequence comes from Danio kyathit, assembly GCA_903798195.1. Classification (NCBI taxonomy): domain Eukaryota; kingdom Metazoa; phylum Chordata; class Actinopteri; order Cypriniformes; family Danionidae; genus Danio; species Danio kyathit. The sequence goes on from LR812539.1 coordinate 4,192,103, forward strand.
ATTTTAACAATCAATCATTTTACAATCTTGAATCCATACGCACCAAGTAGAAATCAGATTTTAAATGCAGTTCTAGCCCCAAAACTAAAGTGTTACATTGAATTAAAATAAGCGTTTAAAGCCCACGCAATGATAATTGTAAAGATGCTTAAATATCATTACGCAAGTCTAAATTTTCAAAATCCAGACCTACAGTTGCAATCAGAATTATTCAACCCCCTGATTTATTAGCCGCCCTGTTTATTTTTTTCCCCAATTTCTGTTTAACGGAGAGAAAATTTTTTCAAAACATTTCTAAACATAATAGTTTTAATAACTCATCTCTAATAACTGATTTATTTTATCTTGGTCATGATGACAGTAAATAATATTAGACTAGATATTCTTCAAGACACTTCTATACAGCTTAAAGTGACATTTAAAGGCTTAACTAGGTTAATTAGGTTACCTAGGCAGGTTAGGGGAATTAGGCAAGTTATTGTATAATGATGGTTTGTTCTGTAGACTATTGAAAAAATATATAGCTTAAAGGGGCTAATAATTTTGACCTTAAAATTGGTTTTAAAAAATTAAAAACTGCTTTTATTCAAGCTGAAATAAAACAAATAAGACTTTCTCCAGAAGAAAAAATATTATCAGACATACTGTGAAAATTTCCTTGTTCTGTTAAACATTATTTGGGAAATATTTAAAAAAGAAGGAACAATTCAAAGGGGGTTCAATAATTCTGATTGCAACTGTATGCTTGTTGTTTTTATGAGCGAATTTAAACAAAAACTTTCATTGATCCAAATGTCTAACAACAAAAAGGCTCTAAAAACTTCGTAATTCCTTTTCTATGTTTAACGAGTAATTTTTGCTTTTTTGAATATGTATTTTTATACCCCTTGTGTTTACTTTAGTTACTTTATCATAACTATCATGTTTACAAGCCTTTTTGCACTAAATACTGTTTTACATCTGCACAACTCTGGTTTGCACTCATTGCCATATGCCCTTAACTGTAATTGTATTGCTTACAAAATTTTATTTTTTACGTATATTTTTAATTACATTTTATGTATATTTTTTAATGTATATTTTTTTAGAATACATTATATATAATTGTATTTATTGTAAATTCTTTCTAAAACTCTACTTTTTGTGTTTTGGATTAATATTATATCTTAGGCACCCAGGGTCTAAGAGTAACCGAATTTCGATTCTCTGCATGTCCTGTACATGTGGTTGAATTGATAGAGGTAAAGTTGGTTTTATATTCGGATATTCAGACATTCTCCTTAATAATATAATTTCAGAAAAGTATTATTTGCAAATTCTAAATAGGGAAATCAAATTAGCAGCCAACGACTATCTAAGTACAACATTGTTCACAGTCAATTAGATAGTGTTAATGTTGTTTTGAAGTCATACTTGCATGCTAATTCCGATCGAATATTCAAAGTAACATGGTAAACAACATAGAGACTTCTAAATGAACGAATGTGCGAATATTGAATTGACAATAAAGCTGACTTTGACTTAGTTGTATCTTCCTGTATGTTCCTTTTTTTTTTTTTTTACTTTTTTCATTGTTAATGATACTTATTTTGCCTATTTGTTATTGTATCTATATCCTTATATTTTATACATTATAATAATAAAACAAAAACAGCCACTAACATAACTAAAGGGTAGTAAATTCAATACACAACGGATAAGTGAATTAGATGCATCTATTAAATAGTGTAAAATCATTATCGATCCAGAAATGCACGTCTGATAAAATTCTAAAGTTATAAACATTACACGATAATCTCTGTTTATACGAAGTTTAATTTGACAATGATAGAAAACATATAAACTCGACATCGCCAACAAAGAAATTAAGTTTAGCACTATTTTAAATGCCATAAACACGTAAGGAAAAGTGCAGCCTACTTTATTTCGGGTTAACGATCATCCGGCAAGAACTACGAGTACTTTATAAGTGTTTTGAGTACTGTGGATGAACCAAATCTTTAAGATATTTTGTCTGTTAAGTAATAAAGTAAATGTACTTACTCGCAGTGTGATAAAGACAGCAGACTTATAGCATAATGAACGGCTGCGTTTCACTTCAAGTGTTATTTTTCCGCGCTCTTCTTCTTCTTCTTCTTCGGATGTTCGTCACTGTTTCCGGTGCTCGAGCGCCACCACTGGTGGAAATTGATACACATTATTATGCTGGAGTCGGAAAACCGACAAAAGCTGTTTTATTGGTTGGTCTTATTTAAACAAAAACATGAAATAACAAAATTTTTTTTATTGCAATTAAAATTAAATCGTTTAATTTCACTATTAATATAAACTAGTTAACCCTTAAAGATATAGTTCACCCAAAACCGAAAATTCTGTCATCATTATTTTACCTGTTTCAACCCTTTATGAGTTTCTTTCTTCTGTTAAACACAAAGGAAGATATTTTGAAGAATGCTGGAAGCCTGTAACCATTGACTTCCATAGTATTTATGTTTCCTATTATGGAATTCAATGGTTACAGGTTTTGAGCATTCTTCAAAATATCTTCTTTTGTGTTCACCAGAATACACACATAAAGGTTTATAACAACTTGAGGGAGAGTAAACAGTGAGTACATTTTCATTTTTGGGTGAACTATCCTTTTAAACGTCACCATCCCACAGGCAGAACATTTTACAGTAGCATACATTTATTAGTAATTAGTTTTTTGTCTAGATCTAAACTTATGCTCTGCTTTTAATTAATTATTTTTTTACAGTGTGCACCGCTTAAATATAAACAGGTAAATGTTGAATACAAAGTACTTTTTTTGTATGTACAGTCATCATTTCAGAGAGTGTAGATTATGCACCGTACAACCCAAAAAGTTAAGGTAACTCAAACCATTTGAGGAAACCGATTGCAACAAACACTAACCCTAATGAGTACTGTAAACATACTCCATTTGAGTAAATGAAGCAATTCGAGCACAGTAAAACCCAATAAATGAAGAGAACTCAAACTGAGTACTGTAAAACCCAATAGGCAGGGCCAGACAGAATCTGCGGACGTTTTTTGCTATTTCTGCTGAGAATTTTGGTAAAAATCTGCGGATTTCTGCGGAATTATTTTGGGAGTCTCATAACTAAACCTTAAAATGTGAAATAAAAAATAATGTCTTTTTAACTTTTATTTAATGTTTAAAATGCAAATTCAATTAGATCCACTTTATTTAGTAAACAAAGCAAGTCTCTCATATAATCCACTAAAAGACAGAAAATATGACTGTACAAACTGCATTGTACATAAATCAGATGAACATTTTCATATTAGTCAATAATATTACTGTAATTAATTTAAAAACTGAATAAATTTAGATTTGCACATTTACTGAAGTAAATAAACAGAATTAATGATGGGCTAAAAATCTGCGCGCGCAGATTCCGTGTGGGCCTACCAATAAGTTATGACAACTCAAACCATTTGAGGAAACCGATTACTACAAACCATTTGAGTTAAAAATCTAATCTGAGTATTGTGAATTTGCTCCATTTAAGCTGAAGTAATGAGGTATTTAATTAACTCATTACCTTCAACACTGAGTTCAAAACTCTTTTCAAATGAGTAGAATTAACTTTCAGTCAATTCTGAGTTAACTACACTCATTTCATTTGATAAAGTTGGCTGTTGGGTTTTACAGTGCATGACATAATTATAAAAAAAAACCCAATTCAAGCTGATATCCCATAGCAAATTCATGTATTTCCCTTTATTTCAAGGACAACAAACACTTAATACACAAATACACTTCACTGCATGTATCACGGTCTCCACTCTTTCATGAAAAGCAGATTTAAGGACTTTTTAAAGCACCATTTAGATCAAATCAAGCATGTAATGCGACATGAAAGTCCTTTCTGTACTTAACATTTCATCACCTTAAAATTATAAGGTTCTATCTGACATTTTTGTCAAAATTGAGTATTGACATGTTCTTATCAAATGACAACTTATTTACATTATGGGATGTTTTTTTATAAGTTGTTTACATTTTAAGAAGTTTATTTAAAAAAAAACAAATGTTACACACGTACTGTTTGATATGGAATGCAAAAACTTTGGAGCTCAATATCTCCAAGTCAGTCAGAACGCAGATACAACCTTATAATTCCAAGGTGACGATTTCACTTAAACTTAACATTGATATTCAATATCAGAGTAATGATGATGTTCTGAACGTGTCATAAAACATAAAAAAATTAGATTTAAAAGAGCTTTAATGAAATGTGTTGAATTCAACACTGACAATATTCAAATGCTGTTTCTGATATATTCATAAAGTGTGCATTATAGTTCTTGTACAAGATTTAAATGTGCTAGTTTTACATTAAAAAAGTACATTTCTACATTACATTTTCTTTTTTTTCTTCTGTTTTTGACAGCAGCACAGTACAATTGTTGAAATAACACCCAACACGAATTTCATTTTTTATTTAATTGAAGCACTTTCAAAAACCTGTGTTTGTCTTTAAGTAGTTTCCAGGTCTTGAATTTATATGTTTGATAATTCAACTACTTTGAAGAAGTGTAGGAACCCTAATGTATAATACGCAAATATTATGTCTTTCGGAAGGACACTATTGACCTTATTCTTCAATGCGGAAGTGCGCTCGCTTTTGCGATGGTTTTAGAACTTCCGATTCAGCTGCCTATGGGAGAAATGACTAGGAATAATAAACGGCTGAAAACAGTCAAGCTCTACAAACAAGTGTTTGCATGATTATACAGACAAAATAGAATAAGAAAATAAGAAAACCTTAGTTTGCAACATCGAGCAGCAGAACGAGCTGTTTTTAACGTCTAAAAATGAATGGAAGTGAGTGAGACCAGAAGTCTCGAGCCAAAATGATTCAAATACAGTTGCAATCAGAATTATTGAACCCCCTTTGAATTGTTTTTTCTTTTTTTAAATATTTCCCAAATGATGTTTAACAGAACAAGGAAATTTTCACAGTATGTCTGATAATATTTTTTCTTCTGGAGAAAGTCTTATTTGTTTTATTTCAGCTAGAATAAAAGCAGTTTTTAATTTTTTAAAACCATTTTAAGGTCAATATTATTAGCCCCTTTAAGCAATATATTTTTTCGCTAGTCTACAGAACAAACCATCGTTATACAATAACTTGCCTAATTCCCCTAACCTGCCTAGTTAACCTAATTAACCTAGTTAAGCCTTTAAATGTCACTTTAAGCTGTATAGAAGTGTCTTGAATAATATCTAGTAAAATATTATGTACTGTCATCATGGCAAAGATAAAATAAATCAGTTATTAGAGATGAGTTATTAAAACTATTATGATTAGAAATGTGTTGAAAACATCTGCTCTCCATTAAACAGAAATTGGGGAAAAAAATAAACAGAGGGGCTAATAAATCAGGGGGTTGAATAATTCTGATTGCAACCGTAGCTGCGCCCGGTCGTACGCAGAGAATAAGGTGAATACAACTGCAGGATAACTGTTTATATACTGTTCAACCCTTTACACAACTCCTTAACATTTCTGATTTTGACTGTAATGAAATGACCGTCAGTAAAGCTGCTTTGGAATAATTATATTGAAAAGTGCTATACAAGTAAACTTGAAGATTTCATCTTTCAAGAGTTGTTTTGGGCAGCACGGTGGCTCAGTGGTTAGCACTGTGGCCTCACAGCAAGAAGGTCGCTGGTTTGAGTCCCGGCTGGGTCAGTTGGCACTTCTGTGTGGAGTTTGCATGTTCCCCCCGTGTTGGTGTGGGTTTCCTCCGGGTGCTCCGGTTTCCCCCACAAGTCCAAACACATGCGGTATAGGGGAAATGCATTAACTAAATTGGCTGTAGTGTATGAGTGTGTGTGTGTGATTAAGTGTGTATGGGTGTTTCCCAGTACTGGGTTGTGGCTGGAAGGGCATCCGCTGCGTAAAAAAATAAGCTGGAATAGTTGGCGGTTCATTCCGCTGTGGCGACCTCTGTAAAAATAAATAAGGGACTAAGCTGAAGGAATGTAAAAAACAATGAATAAACAGATTTAGATGAACCTGAAATGATCCCAAGTTTACTGTTTCTAAAAATCTCTATATTTTTTTAAATGTAAGTGATGCATCTAATTTGGAAGCAATTATTTTTTATGCAACGTCAGGCATCAAATATATAGGTTATATAATGAAGTAAACCTTTCCACATGAAGATCACTGATATTGCTTTTCTCCATTGTGAACTTTCTGGTGATATTTCAGGCTTCCTGAAGAAATGAAAGCCCTCTCACAGTGTGAACACTGATACGGTTTCTCTCCGGTGTGAATCCTCTGGTGCTTTTTCAAGTGGCTCGATGAACTGAAGCTTCTCCCACAGTCTGAACACACATGAGGTTTGACTCCAGTGTGAACGCTCTGGTGAATCCTTAAATTTTCCAGTCGTGAAAAACTCTTTCCACAAAAAGAGCAGCAGTGAGGCTTCAGTCCAGAGTGAACTTTCATGTGTGTGCTCAGGTTTGACGCGTAAACAAATGTTTTATCGCACTGATCACAGCTTAATGGTTTCCCTCTAGTGTGAGACAGCAGATGTTCTTTGAGGACGTTTTTATATCTGAAACTCTTTCCACACTGAGAGCAGGTATACGGTCTTTCCCCGGTGTGAATCCTCATGTGTGAAACCAGCTTTCCTCTCTCTGTGTAACTCTTTCCACATTCAGTGCATGTCAACAGTCTTTCCCCAGTGTGAAATCTCATGTGTCTGGTGAGATCTGAATTTTTTTTGTAAGTCTTCCCACACTCACAGCAGATGAACGGGCCTTTGGCTCCAGCTTTTCTAGTTTCTTCATTCCGTGAACTGACTTCATTTCCGACTTCATCTGTGAAAATATTAGGTTTATTAAAGCAGTGCTGTTTGTCTTTATTCAGTCTAAAATCTATTAAATGAACAATATTAAATGTGACACAAAAAAGAAATCAGTCTAATTTTAGTAAAACATATGATCTATAGTTCATTGACAGTTCTTTTACATGGAAAACACATATACAGGCAGTGCAGAATTATTAGGCAAATGAGCATTTTGACCACACCCTCCTCTTTATGCATGTCGTCTTACTCCAAGCTGTATAGTCTCGAAAGCCTACTACCAATTAAGCATATTAGGTGATGTGCATCTCTGTAATGAGAAGGGGTGTGGTCTAATGACATCAACACCCTCTATCAGGTGTGCATAATTATTAGGCAACTTCCTTTCCTTTGGCAAAATGGGTCAAAAGAAGGACTTGACAGGCTCCGAAAAGTCAAAAATAGTGAGATATCTTGCAGAGGGATGCAGCACTCTTAAAATTGCCAAGCTTCTGAAGCGTGATCATCAAACAATCAAGCGTTTCATTCAAAATAATCAACAGGGTCACAAGAAGCGTGTGGAAAAACCAAGGCGCAAAATAACTGCCCATGAACTGAGAAAAGTCAAGCGTGCAGCTGCCAAGATGCCACTTGCCACCAGTTTTGCCATATTTCAGAGCTGCAACATCACTGGAGTGCCCAAAAGCACAAGGTGTGCAATACTCAGAGACATGGCCAAGGTAAGAAAGGCTGAAAAACCACCACCACTGAACAAGACACACAAGCTGAAACGTCAAGACTGGGCCAAGAAATATCTCAAGACTGATTTTTCTAAGCTTTTATGGACTGATGAAATGAGAGTGAGTCTTGATGGGCCCGTGGCTGGATCGGTAAAGGGCAGAGAGCTCCAGTTCGACTCAGACGCCAGCAAGGTGGAGGTGGAGTACTGGATTGGGCTGGTATCATCAAAGATGAGCTTGTGGGGTCATTTCAGGTTGAGGATGGAGTCAAGCTCAACTCCCAGTCCTACTGCCAGTTTCTGGAAGACACCTTCTTCAAGCAGTGATACAGGAAGAAGTCTGCATCCTTCAAGAAAAACATGATTTTCATGCAGGACAATGCTCCATCACACGCGTCCAAGTACTCCACAGCGTGGCTGGCAATAAAGGGTCTAAAAGAAGAAAAACAATTGACATGGCGTCCTTGTTCACCTGATCTGAACCCCACAGAGAACCTGTGGTCCATCATCAAATGTGAGATTTACAAGGAGGGAAAACAGTCCACCTCTCTGAACAGTGTCTGGGAGGCTGTGGTTGCTGCTGCACGCAATGTTGATGGTTGTGCTTTCACAAGTAAGGCCAGTAAAGTACGGGGTCCCTCAAGGATCAGTTTTAGGCCCTTTGCTGTTTACAATATACATGCTTCCCCTGGGGGACATTATTAGAAAACACGGGATCAGCTTTCACTGCTATGCAGACGATACTCAGTTATACATTTCAACTAAACCTGATGAGATGTCTGAACTGTCTAAGCTAACTGAGTGTATCAAAGATGTTAAAGACTGGATGACCAACAATTTTCTTCTCTTAAACTCAGACAAAACAGAATTATTACTTATTGGGCCTAAATCCTGTACACAGCAGTTCTCACAACTCGACCTGCAACTAGAGGGATACAAAGTTAGCGTTAGCTCTACTATAAAAGATCTGGGTGTCATATTAGACAGCAGTTTAACTTTTAAAAATCATATATCCCATGTCACAAAAACTGCTTTCTTCCATCTGAGAAATATCGCTAAATTGCGAAGTATGCTATCCATATCAGATGCAGAAAAGCTAGTTCATGCTTTCATGACTTCTAGGCTGGACTACTGTAATGCTCTGTTTGCTGGTTGCCCAGCATCCTCTATTAACAAACTTGAGCTAGTGCAAAATGCAGCCGCCAGAGTTCTTACCAGGTCTAGAAAATATGATCATATCACCCCAATTTTATCCTCCTTACACTGGCTGCCTGTTAAGTTTCGTATTGAATTTAAAATATTACTCCTTACCTATAAAGCTTTAAATAATCTAGCTCCTGTTTATCTAACCAACCTCCTGTCTCGCTACAATCCAACCCGCTCTTTACGATCTCAAAACTCAGGGCTTCTGGTAGTACCTAGAATATCAAAGTCGAGTAAAGGAGGCCGAGCCTTCTCATTTATGGCCCCTAAACTCTGGAATAGCCTTCCTGATAATGTCCGAGGCTCAGACACACTCTCACTCTTCAAAACTAGTTTAAAGACCTATCTTTTTAGCAAAGCATACACTCAATGCAGTACATAGCGGTATGATGCATGATGTGCCCCACGCAGCATTTTGCTTCTTGTTTTTATACACTATGAACAGCAGCTACGCTAATTATTCTCCTTATTCTGTATTTCCACCTGGGGGTACTCATCTTGAGGCCCTCAGACTATGCAGCGCCACTGATGCGATCCAAGACCAGCGACGAGATGATCCCAAGGTTTCTGGACCAGGCCGTATCCTGCTGTGGTGGTCATCGTGGAGTGAGAGCATGAGACTGATTCCTGTGATGCTCCAAGGACAGACGAGTCTTCGCCAAGGTCCACCGTGCTGCGCCTAGACTGCAGCTCTGCACAAGACGTTTGGCCATAGGGGAAATGGTCGTGCCCAACTGAGCCTGGTTTCTCTCGAGGTTTTTTAAATCTTCGCTTTCGCCAATTGGTGAAGTTTTTTCCTCGCCGCTGTCGCCACTGGCTTGCATGGTTCGGGATCTGTAGAGCTGCGCATCGATGGATTTGCTCTTCAGTGTTTGGACTCTCAGTAGTGATTATTAACCCACACTGAACTGAGCTAAACTGAACTGAACTTAATCTCTGAAAATTGCACTGACACTGTTTCAATTCACTATAATCTTCCATGTGAAGCTGCTTTGACACAATCTACATTGTATAAGCGCTATACAAATAAAGATGAATTGAATTGAATTGAACAGATCAAAACACTGACAGAATCCATGGATGGCAGGCTTTTGAGTGTCCTTGCAAAGAAAGGTGGCTATATTGGTCACTGATTTGTTTTTGTTTTGTTTTTGAATGTCAGAAATGTATATTTGTTAATGTTGAGATGTTATATTGGTTTCACTGGTGAAAATAAATCATTGAAATGGGTATATATTTGTTTTTTGTTAAGTTGCCTAATAATTCTGCACAGTAATAGTCACCTGCACACACAGATATCCTCCTAAAATAGCTCAAACTAAAGACAAACTAAAAACTACTTCCAAAAATATTCAGCTTTGATATTAATGAGTTTTTTGGGTTCATTGAGAACATGGTTGTTGTTCAATAATAAAATTAATCCTCAAAAACACAACTTGCCTAATAATTCTGCACTCCCTGTACTGTATTTTGTATTGTTTTATTGTTTGTTTTTATGGATGTCTGCAGCAACATGGTGATGCTGCCCATAACAAATTTCCTGTCAAGGACAATAAAGTTACTACTACTAGTTTGTACTGTTATATGTCAGTGTTCATCTTAAAGAGAAAGAATGAAAACACAAACCTGTTTGTTCCTCTGTCTCTTCCTCTTTTATTCTGCAGGGTTCTTCCTCAATCTCCATCTTTACTATAGTATGTCAGCTGTTTCTCCTGCAGTGATTCCTCCTGTTTGCTGCTTCTTCAGCTGTGGGGAGATGGGAATATTCCTCAGCATTTAAACTCTCATAAAAGTAAACAGTGAAACAATATTTATATGTCATATAAGGACGAAATGAAAGTACAGCCTTCAGATATGAACATATTAACGGTAATTCTGTAAAACTCCGGCTGGTTTATGTGTTTTGGATTCCCTGAAATGAATCGAGTCATGTAGACTAATTATCTTATAAGTAATAAAGTGAATGTACTTACTGTGATAAACACAGCAGATCATGAACGGCTGTTTCACTTCTCATGTTTATCATCTTTTCTTGTCTTCTTCTCGTAGACTCGGACGTTCGTTATTGTTTCCGATGCTCGAGCGCCACCACTGACGGTAACCGGTAAAGTCTAGAAGGGATACAGCTGCGGACGCTGTAAAACAATAATTAATATTTTTACATTAATGTGATGGTTGGGTTTATGGTTGGAGTAAAGGTAGGTGCTAATAAAATACAATTTAATGGGCAATGTAAGAAATAATACGAATAATAGTCGGTATAATTACTGTTTTTACATTGCTGTGATGGTTGGGTTCAGGGGTAGAGGTTAATGAAATACAATTTAATGGGTAGTTTAATAAATAATATAAATAATATTCTGTAGAATTACTGTTTTTACATTACTGTGATGATTGGGTTTAGGCATAGATGTATACATTAGATGTCGCCTACCCTACTGTTGTTTATTAGAAGGAATGCGTCAATAGAGCCGCCATTTTAGTACAGGGTAGCGCTCCTTTGAAATGAATGCAGGACCAAGGTGCAGTAGAGAAAAATTATAATTTTACATCACTTTTCTACATTGATGGATGTGAACTCACGGGCATTCCTGACAAATAGTGTGTGTTTGTGTGCGTGGAAATGTATTATCCTCCCTCTCTGTTTAACTAGATCTAATCCGTGTCCTGAAACACACTCCTTCTCCTGCTTTCACTTCTCATTCTGACGGAGGGAGCGATTCGTTTTTGAATGAATCCCCGTTATGAACGACTCGTTCACTTAGCCGACAATAATACAAGTTTCTAGCATCGCAGCGTCTTGTTGTTATATATTTTATTCAACAAAACTAGCATAAGCCTAGAATTTAGTGCGAGTGGATGCTCTTTTGTCTTATGTTGAATGCAGTAGGTGACTGTATCATCATCAATTACTTGTTAAGCACAAAAGTTCATAACATACAAAAACGAAATCTTACCTAAGAAATGTTCTACCTTTGTGCTTTGTTTTCTTTGTTTGCTCGTTACTAAACCCGTACACAGTGCTAAAGTCTAGCATCTTCACATTGGCACACTGTCTTGACTAGTGCGGTTGAATGACATTTGTCCTAGGAGCACTGTACAAATGTGGCGGCGCTATTGACGCATGCTCAGGGTCCCTATGTGATATCTAGTGTAGATATCTATGGGGTTTAGGGTGCAGGGGGTAGACGTTAATAAAATACAATTTAATGGGTACTTTAATAAATAATATGAATAACCCTGCTGAAAAAAACTGTTTAAACCAGCCTAAGCTGGTTGGCTGGTTTTAGCTGGTCGACCTGGTTTTAGAGGGGTTTTGGCCATTTCCAGCCTGATCTCAGCTGGTCAGGCTGAGAGTTGACCAGCTAAAACCAGCTTGACCAGCCAAAACCAGCTATGTCCAGCTTAAACCAGGCTGGTCAAGCTGGTTTAAACAGGTCATTTTCCAGCCTGGAAATGGCCAAAACCCCCCTAAAAACAGGCTGGTCGACCAGCTAAAACCAGCCAACCATCTTAGGCTGGTTTAAGCTGGATTTTTCAGCAGGGAATTCTCCGTAGAATTACTGTTTTTACATTACTGTGAGGGTTAGGTTTAGGGTGCAGGGGTAGATGTTAATAAAATACAATCTAATGGGTAATTTAATAAATAATATGAATAATACTCTGTATAATTAATGTTTTTACATTCCTGTGATGGTTGGGTAAGGGTGGGGGTGCAGGGGTAGACGTAATTAATATACAATTTAATTGGTAGTTTAATAAATATTATGAATAATACTCTGTATAATTACTGTTTTTACATTACTGTGAGGGTTGGGTAGAGGCAGACGTTAATAAAATACAATTAATGGATAATTTAATAAATAATATAAATAATTCTCGTTAACTTCCAGCTGCATCCAACCAGCAGAACCTGATCCACATTATTATACACAAGTTAGAAATAAAAGAACAGAAAAAAGCTCTACTTTATTTTATATTAGTTCAGCTTATGTAAACCAAAATATTTTTAATTTGAAACAATTAAAGTGTAGCTTTATATCATTTAGAGGTCAATGGTTTCAGTTTAATGACTATTAATCGAGTTAAAGTTGAATTATTTAACATTTAAACTCACCATAACGCAGATGGAATATTTACAGTAGCCTAAATTTTTAATAATTATTTAATTTGAATAATAATTTCAGTATGTGCAGTCAGTACATTGCACATAGCATTTCAGAGCGCATATAATATAGTAAATCATTCTTAATAAACCCAAATCAAGATGGTATGCCATGCCAATTATTTTATTTCTATTTATTTCTCAAGAGATGTAACACTTCAACAGCTGGACAAAAAAAATTATTAAATAATGAATGGACCGATGTGGCCAGCTTTTCAGAAAAAGCTAAAATGCACAATTATTTTCTTAGAAGAACTCTACCTGTTGGGCAATTAATGTAACTACCACTTATGTGAGTGTTAGGCAACCTGTTAGGCAACATTGGGCAATTAATGTAACTACCACTTTTGTGAATGTTAGGCAACCTGTTAGGCCACATTGGGCAATTAATGTAACTACCACTTATGTGAGTGTTAGGCAACCTGTTAGGCCACATTGGACAATTATTGTAACTACCACTTATGTGAGTGTTAGGCAACCTGTTAGGCCACATTGAGCAATTATTGTAACTACCACTTATGTGAGTGTTAGGCAACCTGTTAGGCCACATTGGGCAATTATTGTAACTACCACTTATGTGAGTGTTAGGCAACCTGTTAGGCCACATTGGGCAATTATTGTAACTACCACTTATATGAGTGTTAGGCAACCTGTTAGGCCACATTGAGCAATTATTGTAACTACCACTTATGTGAGTGTTAGGCAACCTGTTAGGCCACATTGGGCAATTATTGTAACTACCACTTATGTGAGTGTTAGGCAACCTGTTAGGCCACATTGGGCAATTATTGTAACTACCACTTATGTGAGTGTTAGGCAACCTGTTAGGCCACATTGGGCAATTAATGTAACTACCACTTATGTGAGTGTTAGGCAACCTGTTAGGCCACATTGGACAATTATTGTAACTACCACTTATATGAGTGTTAGGCAACCTGTTAGGCCACATTGGGCAATTATTGTAACTACCACTTATGTGAGTGTTAGGCAACCTGTTAGGCCACATTGGGCAATTATTGTAACTACCACTTATATGAGTGTTAGGCAACCTGTTAGGCCACATTGAGCAATTATTGTAACTACCACTTATGTGAGTGTTAGGCAACCTGTTAGGCCACATTGGGCAATTATTGTAACTACCACTTATGTGAGTGTTAGGCAACCTGTTAGGCCACATTGGGCAATTATTGTAACTACCACTTATGTGAGTGTTAGGCAACCTGTTAGGCCACATTGGGCAATTAATGTAACTACCACTTATGTGAGTGTTAGGCAACCTGTTAGGCCACATTGGGCAATTATTGTAACTACCACTTATGTGAGTGTAACCCCGCCGGTCCAACACCACCTAACCGGCTCTGAGCTGGGATCGAACCGGCGACCTTCAGCATGGGAGTGGTTTGCTCTAACAAGGAGGCTAAGACCATGGCCTCCAACGTCTGTCGCTAGAGCACCTTTTAGAGGTCAGAGGAGTGAGATTTACCTGCACAACACTTTACTAGCTGGCCTCCGCTACACTCACCCCCCTAAACCTCACTCCTATCCGGGTCACGGCACCAATGTAAGCCTTCTCTTCTGATGATGCAAATCGCTCAGGGAGACAGAGAACAGTGTTATGCGTTGTTTATTCTGTAACAGAAACATATCCTCTGGCAACAGTATGCTTTTAAACATGCATCGCCTCTCTACATTCAGCAACCATCTCTGCACAAATGACCACCCGGGAGTGTTGCCACATAAAGTCATCCTAATAAACTATTATTCATATACTAAAGTTCACCATACCTGTAACAGAAACATATCCTCTGACAACAGTACGCATTTAAACATGCATCTAAAAAAGTAAAAATTCACCCACGCTCGTATTAATGTCGTCTCATCATGAGCTAATTAAACCACACAAAGTGGGTCACACACAGCAATCATTCGATACATTTGATACTCCTCATCACCTAATGTTCATATTAGGGTTGTATGTGATTTTGGCCCAATCTCAATTCTACCCCTTAGCCCTTCCCTTTACCCCTACACCTCGTTTTGCGCGTTCACGTGAAGGGGTAGGGGTGTCCCAATTCTCTTTAGCTTGAAGGCGTAGAGCTAAAGGGAAGGGGTAGATACCACTTCGAACAAAGATTTTTCAGGACCACACTAGAAACCGAGGGGTAAGAAAATTTCCCAGTATACACCAGCCACATTGGCTGCATAGCTGTAGGTGGTGCTGTCGCCTCACAGCAAGAAGGTCGCTGGTTCGAGCCTTGGCTGGGCCAGTTGGCATTTCTGTGTGGAGTTTGCATGTTCTCTCCGCGTTCGCGTGGGTTTCCTCCGGGTGCTACGGTTTCCCCCACAAGTCCAAAGACATGTGGGATACAGTATGTGAATTGGGTAAGCTAAATTGTCCATAGTGTATGAGTGTGAATAAGGGTGTATGGATGTTTCCCAGTGATGGGTTGCAGCTGGAAGGGCATCCGCTGCGTAAAACATATGCTTGGTGGTTCATTCCGCTGTGGCGACCCCAGATTAATAAAGGGACTAAGCCGAAAAGAAAATGAATGAATAAATAACCGCGTTCGTGTTTTACCGTCATACTTTAATAAAAAACGCTAAAATAAAAAACGCTAAATTTCACGATCTATAATCCCTAATAATAACTCCTGTACAGCAGTCCCACAGCATTCTGACACTCGAACACCCTGTCAGAAAAGTCTAGTGGCTGGGAATGAGCTTTTACAGTGTCTGCTATAATGTTCATGTTGTTTTTGGTGTGTTTACATAGATGAATATGGCCACGGTGTAAATGCGCAGTATAGTTACGATCTTATTGCCACATTATATCGTTATTATAATATAATATATGCCTTCAGTCAGGGCCAGATTAACAAAAAGCCCCAGGGCCCACAGGAGAAGGGGGCCCTTGATTGGCTGATGAATTAATTTACGCCATGACCTGGGAAACGCCTCTTTGCATTATGCTTTCTCTCGTCGATAATGTGAAGTATTCCTTTTGGTTCACTGTTCAAAAACAGTGACGCCGGTGCTAAACTGGGGCTCAGAGTGGCTGTAGCCCAATCAGAATAATGAACAGCCCGGTTTTAGTCACCCATAAGGGTGATCAGATGTGCCAAATGTTCCCAGGACAGTCCCTTATTTCGGCATTACCGCGAGAACCGTCCAGTCAAAGGTAGGCTAACCAAGCTCGTAGTGGAACAAAAAATTAAATTCAAACAGTCTTCATCACTAGCTATGTTTCCATTCAAAAATGCGAATGAACTTTATGCACAAAACTGGATTATCGCATAAAAGACGTGCGAATAAAGCAGCGTTTTCATTCAACGAGTCAAACAAAATCGTCACTTCCTGATTAACTGGCGCCAAATATCAACAGTAAAAACTGAATTTGCTGCAGTAGGAGAAGCTGCATCAATCTTTTCTTCATCTAATAAATGACTTGCGCCTCGGAAGGCGATCCTGACATGCAGTGAAGACGCGGTGGCGTTTGAAGGTGTCAGACGCAGACGCTCTTGATTCTGGAGGTCATTAATAATATAATAACACTAATATTTAAACGGTAAGGTGTTTTAGAATGACCAAACAGTGTTGCCAACTTAGCAACTTTGTCGCTAGATTTTGCGACTTTTCAAACCCCCTAGCGACAAATTTTTAAAAAAGCGACTAGCGACAAATCTAGCGACTTTTTTGTGTGTTACTGGAGATTTTTATAGACTGTCGTTTGTCCATTACTGTACCGTCCCTACTCTTCTCAACGAGCTGCGGGTGATGCCGCCGGCCCCTCCCCCGCCTTAGAGCACTGACAGGCGGCCCAGTCCTCATACAGCAGTCTCTCCCACCTGCAGCCTGACAGCAGATCACTCCTCTGCGTACCGACGGCAAATGATTTAGCACCGGCAGTGTGAAGGTATCTCCCTTGTACAGTCAAACCGATCTGCTTCTCCTTTATTTTAACAATTTGATTTGACCGTTTATTCTTTTCTTGTTCACAATCAGAGATGTTTTAAGTAAGAGTTTCAGAACTTGTCTGAGTTTATTATGTCTGAGCGATTA
This sequence comes from Danio kyathit, assembly GCA_903798195.1. Lineage (NCBI taxonomy): Eukaryota > Metazoa > Chordata > Actinopteri > Cypriniformes > Danionidae > Danio > Danio kyathit. Next base: position 4,209,100 of record LR812539.1, read on the forward strand.
CTGCAAATTACTTATCTATAATGATGTACTGTATTCAAACAGCAATAAATTTAGTTAAATTGACATGCTTGCATAAAGCGTAGTGCAAATATAAATACCCCATTTATTTATCATGGGCTGTTAAACAGAAATGGTAGAACGTGATGACGTCAGTAATATGCAAATTAGCGTATGACGTAATCTAGCAACTTTTAGCGACTTTTCGGGCAGAGCTTTGCGCCTTTTCGTTGAAAATAGTTGGCAACAGTGTGACCAAAACAACATTTCAGATGGTTTACAGTGTGCTCAGCCTGCTGGTGTGTCCATTTACACACATTTTTATCATCACATGATCTCTTATAACAAAATCACATGACCTTTTTTAATACACATACTGGAATTTGTGCGGTAAAAGGGTTTCCATCGTAGTTTATGTGCATCTTTTCTTATCGAATAAAAAGTTTATCCTACTCAGTTATGCGCAGATGTTTTTTTTAGCAAAATGCGCATAAAAATAGGTGGATGGAAACATAGCTATTGATACACTTGTACATGTAGTAACAGAAGCTATGATAGGCGGAATCATGCTGAATGGACTTATAACTAAAGCGCTGTCTCTCGCTGGACTTAAACCGGCGCGCGCCCAATCCTTCCATCACACACTATAACCGAGACAGTGTGCGAACGAAGCCTGAGCAAAATATCAAAATGTCCATCATTGCGGAGTATCTATCTCAAGTGAATAGACTCGGTTATGCTTTACAGTAAGTCTAACTTAACCACTTGGAAAGCAAACTTTTTTTCTCATGAATGTACTTTGCCCCTTTTATGAAAACGACAGTAATAATATGGAGCAATAAAATAATGGCGCTGGCTTTCATCAGACATTACATTTGATGCAAAAAAATATATAAATAAAATAAGGATGCTAGACCACCATAAGCTATTCTGGATGTTAGAAGCATGGATATTAAAGATATTGTATCATTAGGGATTTATAGTCAGCTAAACTACTAAATAACATTTTTAAAGGTAAATTCCTATTTAAAGTATTTAATATAAAGCATTAATTTAGGAAGTATTGCAAATATTTTTTTGTTTTGTTGATTTTTGCTGCCTGTTTGAACTTTAAAGTTCAGATTATGTCATTACATAGTTTTGTATACTTGCAGGCCTATATTAATAAAACAGAAAAAACATACAATAATCCAATATAAATCAAATGGTGGAAAATTAGATAATATTAATTAGTAAATTAATAATAACATATATACTTTTGTAAGGAAAAAAAAATTAAAAAGGGGGGCCTTGGATTTATAATAATAATAATATTAATAATAATAATACATTTTCTTTATAATGCGCTTTTCTCAGACCCAAAGCGCTACAAGGCAAACAAAGCAGAACAATAAAAACAATAAAAAGACCACAATAAAACAAAATATGACGATTCAATACAACTGGATGAAATAATTAATCTAAGTTAAAAGCAATGGTAAAAAGGTGAGTCTTGAGGAGTTTCTTAAAACAGTCCAGAGAAGCGGCATTCCAGATGCTGAAGGGTAAGCCATTCCAAAGCTTAGGCGCACAGTACGAAAAAACACGACCACCCATAGTCTTTAGTTTACAGCGTGGCTGAAACAGCAAAAGTCCAGAGGAAGAACGAAGACTGCGGGTGGGAGTGGCCAGAGTTATCAGGTCACAAATGTACTCAGGTGCTAGCCCATGCACTGCTTTATATGTTCAAATCAGAGTCTTAAAATCAATACGCGACTTGACAGGAAGCCAGTGAAGTTGCTGAAGTACAGGAGTGATATGGTGGCGTGAGGAAGTATGTGTCAAAACCCGTGCAGCAGAATTTTGAATGTACTGTAAACGTCTCAGAGAGCTTGCTGGTAGGCCCCCGAAGAGTGAGTTACAGAAGTCAAGGCGTTATGTGATAAAGGCATGGATAAGCCTTTCCGCATCCGGCTGTGATAGAAAAGTTCTAATCCGCGCAATGTTACGTAGGTGAAAGAAGGCTATTTTAGTCAAGTGTTTGAAGTGCGAGTTAAAACTAAGCTGTGCATCAAAAAGCACCCCAAGGTTGCGCACATGGGCCGAGGGAGTCACTTGAAGATCATCAACAGAGAGTTTAAAATCATTACGCTGGTTAACATTTGTAGGAGTACCAAGGTTTATTCAAAGTAAGCAACAAAGGAATATCACACAGGCTGTATGAAAGGCAGATCTCAAGTGCCGGCGATCTTGCTCACAGCACTGTAGGAGTAGAGCTGGTGTTAGAGCTAGTCAGTACTGTTCGCTGTAGCACAGCGGGGAATCAGTCACACAGTTCAGAGGGAATGGAAGATCGTAAAGGAGCACCACACAAGTCTTCGCCTTATAAACACGGTGAGAGTAAAGCATGGGTTAACATCCTAAACCTCCGTAGATGGTGACAGGCATATTGTGCATGAGGGTGATAACAGATCTTCAGACAAAGTCAGATAGTAAAGACACTTCCCTTTATCAGTGCGATGGTTATGAAGACTCAGAAGGAACATCCATGGAAGAAGAGAAGACGAGGGAGCTTGAGTGAAGACAACCATACGACTTCAATACCGGTCAAAAAGTGAACGGAGGAGGTGAGTGTTTATAGTGTCCAGGCTGATGAGGAACAGGTGCAGATGGTTAATACTCGGGGGAAGGTTCTCGTGATTGAATGGGACTGGATTGAATGACACAGGTGGTGAAACTGGATTGGGTGAGCAGGAACGAGCCGGGGATGTTACAGCTATAGCCCTAGGGCCCAATGTGTTCTTAATCCGGCCCTGCCTTCAGTGATTTCCTGAAGATAAATACCAAAAAAATAACACAACTGGAATAACTACAGCAGTCGTGATCGTCTGATCTCATATGAAGCATGAGATCACAATGACATATGATGAGGTGTGCAGGTGCTGTCCCATTTCTTAGAGGTAAATTTTGAACAGGGTTTCTGCAGATATCATAATGTCAAATTTAAGACTTTTTAAGACCATAAAGTATTAAATATAAGACCTATATCACAATATCAAAAACACACATGCACAAAGAGAAAATACAAAATCACAAAATTAGTGGTAAAATAAATGTATTCAAATTGAACAGTACTAAAGACAGGTTAGATGCATCATTGAACTACAGAAAAAACAAATAAACAAACATCTTAAGGCTGATTTATACTTTCGCCTGGCACCACATTGCGCACCACACGAAACGGACGAGGCTTTTATACTTGACGCGTTCGCCATTGAGATATTCTTTTAAATCACAGGGGGCGATCAAAAGAAAATGTTCTGTTCTGACTATCGAAAAAATATATAGCTTAAAGGGGCTAATAATATTTATGGAAGTTTTTTCCTAGCAAAATTCAAATGAAAATTCAAATGCTTAAAAGATCAAATGATAAATCAAATGCTCAAATTATAAATCAAATCCTCAAACTGACATCGCAAATGGTGAATCAAATCCTCAAACCGACTCCACAAATGATGAATCAAATCCTCAAACCGACTCCGCAAATGGTGAATCAAATCCTCAAACCGACTCCACAAATGATGAATCAAATCCTCAAACCGACTCCGCAAATGGTGAATCAAATCCTCAAACCGACTCCACAAATGATGAATCAAATCCTCAAACCGACTCCGCAAATGGTGAATCAAATCCTCAAACCGACTCCGCAAATGGTGAATCAAATCCTCAAACTGACATCGCAAATGGTGAATTAAATCCTCAAACCGACTCCGCAAATGATGAATAAAATCCTCAAACTGACATCGCAATTAAGGAATCAAATCCTCAAACCGACTCCGCAAATGATGAATCAAATCTTCAAAACGACTCTGCAAATGGTGAATCAAATACTCAAACTGACATCGCAAATGATAAATTAAATCCTCAAACCGACATCGCAAATGATAAATCAAATGCAAATGAGGTGTCAATCAAGTAGCCTGGGCGGACCTTTAAGGCGGAAGAGTTTGGTGACCATATCTATGGGTGACAACTAGCTACCCGTAGCGCTATGACTGCGTTCGAAACCACATACTCAAAACAGACACCGGAAGCGCCGCGCCATTCATTTTAGAATTCTAAACATAGGCTGCGTCCGAAACCGCATACTTCCATACTATACAGTACGCTTAAATCAGTATGCGAGCCGAGTAGTATGTCCGAATTCTTAGAATTCGAAAATCAGTATGCGAGAAGTACCCGGATGACTTACTACTTCCGGCGAGATTCTGAAGTGCGCATCCCGGTAAAGTCTAGATCGTATACGCGGCCAGCCGGAAGTGCGATATGCACATTAATATAGCGCATTTTTTTATGACACTGTATAAAAATAATGAATATTTTTACAGAACTGTGACGGTTGAGTTTAGGGTTGGGGTGGGGGTAGGGGTTAAATAATACAATTTATTGGGTAATTTAATAGATAAGATAAATAAAACTCGGTACAACTACTGTTTTTACGCTTCTGTGACGGTTGGGTTTAGGGTTTGGGTGGGAGTAGACGATAATAAAATACAATAAATCAGAAATTTCATAAATAACATAAATAATTCTCGTTAACTTCCGGCCGCAAACGTATCCGATCTAACAACAACCGCGCATCCCATGGACGCTGCGCTATCCCATGATGCCCCGCGAGAGAATTTATGAATGGACGTGAAGCGACGCAACTGACGCAGGTAGGTCACGTGACCATGACAAAATGGCGGATGTAGTACGTCCGAGTTCCATTCATACTGCTCACATTCATACTGTATAGAACGTACTTTTCCAACGGCCGAGTAGTACGTTTAAATTCAAATGCAGTACCTACTGAATAGTAGGCGGTTTCGGACGCAGCCACACATTTCTATCGGTCTACGCACACCGGCGCCGCAAGTCTGCGGCTGTCCGCGTCGCCCAGCTTGAAGAGTAGGTACAGTAGCCAAATCTTATGTATGAACGCGATCGTAGGCTACGTCATCCGCCAAGTTTACCTTATTATGTGACTGACGTTACAAGCGCAACTTTAAATAAATGGCAGGTTTAATTCATCTTAATTTAAATTAATATTTTTATTACAAAAGATATCCTTGTTGAACTTCACCTATTTTGTTGTTACCTTTACTGTAACATTTTTCATCCACAAGTAGAACATGCTTAAATCTTGTTTTCCTGACCTGTTTGATTATATAATCATATATTCTCATATCAAAAGAAAATCCATTACATTTGTTCTCTTTTTGCCGTTTTTGTTAATTGTTAAAGATACAGCAATGTTTCCCTAAGCCTGTATGAAGATATTATTTCTGCATAATGATTAATAATAATTGTTATTAATAACAATCCCATAATAATACAAATAAAATAGCAAGGACAGAAGCAATAACACCTAATAGCATCAGTAACTTGATTACCCTACCTAATAGTTTTTATCAGCTTCCCAATGTTGGCACATTGGTACATCTGCACAAAGACGTCGGACAGCTGCTTGAAGATATTCCTTTGGAGAAATGTTACACTCAAAATATGTAAGTATTTACTTTAGACTGTAAAAGCCCACCCCAACACCTACAAAAATAATAAATGCTGTTCACACACACACACACACATATATATATATATATATATATATATATATATATATATATATATATATATATATATATATATATATATATATATATATGCCACAGTTATGCATGAATAGTGACTAGACAAATGTAGCTAAGGTGAGTACATCTTAATTTTCAGTCAAAATATGAAATAATGTATACATTATTGAAATTATTAATTTATTCATCAACAATTAAAGACAATATTAATGGATGATTAAAATATTTAATAATAGTAACCATGATAAATAAATACAAGTCAACAAGACATGAAACTAAGCTTTATTCAAACAATCATGTATTTCAGACAAAGCCCCATGTTCTGCTGCATCTCCACACAGTTGGGCCAGTTCTGCAGGACTTCACTTGTTTTTTCCATCACATCCCTCAGTGCTGCAGTCAGACTGGAACAGAGTTGTGACATGAGGCTGTCCATGCATGAGAAACCGATTCATACTAAAGATGAAGTGACCACACCAGCATCTGGCTCAAATGAGGACACACAGGCAGGTGGAGGGATGCAGGGTCTTGTCCACGGCACTACAGCATCTTCAACATCTCCTTCATCATTTTCACCACACTACAGTTCTCCATCATCCTCACTGCACACACCAGTCTGAGGACATTTTAGATTATACAAAGCACATAATAAAGTCATTTTAACAGCACACTGTCATTGAGTTCTATTGTAAATTGGAAGTAATAATATGATCTTACTTCATGTTTTGGATTTAGGTTTTCCCTTTTTTCTGCAAATGCCCGTTTCCTTGCCTTGCAGGTCCTGCTCCAGCCCAGAAAAGGCACACAAATTAACATTAAGGAAATTGTTGTAATAGCTGTTTGAAATTACAATATTTTGTTAAAAAATATATAATGGCCATGCTACTGGTAGCATTTGTTAAGTCACTCTGCACCAGCTAACACACAAACACATGTGCTTTCTTCTCTATAACAACCAGACAAGAGTCACGTTACCTCTGTGATTTGTGTGCTCAAAATGACATTTTCATAAATTTATCACCAAATGAACAGAAGAAAACATTAGATGTATTAATATTACATGTACTGTATCTAATCTAGGCAGTATTGACAACAGTGAATTCTACATCAGCACAACACATCACTCAGACGTCTTTTTAATGTTATAATATACTGATATGCAATACCTCATATTTGTTTGTCAGACATTTATTAATCGTTTTTATGTAAATTCACGTTTGAAACGTAACGTCATGTGCTTACAGACAGTGGCGGAGCTAGAATTTTTTACATGGGGTGGCCAGGGGGTGGCCACTGCTATTTCAGGGGGTCAACACACACACACACACACGTACTCAAATACAAATGCACACACAAACACACTGAAAGTGTTTAGAAAACCCAAATCTAAATCATTACCAGCATATAATTCAAAATATGAAAATATAATAATTTTCTCATCATCTACTCACTTTGTTGTGAGTTAATAAGTAATGACAGGATTTGATTTCTAACATTGATTTTAACATTGGTTGAAACATGATTGCCTAGTAGATGCTCTGACCTGCTGGTGGACCTGAAGTCTGACCTAGTTTGGAAATGCGCATAAAAAACAGTTGATGGAAACGCCAAGATGCACATAAATTTTGAACATGCGCATAAAAAACATATGCACATAACTGAGTAGAATAAACTTTTTTTATTCTATAAGAAAAGATATGCATAAACTACAATGGAATAAAAAAAAAGTCATGTGATTTTGTTATGAGAGATCATGTGATGATAAAAATGTGTGTAAATAGACAAATCAGCAGGCTGAGCACATTGTAAAACATCTGAAATGTTGTTTTGGTCATTGTTAAACGCCTTAACCATTTCAGTATTAGTGTTGTTATATTATTAATGACCTCCAGAATCAAGAGCGTCTGTGCTCCGCATCTCACAAACTCCTTCAAACGCCACCTATTGTCTTCTGAGGCGCAAATCATTTATTACATAAAGAAAAGATTGACGCAGCTTCTCTTATCGCAGAAAATTTCGTTTTACTGTTGATATTTGGCACCAGTTAATCAGGAAGTGACGATTTTGTTCTCTTTGACTCGTTGGATGGAAACGCTGCTTTATTCGCACATCTTTTATGCGATAATCCAGTTTTGCGCATAAAGTTCATTCGCATTTTTGGATGGAAACATAGGCTAGCTGGTATGTTTGAACCTGATCTGCCTATTTGTGTTACTTTATAAAGAAGTCTGATATCTCGCTGTTTCTTTTTATGTTTAATTGACCCTGTGCAAAAATATTATAACTGTCTGTTTACATCTGATCCAGTTAGAAACACATTTATCCTAATTAAAAATATCCATTATCATACCTGCACATGAAATCAACAACAGAAAAATGTTTTTAGATCGGAAGAAAGTATATGAGCTGGCTATTCCATTTCAAATAAATTTAACTCACAAACAGCTAGCCTAACATTACTTCCCCAAATTAGCAAAATATTTGAGCATCGTAAATTAAATATAATAACTTACATACATGGAATGTGCATGTAATACTAGCATAGATGAAGTATACCGTTAACTGTCTAAAGAGCGAATTGATCTCATTAAGTTAACTGATGTCGTCGGTGCCTCGTTAACTTACGCAGCGGCTAAATGTTCCTCAGCAAACAAACCTTATAATAAACTATAAAGCGTATTTCAAATATTCTGTTATGATGTGTTATTATTATTCGTCTTACTTGAAACCATGCTCTTGTCCTCGGCTCGTCATTGATTTGAAAATAGCTTGAGCGTTGCCGGCAAAATTCAAAAACTTCTTTAGACAAATGAGATGTCAATCAGCATCAGGAACTGCCAGTAGCAAATACAATTTTGGGGTGGCACCCGGGGTGGCCAGTCGGATGTCAGGGGTGTCCAGTGCCACCCCGGCCACCCCTCTGGCTCCGCCACTGCTTACAGAAGTTCCTACATGATGTTTTGCAGCAAAATAAATATACTATAAAGCATCTTTACACTTTCAGTAATTCTCATTAGCTCAACTATTGCGATTTTACTGTAACTCAGGGAACCGTCTTTCTGGTTTTAATTACTTACATGTCAAGATGTCTGCATCCAATTTTTCCACTATGTGACGTATCTTCTTCTTGCCGTATGCTTTTTCGTGGCCTGCTGGTATAGATGTATCCATCTGATGAACACTTCAGAATGTGGACAGAAGCAGTAGGTGATTTCTTGCTTTCTCTTTCACGAGTAAAAACTTCTTTCTTATACGGACACGTCTTGTAATAGGGCACGCAAATCTGAACGCCATGAAAAAGTCATAGCGCGAACGGTAGATGTCAACAAACTCTTCCGCCTTAAAGCTCCGCCTAGGCTAGTTGATTGACACCTCATTTGCATTTGATTTATCATTTGCGATGTCGGTTTGAGGATTTAATTTATCATTTGCGATGTCAGTTTGAGTATTTGATTCACCATTTGCAGAGTCGTTTTGAAGATTTGATTCACCATTTGCGGAGTCGTTTTGAAGATTTGATTCATCATTTGCGGAGTCGGTTTGAGGATTTGATTCCTTAATTGCGATGTCAGTTTGAGGAATTTATTCATCATTTGCGGAGTCGGTTTGAGGGTTTAATTCACCATTTGCGATGTCAGTTTGAGGATTTGATTCATCGTTTGTGGAGTCGGTTTGAGGATTTGATTCACCATTTGCGGAGTCGGTTTGAGGATTTGATTCATCATTTGTGGAGTCGGTTTGAGGATTTGATTCACCATTTGCGGAGTCGGTTTGAGGATTTGATTCAATATTTGTGAAGTCGGTTTGAGGATTTGATTCACCATTTGCGATGTCAGTTTGAGGATTTGATTTATAATTTGAGCATTTGATTTATCATTTGATCTTTTAAGCATTTGAATTTTCATTTGAATTTTGCTAGGAAAAAACTTCCATAAATATTGACCTTAAAATGGTTTTTAAAAAAAATAAAAACTGCTTTTATTCTAGCCAAAATAAAACCAATAAGACTTTCTCCAGAAAAATTAAATATTATCAGACATATTGTGAACATTTCCTTGCTCTGTTAAACATAATTTGGGAAATTTTTAAAAAAGAAAGAAAATTTCAAAGGGGGGCGAATAATTCTGACTTCAACTGTATCAAAGACATAATTTGTTACTTAATTTTAGTTTGTAACTTGTAAATTGTTTTAAATTCAAAATTGTAACCTTTACATCAGTGTAAAACCTATGAATGGTGGAAAAACATATTCTTTAATATTAAAACCACCTGGGTCTCCACTTTTGCCATGGCCTCTTTTTTTTATTTTAACAGACTTATCCCTCAGGTTTTTCCAAACTTTTACAAAAACTTTCCTCCTTTCCCACTGCTGTTGCATTTTCTAGCCAAGAATTATTGGTCATCTGGTTATCTCTTCTGATCACGCATGGACGGATCATAAAGAAGATGTGTGTACGGTCATACCGGTTTCAGACAAAATCTCTTCAAAGTGTTTCATATTCAACAAATCAAATGCAGCGCCGTGCGAACTGTTCACTCGAGTCGCAAAACGCGCGCACCCAAAGCGAATGTCTGCAAACACATCGATGACGTCTTATTGCGCACTGAGTTCAATAGCAGAAAGCTGATTGGCTATTGCATGTTGGTCTCATTTGTAGTTGTAATACCGCAAATTACAATTGGACTAGTGAAATAAAGACCACGAAAACCAAGCAAAAAGAATTTAAATGAGCATTAGATGTAGCGTTACATGGACATGGGAAAAATAAGACCTGTGCAAAAATATTTAAGACCTAGAACAGCGAATTTAAGACTTTTTAAGGCCTTAAATTTCGATTTTTAAATTTTAGACTTTTTAAGACCCCGCAGAAACCCTGTTTGAAGCCCGCACCCTTTACACTCTGGTTTTAAGGGCCCTGGGGAATGGGGTACAAAAATAGAATTGGGATTGGGCCATTAACATGTGTTACAATACAGAATTGAGCACATTTCGTCGGAGCACATTTTACCTACTGCCTCTACATTCAGCAAACATCTCTGCTGGAGGCCTTACAGGTTAATTGTGAAAGAACAAATCACCCACTGTTGCCACAAGAGTCTCCCAACAACCATAAAATAAACAAAATAACAATTTTGGGTGAAAGACAATTAAACTAACATTCTTTTAACCCTATTACACGAGGTGTTTGTAATGCAATGTGTGTGGAGCGGGGGCAGGACAGTATTAATCTGATATTATTCTCTCTTCTGACGGTCATTATCAGTGTTTTCCTTTTTCTGAAAGTCTTGATAACACCATCGTTGAGTTTTTTTTTTATTATTTCAGCAAATAGGATTGTACAATAATGATTTGTTGTACTCTCCCATTCACTGCGCTCTGAGTTTACCAACTATGATGACTCCTGCTGCTGAAAAAAAGCCAAATGTGAAAAGGCTCCATTAGATTAGGGCTGTGTATTAGCAAGGGCCTCACGATATGATACATATCACGATACATGGGTCACAATACAATATATTAGTAATGGCCGATATAAACGATATGCGATATAAACGATACAAAATTGGCCTACGATAGAGATTCTAATTCTATTGCACTATCGCGATAATGCATGTTTGATGACGCAATCTACCCGCGAAATTAAGAGCAACGAGCTGCAGCCGGCTGCAACGCATCATCTTGAATAAACAACAGTGCAACCATTTCGCTCGCATTTGCGACAAAAAATAATAAGCTCGATTGATAACTTAATTCACTCGGCCACTGTAAAACAACATGCTCTTCACACTAACTTATGGTGTATTACGTTGGAAATCTATTGTGACTGTAGCACATGCTGACGCTCTCAACAACAGCACTAAGCAACGCATGGCACCGAATGGCGACGTGTCGCACAACTTGCGAGCCTCATGCATGGCATATCGAGGCTTGTCACACAGATTCCCACACAGATTTTACCTGGGCGGCCGATATATTATTGGGGCGGCCCGGTTCTGTGTTTGCGAGAAACTAAGAACACTCTGCCACAGACTCACAAGCTCTGCATGTAGACCCACAGAGACGCGCTGGATACAGAAGAGCGCGAAGACTAAATAGACTGATCCAGCTCATTATTTGGGGTGACAATACATTTTCCCCGGACATGTCCAAGAATCTGCTTTCGCTTTCGATATTAATTGTATTCATTTTTGCATTACTTTATAAGCAAACTTTATCTGGTGCGTCTCAATCTCTCAGCAGCAACAACACTACAGCAGACAGACAGAGAGAGGGAAAGAGAGAGAAAGAGCAGATCAAGACACCAGTTTTAATTTCATTAGGAGAACAAATGTTTAAAATCAAATGTGTTACCTTAGGCTGCAGGTTAGAAATATGTTTTTATTTAAAGTATCTGCAATACACAATTTTATTTGACTAATTTAATACTGGAAGTATTTTCAGTACAGTGTAAGTTCCTTAACTAAACACCAGTTTTTTTTGTTCTCTGCAACTTGGCATTTAGGAACCAAGGACTTAAAAGAAAAGTCTTTCTTTCTAAAAGGCACTACATTTAGTTTATTTATCTGCAACATTGTGTTGTTTAATTACAGTTTTGCTTTTGCACAATAAATGTTCTCAAAACGACATGCAACGTTTCTTTATTTCTTAAAAAAAATAGCAGTTTGGCTTTCCTAAGGCTCTATGTAACCTGTTCTGAAATGGTTCTATTATAATTTATATATCGCAATATATATCGTTATCGCAAGAGGCTGCAATGTATATCGCAATATGGATTTTAGGCCATATCGCCCATCCCTACAATATATCATGATATATTGCGATTAGGGCTGTCAAAATTAGCGCGTTAACGCACGCGATAATTTGAAATATTTAACGCAGTTGCAGTTTTTTTTTATTTCCTGTTGTGGCCAACGTGTGTTCAGGGCCGGCGCGTCCATAGAGGCAACCTAGGCGGCAGAATAGAGAGCGAACCCCCCGGTCCTCACTTTCATCCGCGACACCCACCCCCTCCCACCCGGTCCTCACTTTCATCCGCGAACCGGTCACTTTGTATTTCACTTTTGGGTTGAGGGCGGCGTGATCGTCGTTCGCCTAGAGCGCCAGTTCAGCTTGCTTCAGCCCAGCGTGTGTTTAATGTGCAAAGAAATACGGATAAGGCCAAAAAAACGCTTTTAGAAGGAAAGTTTTAGTATAAAACAATTAAGGTCACATCACCTGAAGGGAGTGCGCTGTACTCTCTCTGCGTGTGTGTGTTGTCCCCTTATAATGCCAATAGACTGGACTGTCTTAGCAAATGGCTATATGTTAAGGAGGACTAAGCAAAATTGTTTCTAACTTCAACTTCTAACTCGCAATACAACTTTACAATGAATACAATTGTTTGTATTCAATACTTTATTATTATTATTATTATTATTTTCCAATTTCCATATTTGCAATGCCTGTATTTTGGATTTTTTTTTTTTGGTTTATGATTAATCATAATTAATCATGATTAATCACAAAAAAAAGTGTGATTAATTAGTTAATTTTTTTAATCAATTGACAGCCCCTAATTGGATACAATAAATATTGTGATGTATTGCAATAGTTTTACAAATTAAAATTCCAATTCCAATTTATTTTCCATCCATTCCAATTCATTAGAACTGCACAGTGTGATTGAACAGAGAACTATATATATTGCAAAGCTTACAAATGGCTTTTTTTTTTGTCTAATTCAGTACTCCCTGGTATAGCGTTAAAACCAAAGTGCAGCCACACGTCAGCTCTAAAAGCTGGAGGCACCTTTATATTTTCCGCCATGCTCACTCTTGCTTCTGATACCGTACTACATGGCGTTTTGTTGATCGCGAGTTAGCGACATCTACAGGAGCGGAGGAGGAGGTCGTTTGAATCAATATCGTAATACTTTACGATCTCAAAACTCAGGGCTTCTGGTAGTACCTAGAATATCAAAGTCGAGTAAAGGAGGTCGAGCCTTCTCATTTATGGCCCCTAATCTCTGGAATAGTCTTCCTGATAATGTCTGAGGCTCAGACACACTCTCGCTCTTCAAAACTAGATTAAAGACCTATCTTTTTAGCAAAGCATACACTCAGTGCAGTACATAGCGCTATGATGCATGATGTGCCCCACACATGATTTTGCTTCTCGTTTATATACACTATGAACAGCAGCTACGCTAATTATTCTCTTTATTCTCTATTTCCACCTGGGGGTACTCATCTCGAGGTCCTCAGACTATGCAGTGCCACTGACGCGATCCGAGACCAGCGACGAGATGATCCCAAGGTTTTCTGGACCAGGCCGTATCCTGAGCAGCTGCTGTGGTGGTCTTCATGGAGTGAGAGCATGACTGACTCCTGTGATGCTCCAAGGACAGACGAGTCTTCGCTGAGGTCCAGCTTCCTGCGCCTAGACTGCAGCTCTGCACAAGACGTTTGGCCATAAGGGAAATGGTCGTGTCCAACTGAGCCAGGTTTCTCTCGAGGTTTTTAAATCTTCGCTTTCGCCAATTGGTGAAGTTTTTTACTCGCCGCTGTCGCCACTGGCTTGCATGGTTCGGGATCTGTAGAGCTGCGCATCGATGGATTTGCTCTTCAGTGTTTGGACTCTCAGTAGTGATTATTAACCCACACTGAACTGAACTGAACTTAATCTCTGAAACTGAACTGACACTGTTTCAATTCACTATAATCTTCCATGTGAAGCTGCTTTGACACAATCTACATTGTATAAGCGCTATACAAGTAAAGATGAATTGAATTGAATATTTGAGGTTGGACTTAGTAATGGGCGATATAAACGATATGCGATATAAACGATACAAAATTGGCCTACGATAGAGATTCTAATTCTATTGCACTATCGCAATAATGCATGTTTGATGACGCAATCTACCCGCGAAATTAAGAGCAACGAGCTGCAGCCGGCTGCAACGCATCATCTTGAATAAACAACAGTGCGACCATTTGGCTGCGGCCGATATATTATTGGGGCGGCCCGGTTCTGTGTTTGCGAGAAACTGAGAACACTCTGCCACAGACTCGCATGCTCTGCATGCAGACCCACAGAGACGCGCTGGATACAGAAGAGCGCGAAGACTAAATAGACTGATCCAGCTCATTATTTGGGGTGACAATACATTTTCCCCGGACATGTCCGAGAATCTGCTTTCGCTTTTGATATTAATTGTATTCATTTTTGCATTACTTTATAAGCAAACTTTATCTGGTGCGTCTCAATCTCTCAGCAGCAACAACACTACAGCAGAGAGAGAGGGAAAGAGAGAGAAAGAGCAGATCAAGACACCAGTTTTAATTTCATTAGGAGAACAAAATGTTCAAAATCAAATGTGTTACCTTAGGCTGCAGGTTAGAAATATGTTTTTATTTAAAGTATCTCCAATACACAATTTTATTTGACTAATTTAATACTGGAAGTATTTTCAGTACAGTGTAAGTTCCTTAACTAAACACCAGTTTTTTTTGTTCTCTGCAACTTGGCATTTAGGAACCAAGGACTTAAAAGAAAAGTCTTTCTTTCTGAAAGGCACTACATTTAGTTTATTTATCTGCAACATTGTGTTGTTTAATTACAGTTTTGCTTTTGCACAATAAATGTTCTCAAAACGACATGCAACGTTTCTTTATTTCTTAAAAAAAATAGCAGTTTGGCTTTCCTAAGGGTCTATGTAACCTGTTCTGAAATGGTTCTATTATAATTTATATATCGCAATATATATCGTTATCGCAAGAGGCTGCAATGTATATCGCAATATGGATTTTAGGCCATATCGCCCATCCCTAGTTGGACTATCAATACACTAAAAGAAATTATCGTGATAGTTAGATGTATCGATATTTTTGCACAGCCCTACATTAGATGAAGCAGAAATCTTGCCACATGAAGATCACTGATATTGCTTTTCTCCAGTGTGAATTTTCTCATGATGTTTCAGGCTTCCTGAAAAAGTGAAACTCTTCCCGCAGTGTGAACACTGATACGGTTTCTCTCCGGTGTGAACCCTCTGGTGTGTTTTTAAGTTGCCTGATGATCTAAAGCTCTTCCCACAGTCTGAGCACACATGCGGTTTGTCTCCAGTGTGAACGCTCTGGTGAATCCTTAAATTTTCCAGTCGTGAAAAACTCTTTCCACAAAAAGAGCAGCAGTGAGGCTTCAGTCCAGAGTGAACTTTCAGGTGTGTGCTCAGGTTTGACGCGTAAACAAATGTTTTATCGCACTGATCACAGCTTAATGGCTTCCCTCCAGTGTGAGAGAGCAGATGCTCTTTGAAAACGTGTTTATATATGTAACTCTTTCCACACTGACAGCAGGTATACGGTCTCTCTCCGGTGTGAATCCTCATGTGTGAAACCAGCTTTCCTCTCTCTGCGTAACTCTTTCCACATTCAGTGCATGTCAACAGTCTTTCCCCAGTGTGAAATCTCATGTGTCTGGTAAAATGGGATTTGTTTTGGTAGATCTTTCCACACTCACAGCAGATGAACGGTCCTTTTACTCCAGTCTTTTCAGTCTGTGAACTGACTGCATCTCCATCTTCATCTGTGAAAAGATTCGGTTTATTAAACCAGTGGTGTTTGACTTCATTCCAAAACCGATTAATTCAATAGAGCTATTAAATAAGCATAAATGTGAAACAAAACAGGAAATATAGTTTAGCAAAACATATGATATGTGGTTTGTATTGATACATGTAATTCATAGATATATACACTAGATATCGCATAGAGACCCTGAGCATGCGTCAATAGCGCCGCCACATTGGTACAGTGCTTCTAGGACAAACGTCATTCAACCGCACTAGTCAAGACTGTGTGCCAATGTGAAGATGCTGGACTTTAGCCCTGTGTACGGGTGTAGTAACGAGCAAACAAAGAAAACAAAGCACAAAGGCAGAACATTTCATAGGTAAGATTTTGTTTTTTATGTTTTTGTATGTTATGAACTTTTGTGCTTAACAAGTAATGTTATTGATGATAATACAGTCTCTTACTGCATTCACCATAAGGCAAAGTAGCACCAACTCGCACTAAATTCTAGACTTATGCTAGTTTTGTTGAATAAAATAAGCAAACTATGTTATGAAATATGACAACAAGACGCTGCGGTGCCAGAAACTTGTATTATTGTCAGCTAAGTGAACGAGTCGTTCATAACGGAGATTCATTCACAAACGGATCGCTCCCTCCGTCAGATAGTGATGGGTCGTTCTTGAACGATTCGTTCATTTTGAACGAATCTTCAATATGACTCGGGAACTACGAGTCCTCTCAGGGAGTGATTCGTTCATCCGCGCGTGCGCACATTTGTGCAGGTATCGTTCATTCTTCAAGTCTTTTAAGTCGTTCATCACGGAAAGGCAGAAGCCAATCATTTGCGTTTAGAGCCGGAAAGAGATTTGATCCGTTCATGACTCGAGTCCTCTATCGGGTTTGGGTCATTCGTTCATCACGAAAGGCAAGCCAATCATATGCGTTTAGAGCCGGAAACAGATTTGATCCGTTCATGACTCGAGTCCTCTATCGAGTAAGTCATTCGTTCGTTCATCACTGAAAGGCAAGCCAATCATATGCGTTTAGAGCCGGAAACAGATTTGATCCGTTCATGTCTCGAGTCCTCTATCGGGTTTGAGTCATTAGTCTTTCTTACTTGACTTGACACTACAGCAGAATTGTGTGTAGAAATTAGTAAATGGTTACAAATCCTCTTTAGAGACAGGTGCATCATAATTATATATTATATTATATTATATTATATTATATTATATTATATATATTATTATTACTATTATTATTATTATTATGTGCGTTTCTGATCTTAAACTGTAGCTCCACTGAACACTGCAACAAGAACCTCAGTCAGTAATACTTATGTAAAACTACATTTTTGTTGCATCATGGATCATATTTTAGACTTCATAAAATCATCAAACAATGTGTACCTAAAAAGCATTTTCTTAGAAATAAAACAGGTTTGTCCTATTGTCACTAAGTTGTTGTTACTTTTTTTCTGGTGGATATGTGGTTTTATTTTTGTTATTTTACAAATAAATGGTCCCATGCTTTTAAAATGTCTATTCACTGCCTTGCTATCAGAAAACAAACATTAAGCTAGGCTATATGATAAATTTATCAAATTCTACAATTACAAGTGTTTGCAATTTGTTCATTTGTACCCCCTTTTTTAGTTTAATAATGTTTTTCTATTCAGACTTTATGTATTGGTCTAATATTTGTATAAAAAAAAGATTGCATTTACATTTACTCATGTAGCAGAAGCTTTTATACTGCGACCAACAAGTAATGACAAGCACTTCAAATCATCAGAAAGAAGAAACAGACTCAGCCTATCGAAAGTTTGGGTTGTGTTTTTGAATGCTAACATGCCTTAAGCCAAGTCCAACAAGTAAAGCCACAGAGTGTTGTTTCAAAGCTTATTTAATTCTAATTACTCAAAAAAAGCCAAGCTTGTTGTACACTGTTGTTTTAATATTCTAGTCAATTTGTTAAGCTCATTAGGCTCTGTGGCTTCTGTATTTTTTATTTGAATTTATTTTTCACTTAAATTGCTGTTTCATAAAAAACATTCTATTGGGCATATAGTTGCCCTATTTGATATAAAGCTTTTATGGCACAAACGTGTTATTTAAAGCTTAGTTGTTTTTATTTATTAAAAAGCCTAGCTTGATGTGCACTATTTTGTTTTTCTTTTGTTTTTATTATTGTGATTTTAAAGTAATCTTTTTTGTTATAAAGCTTTTCTGGTAAAAAAATAGTAATAAAACAATAAACAACATTTAAACAGTGTTTATGTTTCTAATGCCTGCAGCATCATATGTTAAAAAACGCTTCACAAAGACAATTTGATTTATTTAATAACTCATCTCTTATGCTTTCTTTCACGTTATGTGACAAAAGAACGAATGACTCGTTCTTAAAGTGATTCATTCATTTTGCGCATGCGGAGCACGTTTTGTAGCGCGGGAGAAGATTAGTTCATTTTTCGAGTCCTCTATCGGGTTTCAGTCATTCGTTCATCAAGCCTAGTAGCCAAACTAGCCAATCGTATGCATTTAGAGCCGGAAAATGAATTGATCCGTTGGTCTCCCGAGTCGTTCAACACGTGACAGACAGAAGCCAATCGTATGCATTTAGAGCCGGAAAATGAATTGATCCGTTGGTCTCCCGAGTCGTTCAACACGTGACAGACAGAAGCCAATCGTATGCATTTAGAGCCGGAAAAGGAATTGATCCGTTCATCTCCCGAGTCTTCGGGTCTTGAGTCATGTCTCTTTACAATCGGTCACGTGATGAACGAACCAGAAGACCCGAAAGGTGAGCTAATCATGGCTCCTTTCAGCTCAGCAGGTAAACAATAAATTATTATTTTCTCCCTCTTATAGCATTCTATTTATGACTTGTTTGTAGTGTGATCAACCTTGGGCTAGTTGTAGATGTGTTTGCAAGCAATTCGTAACATTTTAATAATATTTTGGCAAATTGAACTAAATGAACGAAATGACTCGAAAAAAGATTCGTTCATCTCGATGAACGAGACTCAAAGAACCGAGTCAGTAAAATGATCCGAACTTCCCATCACTACCGTCAGAATGAGAAGTGAAAGCAGGAGAGGGGGTGTGTTTCAGGACATGGATTAGATCAAATTAAACAGGGAAGGAGGGTAATGCATTTCCATGCACACAAACACTCACTTTTTGTCAGGAATGGCCGTGCGGTCACATCCATCAATGTAGAAAAGTGATGTAAAATTATAATATTTCGTAATTGAAAAAAATATTTGCATACTGACCACCGGGGAAAACTCCCGATCATAGATATATGTGTACATGTGTATTTCTCTGGCTTTGGATGGCCACAGTCCTCCGCTTCACCTTGGTCCCGCATTCATTTCAAAGGAGCGCTACCCTGTACTAAAATGGCGGCTCTATTGACGCATTCGTTCTAATAGACAATAGCAGGGTAGGCGACATCTAGTGTATATATCTATGCATGTAATTTTTCACATTAATGTTCATAAGCAGTCATACATTCATTTTCTTTTCGGCTTAGTCCCTTTATTAATCAGGGGTCACCACAGCAGAATGAACCGCCAACTTTTCCAGCAAAAGTTTTACGCAGCGAATGCCCTTCCAGCCACAATCCATCACTGGGAAACACCCACACTCATTCACTACGGACAATTTAGCTTACCCAATTCCCTTATAGCACATGTCTTTGGACTTGTGGGGGAAACTGGAGCACCCGGAGGAAACCCACGCCAACTCAGGGAGAACATGCAAACTCCACACAGAAATGCCAACTGACCAAGCTGAGGCTCGAACCAGTGACCTTCTTGCTGTGAGGTGCCATCTCTACCCACTGTGCCACCGCAGTGATGTCCCTTATCAGTCATTAAAAAGAAGGAATAAATAAAAACACAAACCTATTAGTTCCTCTGTGTCTTCATCTTTTATTCTGCAGGGTTCTTCCTCAGTCTCCATCTTTACTGTAGTATGTCAGTAGTTTCTCCTGCAGTTTGCGGTTTCTTCAGCTGTGGGAAGATGGGAATATTCCTCAGCATTTAAACCCTCATCATGTGCAAACATATAGATAAGTTGGTTAATTTCAAGTTGGACATGAGGAAAGTAATCAACAAGAACATCAGAGTTGGATGTGTTTCCAGTAACCGCTACTGTTGATTGTTTTGATTCACTAAAATGAATCGACTCTTAAGAATCATTCGTTCGGGATTCGAGCTCCATAAGCTCCATACGCGTCTGAGTTGAATTCCCCCCCAATAAATAAAATAAACACACTCACAAACTGGCAAAAAATCTGATGTAAAGTATCTTTCTACTCACATATTGATAAAACAAGCTCACAGCTGTTGGGTTTAGTAATGCGATTGCCATTTAACTGCAGACCATCAATACTAACGCACTGTCTGTTGTCCGTTTCGTATATAAACAGTCAATAATTAGGAAGATAGAAATCACCAGCGTAATATTATATTTCCTTACATATATTAGCAAGACATTTAAACATGATTTAGTCAATATGACATCAAATAATTTGGGGGAAAGCTGATTTACTCACCGCCAGCTTCAGCACCACATGTGTTTTGTGCATCCCTTAAATTGTTCCGTGTTTCTACATATCCATATAGTTCCCTCTCTTCATCGGCTTAAAGGGATAGTTCACCCAAAAAAAGAAAAAGTAAATATTGTAATCATTTACCCACCTTTTTACTTCTTTCAAACCTTTATGAGTTTCTTTCTTTTGTTGAACACAAAGAAAGATATTTTAAGGAAAGCTAGAAACCGGTAACCATTGACTTTCATAGTATTTCTTTTTCCTTTGGAAGTCAATGGTTACAGGGTTTTATCTCTTATCAGATTATCTTCTTTTGTGTTTAACAGAAGAAAGAAACTCATAAAGGGTTAAGGGTGAGTATACCCTGCTGAAAAATCCAGCTTAAACCAGCCTAAGCTGGTTGGCTGGTTTTAGCTGGTCGATCAGCCTGGTTTTAGAGGGGTTTTGGTGATTTCCAGGCTGGTTTCCAACTATTTCCAGCCTGTTCTTAGCTGGTCAGGCTGGAAAATGACCAGCTAAAACCAGCTTGACCAGCCAAAACCAGCTATGTCCAGCTTAAACCAGGCTGGTCAAGCTGGTTTTAGCTGGTCAACTCCCAGCCTGACCAGCTAAGACCAGGCTGGAAATGGCTGGAAACCAGCCTGCAAATGGCCAAAACCCCTCTAAAACCCGGCTGGTTGACCAGCTTAAACCAGCCTAAGTTAGTTGGCTGGTTTTAGCTGGATTTTTCAGCAGGGTAGTAAATTAATTTTTGTTTTCCTTTCAAAAATAAAAATGTACTCACTATTTTCCTAACCAGGGGTGCGCTTCCCAAACAACGATGTTACTCGCGGCTGAACTATCATGGTACGATGCATCGTTTGGGAAAGGAGCGATGTAGTGATGAGTGTTTCCCGAAATCTGTAGTTTCTCTGTCGCAGATCCATTGTTTAAACCACGTTAGTTATAACGTCAAACGCCCATAATGATGCTCTAAACGGGGTGGTAACTACTTCTTTAGAGAAGAACCCCATCATTTCATTCATTCATTCATTTTCTTGTCGACTTGTCGCCACAGCGGAATGAACCGCCAACTTATCCAGCACATATTTACGCAGCGGATGCCCTTCCAGCCGCAACCCATCTCTGGGAAACATCCACACCAGCATCCACACTCATACACTACGGACAATTTAGTCTACCCAATTCACCTGTACCGCATGTCTTTGGACTGTGGGGGTAACCGGAGCAATATTAGTTTTGGTAAAAACATGCACTCGCTTTCCATATTAATTGAAACATATGTAAATGGCACATATAGCCAATAGTATCTGGATGCAGCCTTTATGATGCAAGCTGACATTGCATCGTTCAGAGATGCAATCTGAGACACAATGCACTCAATGGAGCGAGTGATGTCACGGTGAGGGGTAGGGTTAGGGGTGGGGTTATGTGAACGCATTAAAAAGCATTGGATGCAGCTCAGATTGCACTGCAGCGAGTCTGCAGCCGGCCCTTCTCCATATAGAACCTGTGTTTCCTTTACAAACATTATTGAGAACATCACATATTCTATTCTAAATCATAAAATCTCTTACAAAAGCTAACACGCATTCTAATATATAAATCATATTAATAAATAAATAATGAGGCGATTTATTAAGAAATGAAATTTAATATTTATTATTTATTAGGAAATGAAAAAATCCGACTTTATTAGTAATATTAATGATGATTATTTTTTAAAGTCTACTTTTACAATTTGACACATGTAAACACTGCAGATATGCTCTAACCAGCAGGCCCATGTCATATACAGTACAGATACTTAATAAATAACCTACTGTAAATTAAAAGCATTAACGTATGCTGTGTTTTTAGTTTGCACAAACTTTGGAGACGTAACATAAATTCCGCTTTTAAATAATAATCACCTATAGCTTTCGTCATGAGCCACGGCTGTGTTCAAAATGACATCAAAGTTTTCAAAGTGCACTGCGAAGGGAGCGCAATTGTAAACATGAAGATCGCTAAAACTGAACTGTAAAAATAGTTTGAAAGCAAATTACACCTAAGAGAGATTAACTTAATGCTTTTTATTTTTTTAATAATTCCAAGTTTAAATGTTAGTGTGTTCTATATGAATAGGACATAGGGGGGATAACTGGGAATAGAACACAGCCAGGAACTGTGTTTCTAACTACAGCTCCAGAGGTGTCGTTTCAAGTGCTCAACTTTGCGACGCAGTTTGCGAATGTTCTTTGGAACGCTGGATTTGGGAAACACCAAATCAACAAAGTTTGTAACGACACAACTTGTGACCTTAGTTGGCTAACGATGGTTTTCAGAAACGCACATAAGAGCTCTCAATACAGAAACAGGACCCTATCAAAAGCTGTTAAAAATATAATTATCCTTACTTATGCTTATTATAATTCAAAGTATAATTACTTTAAACTTCAGTCTTTGCAAAGAATAGCAAACATCAAATTAATTATAGTTATTATTAATGAACTAGTTACTATTAATCAAATAATTAATTACAGTACAATAATTATAGCTTCACCAGTTCCTTTATAACTTATACTTATTATAATTTTTTGATTGTGATTTCATTCCTTTAATATGGCCGACATGGTGGCTCAGTGGTTAGCACTGTTGCCTCACAGCAAGAAGGTCACTGGGCCAAGTCCCAGCTGGGCATTTCTGTGTGGAGTTCGCATGTTCTCCCCGTGTTGGCGTGGGTTTCCTCCGGGTGCTCCGGTTTCCCCCTCAATCCAAACACATGCACCATAGGGGAATTGATGAACTAAATTGGCCTTAGTGTATGTGTGTGAATGAGTGTGTATGGGTGTTTTCCAGTACTGGGTTGCAGCTGGAAGGGCATCCGCTGTGTAAAACATGTGCTGGACCCCTGATAAATAAAGGGACTAAGGCAAAGGAAAACGACTGAATGAACTTCCTTTAATACTCTTATTGAAATGGAATAGAACATAGATACTTTTTTAGGTAATGCTGTCAAAATCATGTATTTGCTCAGCCAAAATATCATATCCACAAATCTAAATTTACAGCTTACAAACCAAATTTTACTTTTATTTTTATCTGTAAAAAAACGTTTTGCTGATTCCCTGCTCAAACTGAAAAACAACAAACATTTAAATCATACAGTTATTAGACAAGATAATTGAATTGCTGAAATAAGCCCTCCTTGCCCCAAAAAATCCTTTATTATTTATTTTTAAAAAATCTGTTTTTTTTTTAAATATATTCTCAAAACAGAGACTAACAAACTTTAGTGGTGCAGACAGTGATTTATGACGCTGCCACTGACTCACAAATGCTCATATAAATAATTAATGTGTTAAACTGAACTCAACATTAACAATCTGCATAAATCAGCTTTCCTCAGAGACACATTCTCAACTTTTACTTGATCTCTCAAATGTATCAAATAATCAAGCTTCATTAATTCATTTTCCTTCGGCTTAGTCCCTTATTCATCAGGGGTTGCCACAGCGGAATGAACCGCCAACTATTCCAGCATATGTTTTATGCAGCGGATGCCCTTCCAGCTGCAACCCAGTACTGGGAAACACCCATACACACTTACATCACAAAGACACTCACACACTATGGCCAATTTACTTCAATTCACCTATAGCACGCGTGTTTGGACTGTGGTGGAATTCGGAGCACCTGGAGGAACCAGCGACCTTCTTGCTGTGAGGCCACAGCGCTAACCACTGAGCCATCCATTAATAAAACTTCACACTGTTAATTTTAGCAAAATAACTAATCGTGCTTAATTAAATTTCTGCTTAATTAAACATTTTCTCACATTTAGAAACCAAATGGGAGTCGAGGACTCTATCCCACACGCTAGTCCACATTTTAACCACTAGATGGCAGCATTAAAACAGTAAAAACATAGAATGAGACTTCTGCAGACTTGGATCAAGGCAGTTTTACGGCCCAGACAGTTTTACGCCTCTGTTGCTCCAAATGCGTCTGGTGGGGGGGGGGGGGGTGGGGGGGGGGGGCAAATAATACATTTGAAGTCAACGCTCCCAGATTATTAAATGTCCTGTTCATAAATATATATTTTTAATTATATTACGCTAAATATAAACGCTAAGTTGATGTATCAGAAAGTGAGTTATATACTCATTATAGAATATGCACCATTGATACACTCACCAAATAATTTCAGATATACAAAAGCCCAATTGCAAATAAATTTTGATTCATTTAATTAGAAAAATAAAAACACAAATAGTTAGATAGTGTGATGGTTAATTGTAGCCTAGTTATACATTTTCATATAGAGATATGCATTTTGTTGTATTGTTATGAAGTTGCATTCAGAAAATAACAAAATTATAACCAAACAATACAGTGTACTATGGATTATTGATATGCTTTGAGGAGAATGCAGTGGTATTGACTACCAGAGAGCTGCAGAACGTTTAGACAAACAATTCACTCCTTTCTAAAATTCCAAGGACCAAGCTACCTAACAAACAAAAACACAGACAAGATTAGATTTTTTTTTACATTTATTTATTGACAACAATATCACTAGAGATTGCCAGTTCTCTTTAAATGAAGCTGAATCCTTGCATTAAATTCTTCACGCTCACTGAAAAATAAAGTTATGTATAAATACTCTGCAAAAATCCTTTTCTCACTTAAGAGTTTCTGACTTGTTTCTAGTCCAAATATCTAAAAATTCTTAATCCTCAGAAACAGTAAGGAATGGAAAATAAGCAAAAAAAAAAATAAATAAATAAACATTTCATGCCATTTTATACATTATCTGGACCTATGCAAAACATATCAAAATATCTGATTTATGATTTAGGAATTTTATGAGTTGTATCTCCCAGGATACGTTGACAGTAAGGTATAATAAAAGGACCAAGTCATTATTATTTTTTTTTTGTTATTTGTAAGTACAAATTGTGATCCTGACTTCCCCATATTTTATTACCTTCTTTGTAACAAATTGTTACAATAAAAATTCTGAAACATTAAGTGATAAACACTATGAATGCATGTGCAATGAAAACTTTCATGCTAATATATAAAATGTACTGTATAGCCATATGAAAAAAATTAGTAGACCATTTATAATTGTGAGTTTCTCTATGCATTTATAGATACATGATTGTTTAATTGCTTAAACTAGAACATGATTGCATTATATTAAATGTAATTGAATACAATGCAATTTTAAAATTTTAAATAAAATCAATTAAACTTTCAGATCTTTTAAGATTTGTTTAGATTTATTTCAATATAAATTTAAGAAAGTCAAATTTGGAGAAATAATGTAGTGTAGATTTGGCTGACAACCCAGACCACGCTAGTGTATTGTCCAATCTATGAGAAAAAAAATAATAAATTATTACATATACAATAATTAAAACAGCGTATTTCATTCATTCAGAAAGACTCTGAAAGCATTTCCAACAAGGCAACCTGGAGTGCTGAATTATAATTTGCTAAACTGGCATTGTGCAGGTTAAATTGACCTAAACAAAGACAGTGTTCCGGCACAAAAAAAAACATTTTCAAAGCAGAATATCTGACTTCAGCATTGTTTTTCAGTTAAACAAGTATGTTCACTTGGGATGTTTCTGAAATATCTGCACACATATGATGGTATTTTTATGCTTTACAAGAGTCAAAAACTTACATACAGCACCTTTAACCCTCTTTAACATCATTAAATGTAGATGCTGAATCACTCATACAGTGAGGGAAATAAGTATTTAATCACACTGTGATTTTCATGATCTACTACTTAGAAATCATGGAGGGTCTAGAATTTTCAGTATAGGTGCAATTCCACTGTGAGAGACAGAATCTAAAAATACAAATGCAGAAATCACATTGTATGACTTTTTAACTATTTATTTGTAAATTACTGTGTGAAATAAGTATTTGATCACTTGCTTTTCAGCCAAATTTCTGACCCTCAAAGACCTGTTATTCTGCTTTAAAATAGTCCAGCTCCACTCTGCTCATGATTCTAATTTAGCAGCACTTGTTTGAGGTCACTAGCTGTCATAAAGACACCTGTGCACCCCACAATCAGTCAAAAGTCTAAGCAGCAACATGGCCAAAACCAAAGAGCTGTCAAAAGACACAAGAGATGAAATTGTAGACTTTCATAAAGCTGAAACTGCTACGGGGCAATTGCCAAGAAAGAGCAACTGTTGGAGCAATTGTCAGAAAATGGAAGAGGCTAATGATGACTGTCAATGTCCTTCAGACTGGGGCCCCACGGAAGATCTCTCCTCGTGGGGTATTAATGATGCCAAGAATGGTCTAGAATCAGTCCAGAATTATGCGGGAGGACCTGATCAATGCCGTGAAGAGAGCTAGGACCACCGTTTTCAAGCGTACTATCAGTAATACAGTAAGATGTCATGTTTTAAAACCATGGATCGCACGGAAGGTTCCCCTGCTTAAGTTAGCCCATGTTAAGACCCATCTGAAGTTTGCCAGGGACCATCTGGATGGTCCAGAGTATTCATGGGAGAAAGTCCTGTGGTCAGATGAGACCAAGGTAAAACTTTTGGGTCTTAACTCTATTCACCGAATTTGGAGGAAGAAGAATGACGTGTATCATCCCAATAATACCATACCTACAGTGAAGCATGGGGCTGGAAGCATCATGCTCTGGGGTGTTTTTCTGCACAGGGGACAGAATGACTGCACTGTATTAAGGAGAGGGTGAACGTGGCCATGTATTGTGAGATATTGGGCAAAAACCTCCTTCACACAGTCAGCGCATTAAAGATGGGTCGTGGCTGGGTCTTCCAACATGACAATGACCCAAAGCACACAGCCAGGAAAACCAAGCAGTGGCTTCGTAAGAAGCATAACAAGGTTTTGGAGTGATCTAGCCAGTCTCCAGATCTAAATCCAATAGAAAATCTTTGGAGGGAGCTGAAACTCCATGTTGCTCAGCGACAGCCCTGAAACCTGACAGATCTAGAGAAGATCAGTGGGCAAAATCCCTCCTTCAGTGTGTGCAAACCTGGTGAAGAACTACAGGAACCCTTTGACCTCTGTAATTCTTACCAAAGGCTTCTGTACTAAATATTTAAAATGCTTGACTCAAGCAATCAAATACTTATTTCACACAGTAATTTACAAATGAATTGTTAAAAAGTCATACAATGTGATTTCTGCATTTTTATTTTTAGATTCTGTCTCTCACAGTGGAATTGCACCTATACTGAAAAATCCAGACCCCTCCATGATTTCTAAGTAGGAGATCTTGAAAAATCACAGTGTGATTAAATACTTATTTCCCTCACTGTATGTGTTTAGTTCTAAAGTTCAATTTCAAACGGTTTATTGTAGTTTCCAGATCTGAGGTGAACTATCTGCTGCTGCTTTCAGTATATGGCAATAAATGTCATGTAAAATGGCATTCAAACTCACATTGTTAGCATTTAGCACTGAATAAAGCACACAAGGTTTACCTGAGGTGATCACTGTCATATGTTTCTGTTGTTCAGCTGTGAGAAACAGAAGCTATTTCTAATATATCAATTCGAGGTGTTGTTTAGAACCAAAATCTCGTTGTTTTCATTTATAACACAGTTTAAATCACTCGCTCCTGTACTCAATCTGGCAATCCGCGCTTGCGTTTGATTTGATCCAGGAGTGCAATACCTAGTTCAACCACTGGGTGTCAAACTTACATACTACACTTTAAATAAAAGTGAAACCATCAACAAAAGGCCCCTTCTATGTTTACAAATACAAGCGCAGCCGTTCATTTCTGGTTAATGATGTCAGAATTTACCGGTATTTTGGAATGGATGTGTGAACGGTCTTTCCCGGAAAAATTCTGTAACGTCCTCGCCTGTGTGACCAGAGCTTTTTTTTAATTTACCGGTAAAGTCGTTCCGGACATTTTCCAGGTATTTACTGGTATCACTGTGTGAAAGGGGCTATTATCTTCAGCAGGTCAAAACTCTAATGGCGGATGGCTGCTTCTCACTCAGGGCTGATGAGGGAGAGATGGTCACTAATGGGCGGGGCTTTGCCCTTCTGATGACTTCATACAAAGGGAGAATGTCAATCAAAGTGTTCCTGCAGACTGTTTTAATCAAGTGAGATAATAAAACAATACAATTAATTGGGAGGAGGCCTCAGGGAAGACCCAGGACATGCTGGACGGACTAAGTCTCTCGGCTGGCCTGGGAACGCCTCGGGATCCCCCCCCTGAGAAGCTGAAGGAAGCGTCTGGGGAGAGGGAAGTCTGGAGTTCTCTCCTAATGCTGCATTCACACCAGACGCGGAAATAGACGCGTGAACATTTGAGTTTACTTGCTTCATTCGCACGTCAAATCCGCTTAATTTGCGTGTCAAATTCACTTCAGAACAGACGCAAATTCATGTGATGGGCAGGGCTTCTGTCTGCCCGGTGACTGTAGCTTTGTTGCTAAATGGCTCACATGGATTTTATTGAGAAAATAACTGTTTATGCGCTTTTATGAAGGCTGAAAAACAGCGTCGATACGTTTGGAGCAGTGTTTGAGTCCACTAGATACTTTCAGAGGTGCACCCAGCTCTGTGAGCTCATAAACTCCTCCAGAAACTTAACCTGGATGACGGAGGATTTCAGTGGTGCTTCTGACTGAGCTGAGCCCAGTTTGATGAACTGTTGTCGGTGTCAGCTGGAGGATTTTCCCCCGGGACACCAACAACAGGCGCTATGTCACAATCATGCCCCCACAAGAGCAAGCTCCTGATTGGTTAACGTGGCGCGAATGTCCGCTGAAGTTCAGATTTTTGAACTCGAGCGATTCGCGTGTTAAGCGCATCAAACGCGCAAAGCGCTCAATTTGCGCAGCGCCATTCGCGCCATACGATGTCTAATCGCGCCTTTGCATTGACTTAACATGTAAATCACTCGCGCTTGACGCTTCTTCCACGTCTGGTGTGAACGCAGCATAAGACTGCTGCCCCCTGCGAGCTGGCCCCGGATAAGCAGATGAAAATGACATGACATGACAATTAATTCATTTTTGACTATTAGAAGCTGAAAATATTCACACTACTGTGCAGGGGCGCCGCTGGCCACCACGGGCCCTCTGACAAGCGAATTGTATCTAAAGTAAAAAGCGGAGGGGTGGGATGTGATGTCGCGGATGAAAGTGAAGAGCAGGGGAGGGGAGGGTGCTTGTGGTGATGTCACGGGTGAAAGTGAAGAGTTGGGGGAGGGGGAGATGTCGCGAATGAAAGTGAAAACCGGGGGGGGGGGGTTGGGGGAGGCGGTCGCGGGACCTTTATAATGTCTCTGGGGGCCCCCTGAATGTATGGGCCCTTAGAATCATCCTAACTCACCAACCACCCCCCCACCCCAGCGCCGCTCCTGCTACTGTGTTTAAACCCCTTATAAAAGTGATTTTGCATATTACTTTTATGTCCCCTTCAAACTGAATAATACATCAACAGCACTGGTGCAGCTTTTCTCCAGCATGAACTCTCTGATGAACTTTCAAGGATGATAGCTGAGTGAAACTCCTCCCGCATAAAGAGCACTGATATGGTTTTTCTCCAGTGTGAATCCTCTGGTGAACTTTTAAGACTGTTGAATGGGAGAAACTCTTTCCACAGTGTGAACACTGATACGGTTTCTCTCCAGTGTGAATCCTCTGGTGTGTTTTTAAGTTGCTTGATGCAGTAAAGCTCTTCCCGCAGTCTGAACACACATGAAGTTTCTCTCCAGTGTGAATAAGCTCGTGCTCTTTTAGCTTCTGCAGATATGAAAAACTCTTTGAACAAACAGAACAAACATGAGGTTTCAATCCAGAGTGAACTTGAAGGTGTAATCTTAAGTTTGATGAACAAACAAATGTTTTCTCGCACTGATCACAGCTGAACGGCTTCACTCCGGTGTGAATGTGCTGATGCTCTTTGAGAACTCTTTTAGATGTGAAACTCTTTCCACACTGAGTGCACGTATACGGCTTTTCTCCAGTGTGAATCCTCATGTGCACCTTCAGGTCTGTGTTGCGCGTGTAACTTTGTTTACACAGAGTACATACAAACGGTTTTTCTCCGGTGTGAATCCGCATGTGTGATTTCAGCGTTTCTTTCTCTGTGAACGTCTTTCCACATTCGGTGCATGTGAATGGGTTTTCTCCAGAGTGAAATATTTTGTGTCGGTAAAAACTTGATTTATGTTTGTAACTCTTTCCACACTCGGTGCAGATGAAAGATCTTTGTGCTTCTCCTGACAGCTTTTGTCGTATTGTTTCTTCAGTCTGTGAACTGACTGCATTCCCATCTTCACCTGTGAAAAGATTAGGTTTATTAAAGCAGTGGTGTTTGTCTTTATTTATATCCATCAAGTCTAAAAATCAGCTAGGTTTAGTAGGTAAATACATTAAATGCTTTAAATGACTTGAAATGTGTACATAGTCACAGGCATTTGAACGTCCTGCAATATGACTATACAGTGAGGGAAATAAGTATTTAATCACACTGTGATTTTTCAAGATCTCCTACTTAGAAATCATGGAGGGGTCTAGAATTTTCAGTATAGGTGCAATTCCACTGTGAGAGACAGAATCTAAAAATAAAAATGCAGAAATCACATTGTATGACTTTTTAACAATTTATTTGTAAATTACTGTGTGAAATAAGTATTTGATCACTTGAGTCAAGCATTTTAAATATTTAGTACAGAAGGCTTTGTTAACAATTACAGAGGTCAAAGGGTTCCTGTAGTTCTTCACCAGGTTTGCACACACTGAAGGAGAGATTTTGCCCACTGATCTTCTCTAGATCTGTCAGGTGTCAGGGCTGTCGCTGAGCAACATGGAGTTTCAGCTCCCTCCAAAGATTTTCTATTGGATTTAGATCTGGAGACTCCAAAACCTTTGCTTTCTTACGAAGCCACTGCTTGGTTTTCCTGGCTGTGTGCTTTGGGTCATTGTCATGTTGGAAGACCCAGCCATGACCCATCTTTAATGCTCTGACTGAGGGAAGGAGGTTTTTGCCCAATATCTCACAATACATGGCCACGTTCATCCTCTCCGTAATACAGTGCAGTCATTCTGTCCCCTGTGCAGAAAAACACCCCAGAGCATGATGCTTCCAGCCCCATGCTTCACTGTAGGTATGGTATTATTGGGATGATACACATCATTCTTCTTCCTCCAAATTCGGTGAATAGAGTTAAGACCAAAAAGTTCTATTTTGGTCTCATCTGACCACAGGACTTTCTCCCATGAATACTCTGGAGCATCCAGATGGTCCCTGGCAAACTTCAGATGGGTCTTGACATGGGCTAACTTAAGCAGGGGAACCTTCCGTGCGATGCATGGTTTTAAAACATGACATCTTACTGTATTACTGATAGTACCCTTGAAAACGGTGGTCCTAGCTCTCTTCACGGCATTGATCAGGTCCTCCTGCATAATTCTGGACTGATTCTAGACCATTCTTGGCATCATTAATACCCCACGAGGAGAGATCTTCCGTTGGGCCCCAGCCTGAAGGACATTGACAGTCATCATTAGCCTCTTCCATTTTCTGACAATTGCTCCAACAGTTGCTCTTTCTTGGCAATTTCCCCGTAGCAGTTTCAG
Source organism: Danio kyathit (assembly GCA_903798195.1). NCBI lineage: Eukaryota > Metazoa > Chordata > Actinopteri > Cypriniformes > Danionidae > Danio > Danio kyathit. The sequence goes on from LR812539.1 coordinate 4,241,432, forward strand.
CTTTATGAAAGTCTACAATTTCATCTCTTGTGTCTTTTGACAGCTCTTTGGTTTTGGCCGTGTTGCTACTTAGACTTTTGACTGATTGTGGGTTGCACAGGTGTCTTTATGACAGCTAGTGACCTCAAACAATTGCTACTGAATTAGAATCATGAGCAGAGAGTAGCTGGACTATTTTAAAGCAAAATAACAGGTCTTTGAGGGTCAGAAATTTGGCTGAAAAGCAAGTGATCAAATACTTATTTCACACAGTAATTTACAAATAAATTGTTAAAAAGTCATACAATGTGATTTCTGCATTTTTATTTTTAGATTCTGTCTCTCACAGTGGAATTGCACCTATACTGAAAATTCTAGACCCTCCATGATTTCTAAGTAGGAGATCTTGAAAAATCACAGTGTGATTAAATACTTATTTCCCTCACTGTAGTTATATACAGCTGAAGTCAGAATTATTAGCCCCTCTGTATATTTTTTCCCCAATTTCTGTTTAACAGAGATTTTTTTCAATACATTTCTAAACAACTCTAAATAATTTCTAATAACTGATTTCTTTTATCTTTGCCATGATGACGGCACAAAATATTTGACTAGATATTCTTCAAGACACTAGTATTCAGCTTAAAGTGACATTTAAAGGCTTAACTAGGTTAATTAGGCAAGTTTGGGTAATTAGGCAAGTCATTGGCTGTTTCTTAATATGCGTTCTTCAACGTTCTTGTGTCCTCGTGTAACGTCATCATCCACCAGCAAAGTTCATTTCCAATAATCAAGACGCGTGAAAGTTCCTGGATGTGTTCTTGATATTGAGGATGCATCGATGCAGACTTGAGCACAAAACTTGATCTCTAAGTCCCAGAAGTCATTGTGACTGAATAAAAGAGGTGGGAAGAGCAGCATTTTATACCTGTTTATTATTAAAGAGCCCCTATTTTGGGTTTTTGAAAATGACCTTCCATGCAGTTTGAAACACAGCGAACAAGTGAAATATGCAGCTAAAGGGCATCACACAGCGGTTGCGCCGCTCAGCGCTGCGACACGCCACGCACATGACAGTTGAAAGTATCACACACCAGACGCACACATTGGCATGCTATTTTAAATTAAACTAATCAGATGGCGCTCTGTGGTGCGGCAGAAATATGAACAGTGTCCTGAGTCGTGGCTGGGCTGGAATTTTCTAACTTCAATAGTAAATACTAAAAATAAAGGTTTTCTACTGCTAGTGTAAAATGAAAATAAAATTACAGTAAAAGTAGGGCTGGGCGATATGGCAAAAAAAAAAAAATATATAGATTTTTTTATAAAGTTTGACCGATTCACGATTTCGATTTTTTATTTTTTTTACTGTGTAACTATAGTCAACTTAAAACATTACAACAACATGACTGAAGTAACAATCTCTCTGGTTAAGGAACATGTATTTTTAATGGCCATACATACATAAATTGGTCAACAAGGTGTAGCCTATTACATTCCTATAGACAAATTCCTGCTTGACGTTTTAGAAAATATTTGTGCGTAGCTACACCATCCAGTATATATTAAAGATCACCGTGAACAACAAAAACCCCACAGAAACCTGTTACATATCTATCTATATTTAAATGTCTATCTTATATTTAACTGAATCGTATAACAGCCTATAGCTGAAATGCTGAAGATTGCTCAATTTATTTTTATAAAACATTTGTCAAAACGTATTGATATTTTTTTGGAGTAAAAACAATACTGACATTCAAGAATCCATATTTATCTAATTTATTTTATTCATTTTACTTGTTTATTGGTGCATATATGGGTTATGATTTAATTCATAGCTACAGTACCTTGGACAGCTACTGTGCCACTCCGTAAAGCTTTCAAGCAAAAGTCAAAATTAAGAAAGATTTGACTTTCTGCGGTGACAGCGGACATTCACAACACGCCGTAACCATCCTTCAGGTGGTGCGCAGGTATAAAATACAAAACCAGACGGCTGGGCCTAAATTAGGTGCAATTATTTCCTCGTTGTTCAAAGAGTCTGCAAGTTTGTGTTCCATGGATATATGTTGTTGTTGATTCGATGCGCAGCAGGAAAAAAAGGCTTTCACCAGTGCATGTAGTCGCTGGTAAAGTTCTCACCCAGATCAGAGCGATCTGTGCTACCGAATACAGCGCAGCATGCAATAAACTCACGCTCAGTCAGGCGAAGTAAAGGTCTCATTGCCTATATGTCAATCGAATTAATTAAGCTCTAGCCACGAATAAAACTTTTAGCCTATTTTATTATTTTGTGTAATGTATATAGTGTAATCAGGGCCGGAGCAAGCTGAACTGGCGCTCTAGGCGAACACCCTCAACCCAAAAGTGAAATAGAAACCTACCGGTTTGCGGATGAAAGTGAGGACCGGGAGGGGGTGGGTGTCGCGGATAAAAGGGAGGACCGGGGGGTTCTCGCTCACTATTCTGCCTAGGTCGCCTCTATGGACGCGCCGGCCCTGAGTGTAAAGCTGAATTTATACTTTCGCCTGGCGCCGCATCACACGCCTCCGTTGACTGTGCGCGCACCTGCGCGAGCATCCGGAGGAAAGCCACGCCAACACGGGCAAAACATGCAAACTCCACACAGAAATGCCAACTGACCCAGCCGGTGTTCTGACATTTTATCCCACCCGTCAGATTATGCTACCAACACTGTATTTGAATGGTTCTGAGGTTGGGGTTAGGGATTAGGTAGGTTAAGGCGATATTACAGCTTCATATCACACTAATCCACATTCTAAATTACAGTAGCAAAATCTGGTAGGTAGCATACAGGCAGTGCAGAATTATTAGGCAAATGAGTATTTTGACCACATCATCCTCTTTATGCATGTTGTCGTACTCCAAGCTGTATAGGCTCCAAAGCCTACTACCAATTAAGCATATTAGGTGATGTGCATCTCTGTAATGAGAAGGGGTGTGGTCTAATGACATCAACACCCTATATCAGGTGTGCATAATTATCAGGCAACTTCCTTTCCTTTGGCAAAATGGGTCAAAAGAAGGACTTGACAGGCTCCGAAAAGGGAAAAATAGTGAGATATCTTGCAAAGGGATGCAGCACTCTTAAAATTGCCAAGCTTCTGAAGCGTGATCATCCAACAATCAAGCGTTTCATTCAAAATAGTCAACAGGGTCGCAAGAAGCGTGTGGAAAAACCAAGGCACAAAATAAACTGAGAACTGAACCATGAACTGAGAAAAGTCAAGCGTGCAGCTGCCAAGATGCCACTTGCCACCAGTTTTGCCATATTTCAGAGCTGCAACATCACTGGAGTGCCCAAAAGCACAAGGTGTGCAACACTCAGAGACATGGCCAAGGTAAGAAAGGCTGAAAAACGACCACCACTGAACAAGACACACAAGCTGAAACGTTCTAAGGTTTTATGGACTGATGAAATGAGAGTGAGTCTTGATGGGTCCGTGGCTGGATCGGTAAAGGGCAGAGAGCTCCAGTTCGACTCAGACGCCAGCAAGGTGGAGGTGGAGTACTGGTTTGGGCTGGTATCATCAAAGATGAGCTTGTGAGGCCATTTCGGGTTGAGGATGGAGTCAAGCTCAACTCCCAGTCCTACTGCCAGTTTCTGGAAGGCACCTTCAAGCAGTGGTACAGGAAGAAGTCTGCAGCCTTCAAGAAAAACATGATTTTCATGCAGGACAATGCTCCATCACACGCGTCCAAGTACTCCACAGCGTAACTGGCAAGAAAAGGTCTAAACAAAGAAAAACTAGTGACATGGCCTCCTTGTTCACCTGATCTGAACCCCATGGAGAACCTGTGGTCCATCACCAAATGTGAGATTTACAAGGAGGGAAAACAGTACACCTCTCTGAACAGTGTCTGGGAGGCTGTGGTTGCTGCTGCACGCAATGTTGATGGTGAACAGATCAAAACAATGACAGAATCCATGGATGGCAGGCTTTTGAGTGTCCTTGCAAAGAAAGGTGGCTATATTGGTCACTGATTTGTTTTTGTTTTGTTTTTTGAATGTCAGAAATGTATATTTGTGAATGTTAAGATGTTATATTGGTTTCACTGGTGAAAATAAATCATTGAAATGGGTATATATTTGTTTTTTGTTAAGTTGCCTAATAATTCTGCACAGTAATAGTCACCTGCACACACAGATATCCTCCTAAAATAGCTTAAACTAAAAACAAACTAAAAACTACTTCCAAAAATATTCAGCTTTCATATTAATGAGTTTTTTGGGTTCATTGAGAACATGGTTGTTGTTCAATAATAAAATTAATCCTCAAAAATACAACTTGCCTAATAATTCTGCACTCCCTATATTACGTCATCAGAATTTGCTACCTACTTTTTGAATGGGAGGTAGGACAATCTGACAAGGTATGACAAATCGACAGAACACCTGGACTTGAACCAGTGACCTTCTTGCTGTGAGGTCACAATGCTAACCACTGTGCCAGCCCATAACTTGAACAAATAGTGCAAATTAGGCGCCAGTTTGACTACCTAATTAATGCTTGATCCCTCTGAAGAATGTCAAAACAAGGTATGTAGGGGGTCAGCCCTTTTATAAGTGAGAAATAGGTTGGTCTAGGGCTGTGCAATTAATTGATATTCAATTTTGATTTTGGCTTCCAACGATTATGAACAAACAATAATCAACAAAACTGAAAAAAAATGCATATTATAAGACAATGAAAGTGTTTTAAGCTTTCATGCATAGACCAAAATCCATAATAGGGGCACATTAAAGAATAATAAACGAGAAAAAAAACTACATTCATCTCATTTTAGAAAATTTCTCATTTATAGCTTGTTTGATTATGTGAGAGACTGAAGTAAAACACAAACCTATTAGTTTCTCTGTCTCTTCATCTTTAATTCTGCAGGGTTCCTCCTCAATCTCCATCTTTACTATAGTATGTCAGCTGTTTCTCCTGCTGTAATTCCTCCTGTTTGCTGCTTCTTCAGCTGTGGGAAGATGGGAATATTCCTCAGCATTTAAACCCTCACATGATGCGTAAATATGTAGATGAGTTGGTAATTTCAGGTCGGACATGAAGAAAGTAATCAAGTAATATTACAACATACCGCTACGGCTGATTGTTTTGATTCACAAAATGAACCGACTCTTAAGAATCATTCGTTCGAGAATCAAAATAGAGCTAAATGCTCGTATGAGTCAAAATTTCCCATAATAATAAAAAAAATAATAATAAAAATAAACACATTCAGCAAGTTCACGTGATTCAAATAAAGAAATATACGTTGTAAGAAAAAAATTGCGTGATTTTACTATAATAATAACACAAGTGTGGTGTTTGTGATGCGACTGTGATTTAGAAATACTGCAGTCCACTCATACGCGTCTGTTGTCAGTTTCATGTATAAAAGCAGACAATAATGAGGATAATATTAATGTTGAGCGTTATATTCGTTGCCTTACAGAAATAGAGAGTCACGTCAAAATGACAGATAATAATTGCCGTCTGCTTCTTCAGAACATTTGTTTTGTGCATCGCTTAAATCGTTCCGTGTTTCTACATGTCCACATAGTTCCTCTGTCCACGGGCTGAACCAGATCCAATAGAAATATTACATTAATAACAATGAGAATACATTATAATAATGAATATACATTCATTCATTCATTTTCTTTTCGGCTTAGTCCCTTTATTAATCCGGGGTCGCCACAACGGAATGAACCGCCAACTTATCCAGCATATGTTTTAGGCAGCGGATGCCCTTCCAGCTGCAACCCATCTCTGGGAAACATCCATACACACTCATTTACACACATACACTATGGACAATTTAGCTTACCCAATTCCCCTGTACCGCATGTCTTTGGACTGTGGGGGAAACCGGAGCACCCGGAGGAAACCCACGCGAACGCAGGGAGAACATGCAAACTCCACACAGAAACGCCAACTGACCCAGCCGAGGCTCGAACCAGTGACCTTCTTGCTGTGAGGCAACAGCACTACCTACTGCGCACTGCGTCGCCATGAATATACATATTTATTGAATATAAATATAGAAATATTTAACAAAATTGATACAAATATTATTACTTGGCATAATTATTATTTTTGAACTACTTACTACTTAATTAGTTAATTAAAAATATTAAGTCTTTTATTGGTTTCTGTGCCTCTTCTCATCATTATGGATTGTGGTTTCATTATTTGCTTTTACTTCCTTTAATACCCTTATTGATGAGCAGAAAATGTGTCTCTAATGATGGATTTTTTAGATAATGCTATGAAAATCATGTTTTTGTTCAGCAAATATCATTGTCCACAAATCAGAATTTACAGCTTTAACTTTTAATTAATTTTAACATTTACTTTTTATGAAATAAAAGTTTTCATAAAACTTAAAATGAAGAGAAACACAACATACCAGCAACTCCGGAATAGGCTTCCTGATAATGTTCGAGGCTCAGACATCAATCTCTTCAGTAAAGCATACACAAAGCATCACATAACAGCATGAAGCATGAATGTACTCGATGCAGGTGAGCGGGCTTGACAAACCGCCTGCAGGACACACTCCTCCTGTCTTAATGCACCAGACATTCCATTAGAAACACTCCTGTGCTTTACATGTTTGTTTATATTACTGCTATCTTCCTTTATGGCACGTCTTTTTTGCATTGATATTTAGGTCCGATCCCAATTCTACCCCTAAGCCCTTCTCCGTAACCCTCATTTTGCACGTTCCCGCAAAGGGGTAGGGGTGTCCCAGTTCTCTTTAGCTCGAAGGCGTTGGGCTAAGGGCAAGGGGTAGATACCCCTTCGAACGAAGATTTTTCAGGATCACACTCGAAACCAAGGGGTAAGAAAATTTCCCAGAATACACCAGCCACAATTGCAGTATTGCTGAATGCGGAAGTAAGGAGATCCACGGGGTAGGGGTACAAAAATAGAATTGGGATTGGGTGTTAATATCTCTTGTCTAAACACACTATGAACAGCAGCTATGCTAACTATTTTCTTTGTGCTTTATTTCCACCTGGGGATACTCATCCCGAGGCATCTAGAGATTATGCAGTGCCATTGATGCGATCCAAGATCTGTGAGGAGATGATACCAACCATAGAGGACTTCTAGAGGTCTCCATAACCCTGGACCAGGCCGTATACTGAAAAGATGCTGTGGTGGTGATGGAGGAGCGGAGAGCATGAGACTGATTCCTGAAAGACCACAGTGACAGACGAGTCTCCACATTGATCCTGTGGGCCAGCCTGAACACCCGCCGGTGACCTACTCACACCTGCAGCTTCTCCACGATGGACGTCCAGCATTCTCTAGCGTCTAGACTTCAGCTCTGCACAAGACGTTTGGCCAGAGGAGAAATGGTCGTGCCCAACTGATCCTGGTTTCTCTCAAGGTTTTTTTTTTCCTTTACTTTAGTCAATTGGTGAAGTTTGTTCCACTGGCTTGCTTGGTTTGGGACTTGTGGAGCTGCGCATCGATGGATTTGCTCTTCAGTGTTTGGACTTTCAGCAGTGAATATTAAACCACACTGAACTGACCTAAACTGAACTTCACCATCTGAAAACCGGACTGACACAGTTTCAGCTTACTAGAACTTCTGTGTTAAGCTGCTTTGACGCAATCTACATTGTAAAAGAGCTATAGAAATAAAGATGAATTAAACTGAATTGAAAATTAAACTGGATAATATAAACTACTGAATTATGAATGACCGAATTGCTTAGATAAGCTCCCAGCAAACACAAAATTACCTCATGCACTTTTAATAATTTTGAAATTACATCACACTAGTTTTACTTTGACCTCTCAAATGTCATTTGTCAAATAATTAAACTTCAAACAATTAATTTTAACCAAAACACTGCATATTTAATTTAAGTTTTTAGTTCATCTTTAAGGTAACATTTATAAACCAAATGAGAAGCAAGGGCTCTCCAATAGTATCTGGAAATGATGATTCAAGCTGAGACTGCATATCTCAGTGATGCAATATCAGACACAATGCACTCAATGGATCTAGTAATAATAATAATAATAATAATAATAATAACCGTTATTTAACCAAGTAAGTCAATTGAGAACCAGTTCTCATTTACAATGACGAACTGGGGTGCGTTTCCCAAAACCATCGTTAGCCAACTAAGGTCGCAAGTTGCGTCGTTACAAAGATAGTTTGTTGATTTGCCGTTTCCCAAATCCATCGTTCCAACGAACATTCGCAAACTGCGTCGCAAACTTGAGCACTTGAAACGACACCTCTGGAGCTGTAGTTAGAAGGATACTTCCTGGCTGTGTTCTATTCCCACTTATCCCCCTATGCCCTATTCATTTAGAACATTCTAACATTCAAAGTTGGAATTATTAAAAATAAAAAAGCATTAAGGTCATCTCTCTTAGGTGTAATTTGCTTTCAAAGTATTTTTACAGTTCAGTTTTAGGGATCTTCATGTTTACAATTGCGCTCCCTTCACAGTGCACTTTGAAAACATTGATGTCATTTTGAACACAGCCTCATGGCGAAAGCTATAGGTGAGCTATTATTTAAAAGCGGAATTTATGTTGCGTCTCCAAAGCTTGTGAAAACGAAAACACAGCATACGCTAATGCTTTTAATTTATAGTAGGTTATTTATGAAGTATCTGTACTGTATATGACATGGGCCTGCTGGTTAGAACTTTCTGCAGTGTTTACATATGTCAAATTGTAAATGTAGACTTAAAAAAAAAATAATAATAATAATATCCTACTTAATAATCATCATCATCATCATCATTAATATTATTATTAAAGTAAATATATTTATAATAAATCGCCTCATTATTTATTTATTTATATGATTTACATATGATATTAGAATAGTGTTAGCTTTTGTAAGAGATTTTATGTTTTAGAATAGAATATGTAATGTTCAACTTCTCAATAATATTAGTAAAGCAAACATTGGCTCTATATGTGCCGTTTACATATATTTCAATTAATATGGAAAGCGAGTGCATGTTTTTACCAAAACAATATAATTTGCATAAAGAAATGATGGAGTTCTTCTCTAAAGAAGTTACTCCACCCCGTTTAGAGCATCATTATGGGCGTTTTACGTTATAACTAACGTGGTTCAAGCGATGGATCTGCGACAGAGAAACTATGGGTTTTGGGAAACACTCGTTGCTACATCGCTCTTTTCCCAAAAGATGCATCGTACCATGATATTTCAGCCATGAGTTACGTCGTTGTTTGGGAAACGCACCCCTGGCCAAGAGGCAACATAAAAAGCAGATACAGTAGGAAGCAGCAAGGACACAATACAATAACAATTTCAAAGATGCAGATAATAACATATGAGAGCAAGGAAAAACTAAAAACACAGTGATCTTGTACTATTTACTGGATTGAATTTTGGAATAGGAAGATTGTGGATATAGAAGTGTTGAGCTTTATGGTCTGCTGCAGATGATTCCAAGCATCAGCAGCAGAAAGCTGAAAAGAGTAGGCGAATAAAACTACTAGATCGCAGATTTCGACATGTTTTCTGCATGTTAAGAAGTGACTGTAAATATAGTGGTTTTCCCAATAAGACTTTTGTAAATGAATAAAAATCAAAGAATGTCGGCTTGATTGAAGAGAAGGCCAATTCAATGAAGAACACAGTTGACAGTGATGAGTATTAAATGGTGCACCAGTAACAAAACCAACTGCTGCATGCAGGACCAGAGCAAGCCGAACGGCGCTCTAGGCAAAGGACTATCATGCCGCCCTAAACCCGAAAGTGAAAATGAAACTGACCAGTTCATAAAGTGAGGAGGGGTGGGGGGGTGGGGGGGGGGGGGGGGGGTGGGGGGGGGGGGGGGGGTTGTGTTGATGTTGCGGATAACTGTACGTTCACACTGAAAGTAGGGAGAGCGTCAAAGGTCGCTCTGGCCGCCCTGGCGACGACGCTGTCTGCCTTCAGCTCCGGCGGCGAGAGCGTCAAAATTCGCTACATTGATCTTTATTTAAAGGAGCCTTTGCAGCATATCAGCAAATCAGTTACACTCCCGCATAAAACATGTTTTCTAGCATGAAGATGTTGCACACTTCTTATCAAATTCATTTACTTACGGAAGATCTAGTTGCATGTGGTGTGGCTTTGCTCCACTTAATTATCCAATGTGTCCATATGCCTGAAATATTCTGAAGCAGCAATACTGTTTTGTATTGTCGCATGAGATTCCCGCTTTTTTAAAGAAAAAAATATGTAACATGGATGCACATGAGTAACTCGCCAGTACTTTTTTAATGTATGTTCCTGTAAGAAAACATTGCAAACAATTGGAAATCCGGCAACCGTAATATTAAAACCCTTGGGAACAACTGTGGTCGGAACCAAAGTTCACAGTGACTGTGTTCTCTGACTCCTCTCAAGCGGTGGACTTCTACATTCTGATTGCTTACCGCCGAACCGCGTCATAGCTCATTACCATAAAGTTGACTTGATTTCAACTCTACTCGACACCCACACCGGCGAAGACGCGCCGCGCTGCTCCTCGCCGCTTATCGCCGCCGGCTCCCATTGAAAATGAATGACTTCCGGCTACTTTGACGCCGCTTTCGGTGTGAATGTACAGTAAAAGTCAGCACGTTGGGTTGGGCAGCGGGGCGCGTTTGCCGCCCTCACTATTATGCCGCCCTAGGCGGCCGCCTAGGTCGCCTCAATGGACGCGCCGGCCCTGGCTGCATGATAAATAACATCCAGTGGGTGAAGGAGAGTTTTTCAAGCTGATCCACATAGCAAATGTTTTCTGGCCCAGCTCCGGGCCACTCAATAACTTTTCCCTCGGCCCAAGTACCGCAAAGAATGACGGTCCTGAAGTGGCCCATAACTGGACTAAAGACAACGGCCACACATGGGCCATTACCGGCCCAAATCTCAGCCAATTTATTACCCTTAACTGGCCCTGAACTGGGCCAAAACAGGTTTATTATTGGTACCGACTCTCAGCTATAAGTTAACCATATCAACACCACCCTTTACACAAAAACCCCAAAAACTGAGCCATAACCCAGCCTAATGTAGCCTAAACAATGTGTACAATCACTGATCTGGGCCACACACCACCCATCCACAACTGGCCCAAATGTAGTTTGCCGTCATGCATGCAGTGCCATCACTGCCATGCATGGCCCACATTCGGCTGACATAATGCATGCCAGTGCCGGCAACACGCCACCAGTGCCATAATGAGGCCACATTTGGGCCAAGTCCATTTGCTATGTGGGGATCTGTATATTAAATCCCCATAATCCAAAATTGGTAGTACTGTTAATTTGACCAAATGCAGCTTTGAAGAGTGCATAAAAGAAGATTAGTTTCTGTAAAGATTTGCTTCTGTAAAGCTAGTGACGCCACTGTTAGGGGTGGGGTTAGGTGTGGCATTAAAAAGCATTGGATGCAGCTTGCACTGCACCAAGGGGCTATTCCATAAACCAAGCTTAGAGAATAAGTCAGGCTTATTTTGGTAAGTCAGCTTTATTAATGGCGGATTCGGTTTCATAAATCAAATTTACGATAGTTCAAACTCAGTTACTATGGCAACCTATGCTGGGAAACTAGCCTGGTCCGGGGCAGGTCAACTCTCAGGCTAAATCAAGTTCAAGGTTAACCAATGTTAATATTCGCCTGCTGTAATTTGATGGCATTTTATTTCACTTAACCTCTTAATTGTGATTAAAACTTTAGTCACTTAATAGTAAATATATATATATATATATATATATATATATATATATATATATATATATATATATATATATATATATATATATATATATATATATATACCAAACATCTATAAGAATTGAATGATATATACATTCAAGTTAAAATAAGTTATTGCAAACAAAACAAATACAAACTACAACATTTAGATTTTTTTCCCCTGTTTATTAAATATTTACTTATTTTCCCTCAATATATTATTTTGGGTGTACTAATTTTTGGACTGTGATCTTCAGTTTATTTGTTGTTAGATTAGTTCCAAATTTTGCTTTGGTACTGAATAATCTAATGTATATGCACAGAGATATTATTGTAAAGCATCCTGTAGAAAATAATAATTTAAAATATTGATCTGTGAGGGGTGTACTTTGCTATATATATATATGTAAATGAATTATAAAATTTAATAAATAAAATATATTAAGAAAGCACTGACTGATATAAAGAATTAGGCTACATTTCCTAAAGAATGACTTTAAAGCTGTAAACCCTGAGTGGAATAATCGGGAGATGACCCGTGGGAAAATATCTTTATATTAAAGTGAGGCTACTGCTCACACTTTAATATAAAGATATTTTCCCACGGGTCGCGGGAAACACAGGTGTCAAAGGGAAAGCAGCATTCTGCAGCGGTTTCGGCAGCAAATTAAAAATCCCACCGCAGTGAGCCTGCAATGCATTAAAACTTTTCCCTGCAAGCAACAATTGGCAGTAAGCGCGCATTCTCTCTAGCTCTCTCTCTCTCTCTCTCTCTCTCTCTCTCTCTCGCACGTGCAGTCAAGCACAATTTCAATGTATTGCGACAAATATTTAATTTAACGTTAATAGGCCTAGATAATGGTCTATTTTTTTATTAAGACGATCTGCAATTTCATGTCAGCTTCTCTCTTGCTTTGTTGCAAGCTGTTGTTTTGGATTATTATGTTTAAATGATTATATGTTTAAAACCAATGCTGCTCACTCGCTGTGAACAGCTGTAAGAAATTAGGAAATAATGCTGACTCGCAGGGGGAGTATCACAATGGAGTGTCAGTCAAAACACTTGAAACAAGATCCATTTTGTTGGATTTTATTTACCAATGCCAGTACATCACTCTTCACATGTAGTATCAGACTGGTTTCTAAATCATAAATACATAAAGACAGACCAACCAAATAAAATCAATAAACTGCATAAACAATACTCCATAAATAAACTGCATATACAAACAATACTTCATAAACAAACAAAACATAACTCACGGTTGAACGCAGTCACAACAACATATGAGGAGTCCAGAGCAGTGAAAAGGCCAGTGCATACTGCCACTCTGAAGCTTCACTATTTTAAAGGGGCTGGTAATTGGAGTGATGAGGTGCAGCTGGAAACAATGTGCTAGGCCTTCAATGCGTGCATCAGAGGTTCAAGAAACAGTGGGCAGGGCTTCAGAGAGCATGTCACAAAGATTTTCTACAAGGCCGCCCCAAAATATGGCATGACATATTTTCACTTACAGAAACTCACATGTCAAACCATCACACTCCAGGTCAGTCCTTAATAGAGGGTAAAGGAATAAGGCGGCTAACTGGTCGTACATAAGGCTTCCCATTGACCTCAATCTCTGCAACTCTGACCCGACCATCCTTGCCCATAAATGTTTTAAGCACTTTACCAATGGGCCATAAAGCACGTGGAAGTCGATGGTCCAAAACCATAACCACAGCAGAGTTTTCCAAATTATCCTGATCCTGCAACCATTTTTGCCGAACTTGTAGATTAGGCAGATAATTACGAATAAAACTAGTCCAGAATGAATCTGCCAAAACCTGGCTGTGTCTCCATCTCCTTTGAGTCAATGTTAGAATCAGCATAAATGACTTGATGTAGAGTAGCATCTCGCCGCCCCATAAAGAGAATATTAGGAGTTACTGGATCCAGATCCTCAGCACTAGGAGACATAGCCTAGGGGTTGAGAATTCAAAATTTCCTCCACTGAAACGGTTGCGAGAACCTCTTAACCATTATGTTAGTGACAGCATTCTTAGGATTAAAATTAATTGGATGAATGGTTTCTAAGGCCAGATCTTGACTATGGCAAAGTCGCCCTCCTACTCGAAGCACTTCAGCAATGGGATTAAACTCTGGAACAAGATTGAACATAGACTACTAGATGGCATGTTCTTCCCTGCTTTCAGTGAACCATATTCTTCTGCAAAATCTTTCTTTTGAACCTCTTGCAACAGGAGCAGTTCAATCGGAGCTTTACTAAGAGAGTTGTCAGGTTGAGCTACCACAGCTTTGAAAAGATGCCATGATTTAAATTGATGGACATTCAAATGGTCCTCTCCAGTCTCAGCTAGGCCACAAAGCCAAGTCTTTTTTTAGCTAGGTGGAATCAACAGAGTCCTCAATCCTGTCAGGGAATTTTGGCCAGTGATTGGGTTCAGAACAGAGGAAATCAAGACCTCGACTCCAACTATTAGGCTTTGTTATATCAGATAGGCACTTGCCTCTGGTGGTATCATCAGCTGGTTCCTCTTTTCTTATGTTCCTCCACAGAAAACGCAAGAGGGTTTTTTCTGAGGGTAGCAGATGAACTTGATGAAACTTGGACATAATATCACCACTAATGGCCACAGGGTTAGAGACTTCAGGGCTCAATTTTTTCACATAACCAGTCTCCACTAGTTTTTGGGTTTTTCCTTTATAGACAAGGGCTTTCTCAGGATCATGAGGGAGTTGGTGCTCAGTTCTTTGAAGAGATGAAATAACTGCCTCCTTAGGAGCATTGAGCATGGGTGCATTTTTGGAACGATTCAAAGGAGTAATAGATCTAGAGACACCATTAACATTTTCTCTCGTTGTCATCTGCTTAAGACAATCAATGGCATATTGATCTTTAGACTGTGTAATGGCCTCTTGACTCCTATAATGGAGCACATCTACTTGTGATAACCTTTCTACATCCTGCTGGAGCTGAGAGGAGACAGAAGTTCCAGAAAGAAACAGACACTGAGTTTCAGGTTCAGTTGACTTATCTAATGGTACTGGACCATGAAGAGCCCATCCCAATCTGGTATGAACTAGAGCTGGGCCTCCTTGAGGGCTGAGACGAACCTTCTCCACTGGAGCCAAAAGATGTGGATGATCAGCACCAATAAGAAGCATAGGCTGGACTTTGTTAAAAGTCTCTAATCGGACCCCCTTGAGATGTATAAATCGTTTTAGGAGGCTTGGAACAGGATAGGATTGCTCAGGAAGCTCCAATTGCTGGGCAGTAAAGGCTCCTTTCACCTGGTACTTGTGCTGGGAGTTTAGAGCAGAAATGGTGAAGCTCACACTAGCTCCTCTGAGAACCTCAGTTTCTTGCCGCACAGTTCGAAGCACTAAAGACTCAGCTGTGCCATCCAATCCAAGTTGCTGTGCTGCTGATGACAAAATCATAGTCCTTTCGCATCCATCATCCAATATGGCATAGGTTTCCATACATTTACCATTATGGCTCAATAGGACTTTAACAACCTTTAATAGAACTCTAGGGGAACAGCTTGGACGACTGAGTAAGAAAACACCAGAATCTGGCTTCTTCTGATTCACCTCATGTAGAACTCCCAGATGTTTACCTTTACATTTAGGGCAACCTCTTCTTAGATCACACTGGAAAGCATAGTGGGCTCTGCCACATCTCCAACAACGATGATTATCTTTAATCCATTTCCTTGTATCCTCCAAATCTAATAGACTAAAGGCTTGGCATTTACTAAGATGATGGTCATCACTCTTACAAAATGGACAATGGAACTTCAAAAACTCACTTCCTTCTTTAGTACTGAAGACTCTAGTAGGTTTAAAGGAATCATTGGCTCTTACGACTGGAACACTGCTTACTCCATGAAGAATAGTTGCAGTTGGTGGATATGGCCTTATTGGCTTCCTCTCCTTCTGGTGATAGTCATTAAATTTACTACGGACAGCACCAACTTGTCCCACTACTACTTGACAATCTGCTTCCTCTTGGAGCCATGCAGAAAAGTCCACCAAATCATGAGACTGTCCTGGTCGAGTGAGTCTACTATGCCGGATATAATTAGCAACTTGTTCAGGGGGGAGTTTACTCAAAAGTTGTTGCACATGAGAAGCACAAGCCAATTCTGCTGCTCCTTCACTTTGACCCCAAGACTGTAGCATACCCACCAGGGCACGAATACGAACTGCCAAAGCACTGAAAGCTTGAGAATCGCCAGTTTTAATGGCTGGCAGGCTCATGATCTCCGCAATTTCCCTCAGGACAAGTTGATGGGGCTGACCATATTTCTGCTGGAGGGCTGCCCATGCTGTACTAAACGGCAGAGGATGATTAGAATAGGCCAAAGCCAAGTTACGTGCTGAATCCAGTTTTAAATGGTCTAAAAGAATATGGAATTTATACTGCTCAGTCTCATCACTTGGTAATAAATTCTCCAAAGCCATTTTCAACATTATGAATTGTTTAGGATCTTCTCTACACAGATAAGGAAAGGAAGGCCCTTCAATTCTAGAAGATCTTGGAGGAAGGCTAGCATGAAATCTTGGCTCAGATTCCACTTGAAATCCTGAAACAGATAATGGAACTAAAGGCCCAGAAACATGAGGCAAAGGATTATTCAGTAACACTTGGTTAGTTTGGTGTTGCTGCCGGGTAGGTCTCACTGGCAAGGGAGAAGTTGGACTTGACATAGCTAACTGGGGTGAAGACTGAACATTATGAAAGGTAGTTTGAACACACTTTGTGGCAGCTAAAACATTTCCTGGTATGGCAACTTGGCTTTGCTGTTGACCATGGGTAGTCAAACGTCCAGCTTGTGCTGTAAAGGGTGCAGATGATTGATTACTCATTCGAGATGCTGAAGGCACAGGTAGAGCGTGTAACTGACTATTAGAGTACTCATGTCCAACTTCTGGATTCTGCAAAACCTGCTGAAAGTGAGGTTGACATTGGGATGAAGCCAAAACACCCTGGACATCTGATGGGCGTTGATACTCATAAGCATTCATTGGGATTGGCAAATGAGGTGGATACATATGGCCTACTACTTGTGGCCAAAATCCAGGATAAACTGGGCCAAACAGTGTGGGGTTCAAACTCCAATGAGGTATTGGTGGTTGCATTGCAGCTCTAATGGCATGAGGTTGTGGTGATTGCTGCTGGTGCACATCAACCCCGTAATTTGAAGCAGGTAATATAGGGGACACAAACTGATTGGCTAAAGGCTGCAGACTTCCATCCAGGGTAGGCCACTGTGCCACATGAGAGCCTTGGATAACAGGTTGTTGCCTTAACATAGTCTGATTCACAGAGTTCACATCAATGGAAGGTGGATTCACTTGTGGAACAGTCAAAGCAGCATTCAATTGATACTGAGGAGAAGGTACCATAGAGGGGGGAGGGGGAGGCAAAGATAACTGTCTGCTCAAACAAGATGGTGACTGTGACTTAGAAATAGCTTGCTCATGTCGTTTCTCCTGCAGATGATCCCGCAACTCTTGAACTAAAGTTCCAACTGTGCTTGGTACAGTGGAAGGTGCAAGAGAATCCATTTTAGGTGAGGAAGGTGCAAGAGAATCCACTTTAGGTGAGGAAGGTGCAGATAAGTGTTGGCTACTTGCATCAGATGACCAGGAACTTCCTGAAGAAAACATTCGATTAACTTTCCTGTTTATCTGCTGAACACTTTGTCCCAACTCCATTACACATTCCTTTAACTGCTTCATCTCCTGAAAAATGGAATCAGAAGTTTCTGGATGACTCTCTGCATGAATTTCAACACTGCTCTGGACTGGGGCTGAGGTAACTGAATAACTGGTTTGATGAGACTTCAAACTGGGAATGGTACTCTCATAGTCCTCAAGATAGACTGGAGGCCTGGTCCGTCTTGAAGACTGTCGACTAGTTAGTACATGGCATTGGCTATTAACTTGATCTTGATCCATTGGAACACTCAACTCCGGCTCGAAGGACCATGTAAGAAATTAGGAAATAATGCTGACTCGCAGGGGGAGTATCACAATGGAGTGTCAGTCAAAACACTTGAAACAAGATCCATTTTGTTGGATTTTATTTACCAATGCCAGTACATCACTCTTCACATGTAGTATCAGACTGGTTTCTAAATCATAAATACATAAAGACAGACCAACCAAATAAAATCAATAAACTGCATAAACAATACTCCATAAATAAACTGCATATACAAACAATACTTCATAAACAAACAAAACATAACTCACGGTTGAACGCAGTCACAACAACATATGAGGAGTCCAGAGCAGTGAAAAGGCCAGTGCATACTGCCACTCTGAAGCTTCACTATTTTAAAGGGGCTGGTAATTGGAGTGATGAGGTGCAGCTGGAAACAATGTGCTAGGCCTTCAATGCGTGCATCAGAGGTTCAAGAAACAGTGGGCAGGGCTTCAGAGAGCATGTCACAAAGATTTTCTACAACAGCTGTGCCTCATTTCTGAGCTCTTTCATTTCTCGTAGTTGCCACAACATAATCAACGCATCTATGCTCAACCTTCAGGGTTTCGCGACAGTAACGTTCACGAGCAGTTATCTAGATTATTTAAACTGAACTCGATCAAATGATCTTCAACTTACTGTTATGGAACCAATTTAAGCGTGGACGTTTAGTTCGGCTCACTGAAGTCAGGTTTTTGACTTTAATCCCTGCTTTTCTTAAACACTTTTCTGAAACAGCCCCCAGGTCTGCATCTCGGGCTCAATCCTAAACGCTGGACTACATAACCACTAGATGGCAGCGCAGCAAAAAACACAGAATCAGACAAATAATGAATGATGGTGGCTTTTTATTGATCATGCATCAAAATGAGCGATCAATATATCAATCTAAACAATGCATCAACATCACTGGTGGAGCTTTTGGTTTCTCTCCAGTGTGAATCGTCTGATAAGCTTTTAAGTGCGATAATTGAGTGAAACTTCTCCCATATGAAGAGCACTGATGCGGCTTTTCTCCAATGTGAACTCTCTGATGTTCTTTTAAAGCTGATGACCGGCTGAAACTCTTCTCACAGTGTGAACACGTATACGGTTTCTCTCCAGTGTGAATCCTCAGGTGTGCTTTTAAATTACCTAACATAGTAAAGCTCCTCCCACATGTAGTGCACTGATGCGGCTTTTCTCCAGTGTGAACACTCTGATGAACTTTTAAGGATGAAGAAAAAGTGAAACTCTTCTCACAGTGTGAACACTTCAGCGGTTTCTCTCCAGTGTGAATCCTCTGGTGTGCTTTTAAATGACCTAATATAGTAAAGCTCCTCCCACATGTAGTGCACTGATGCGGCTTTTCTCCAATGTGAACTCTCTGATGTTCTTTTAAAGCTGATGACCGGCTGAAACTCTTCTCACAGTGTGAACACGTATACGGTTTCTCTCCAGTGTGAATCCTCTGGTGTGCTTTTAAATTACCTAACATAGTAAAGCTCCTCCCACATGTAGTGCACTTATACGGCTTTTCTCCAGTGTGAACTCTCTGATGTTCTTTTAAAGCTGATGACCGGCTGAAACTCTTCTCACAGTGGGAACACGTATACGGTTTCTCTCCAGTGTGAATCCTCTGATGAACTTTCAAAATTGATGACCGGCTGAAACTCTTCCCACAGTGTGAACACGTGTACGGCTTTTCTCCAGTGTGAATCCTCTGGTGTGTTTTTAAGTTTCCTACTTTATTAAAGCACTTCCCGCAGTCTGAGCACACATGCGGTTTCACTCCATTATGAATAAGCTCGTGCTGTTTTAAGTTTTTCAGATGTGAAAAACTCTTTGCACAAAATGAGCAAACATGAGGCTTCACACCAGAATGAATTATAAGGTGTGCGCTTAAGTATGATTTACAAGCAAATGCTTTACCGCACTGATCACAGCTGAACGGCTTCACTCCAGAATGAGTGAGCTGATGCTTCTTTAGGTAGCTTTTATTTATGAAACTCTTTCCGCATTCAGTGCATGAGTATGGTCTTTCTCCAGTGTGAATCCTCATGTGTACATTCAGAATATATTTGTGATCAAAACTCTTTCCACACTGAGTGCATGAGTATGGTCTTTCTTCGGTGTGAATCCTCATGTGTACTTTCAGATTATATTTCTGATCAAAACTCTTTCCACACTGAGTGCATGAGTATGGTCTTTCTCCAGTGTGAATCCTCATGTGCACCTTCAGATTATATTTCTGATCAAAACTCTTTCCACACTGAGTGCATGTGAACGGACTTTCTCCAGTGTGAATCCTCATGTGTCTGATAAGATCAGATTTATATTTTAAACTCTTTCCACACTCGGAGCAAGTGAAGGATGCTTTGACTGCAGTTTCTCCAGCTTGTTTTTGTCGAAAGGATTCTTCAGTCTGTGAACTGACTGCATTTCCATCTTCATCTGTGAAAAGAGTTTTCATTTTAAATGAAAATATACACTGTAAAACCCAACAGTCAACTTTATCAAATAAAATGAGTGTAGTTAACTCAAAATTGACTGAAAGTTAATTCTACTCATTTGAAAAGAGTTTTCAACTCAGTGTTGAAGGTAATGAGTTAATTAAATTCTTCATTACTTCAACTTAAATCAAAGACGCCCAAACTAGGGCAAAGTTGGCCCATGGTACAGTGCATCTGGAAAGTATTAATAGCGCTTCACTTTTTCCACGTTGTTTTATGTTACAGCTTTATTCCAAAATGGATTAAATGAATGTATTTCCTCAATTCTACACACAATCCCCCATAATGACAATGTGAGAAAAATTCAGTTGATTGGACATGGTTTGAAAAGGCATACACCTGTCTATATAAGGTCCCAGGGTTGACAGTGCATGTCAAAGCACAAACCAAGCATGAAGACAAAGGAATTGTCTGTAGACCTCCGAGACAGGATTGTCTCGAGGCACGAGGCTGGGGAAGGTTACAGAAACATTTCTGCTGCTCTGAAAGTTCCAATGAGCACAGCGGCCTCCTTCATCTGTAAGTGGAAGATGGAGAACCACCAGGACTCTTCCTAGAGCTGGCCGGCCATCTAAACTTAGTGATTGGGGGAGGAGGGCCTTCGTCAGGGAGGTGATCAATAACCCGATGGTCACTCTGTCTGAGCTCCAGCGCTCTTCTGTGGAGAGAGGAGAACCTTACAGAAGGACAACCATCTGTGCAGCAATCCACCAATCAGGCCTGTATGGTAGAGTGGCCAGACTGAAGACACTCCCCGCCTGGAATTTGCCAAAAGGCATCTGAAGGACTCTCAGACCATAAGAAACTAAACTCTCTGGTCTGATGAGACTCAAATTGAACTCTTTGGAGTGAATGCCAGGCGAAACCAGGCAGCGCTCATCACCAGGCTAATAGCATCCCTACAGTGAAGCATGGTGGTGGCAGCATCATGCTGTGGGGATGTTTTCAGCAGCAGGAACTGGAAGACGAGTCAGGATAGAGGGAAAGATGAATGCAGCAATGGACAGAGACATCCTGAATGAAAACCTGCTTCAGAGTGCTCTTGACCTCAGACTGGGGCGACGGTTCATCTTCCAGCAGGACAATGACCCAAAGCACACCGCCAGAATATCAATGGAGTGGCTTCACAACAACTCGGTGAATGTCCTTGAGTGGCCCAGCCAGAGCCCAGACCTAAATCCTATTGAACATCTCTGGAGTGATCTGAAAATGGCTGTACACCGTCGCTTCCCAACCTGATAGAGTTTGAGAGGTACTGCAAAGAGGAACGGGCAAAAATTCCCGAGGACAGGTGTGCCGAGCTTGTGGCATCATATTCAGAAAGACTTGAGGCTGTAATCACTGCCAAAGGTGCATCAACAAAGTATTGAGCAAAGGCTGTGAATACTGATGTACATGTGATCTTTCATGTTTTTTATTTATAATGAATTTGCAACAATTTTACATTGTCATTATGGGGGATTGTGTGTAGAATGTTGAGGAAATAAATGAATTTAATCCATTTTAAAATTTAACAAAAAAAATGTGGAAAAAGTGAAGTGCTATCAATACTTTCCGGATGCTCTGTAAAAAAAGAGGGCATGGCCCATGGGTCTGATCACAGTTTGTTTTGTCCTCTGATTGGCCCATTGTCCACCGGGGTTTTACACTCAAACAGTGGTGTCTGAGGCTCACAGTGTGCCTATTTCCATTTACTGATCTTTTATTATTCTACTATGCAACACAGACTCATTCTGAAAACGTAGTCCTGTGGACGTTTCTGGAGACCGTGAATTATGTAGCTGGAGGTATGTATGGCTGCATTTAATTTAAGCGAAAGCTACGTGGCGGTATGACGCCGTTCCTTTTGGTGCTTACCGGCTGACCGCTTATCTTCGTGTGGACGGCTTTCCCCCCGCAATCAGTTTGTCTCGTTAGCTCGTCGTGTACATCGGCAGACTTGAGACGCAGAGAGGAGTTGACCACGACGATGACCGGGTTCGAGTCTGGGGAAGAGCGGTTCCAAAAAATCAGGTAAGACAAAAACAAAATCCAAAAAAAAAAAATGAACGAGTGAATAACAGGGTGAGAATGCGGTAAAATCCCAAAACGTTGTAAAAATCAGACGAGGGCTTTTCTTTTTCTGGACGGCTTTCGTAAACCGTTGGTTGGGTTTAGGGAAGTATGTGGGTGGGCGGGTCAATCGGTAAAATTGGTTGGGTTTAGGGAAGGAGGAGGGTGGGTCAGTCGATTGGCCGGTCGCCCAGTCAGAAGGTTGGTCGACAGCGGCCTCTAGTGAGTTTACGCGAGAACAGCGCGGGCGCGAACGGCACTCGCGAGAGACATTTAGAGTATTTTGCGGTCTCTAGAAACATCCACAGGACTATGTTTTCAGAATGAGCCTGGGTTGCTACTATGCCTTGGTGTACCTAGATTTTCATTATAGGGTACCTTTAAGTTAACTTAATTGTTTTTGCAAATTTTAGTGGATTGAACATAAAACCTTAACAATCGTGTTGGTTCAGCTCATTTTAAATTAAGTAGTTTGAACAAGAAGCAAAACAAATATTTTTAAGAGCATGGTTTCTGTGTATTTTATACAAAATATCTTAATTTGTGTTCTGAAGATGAACAAAGGGTTCAGGTGTTTGGAGTTTGGAGCAACAAGAGGTTGAGAAACAAATGACAATTTTAAATTTTCGGTGAACTACCCCAGCAATCAGGCAATAAAGAGAAAGAAGAAGAACACAAACCTGTTTGTTCCTCTGTCTCTTCATCCTCAATCTCCATCTTCATGTCTTCAGCAGTTTCTCCTGCAGTATTTTATGTGCTTCTTCTTCAGCTGTGGGAAAATGGGAATATTTCTCAGCATTTAAACTCTCATCATGTGTAAATTTAAAGATAAGTTGATTAATTTTAAGATAAGTAATCAATTAAAACTTCAGAGTTAGATTATTTATTTGCTCCAATAACCTCTAGCCTATAGGATTGATTGTTTTCATTCGAAAAAATAAACCGATTCCCAATAAACTCGAGCTCAATATCCAGATCTTCCTGATAATAAGTAAAATAAAGAAAGTCACAAACTGCCGAAATGCTGATAGAAAGTGGTTCTAAGTATAAAGCAAGTTCAGGCTAAATAAAAATACGAAAAATACATAAACTAAATAATAAATAGCCGTGATGTTAATAGCATGGCTACTAAAACAACAAAAGATGGGTTTTGCAATGCGATTGTATTGTGAAAATACAGTCAGAGCTGCAGGCCACTAAAAGGCTAACGCGATGGGTGCTTATGGAAATAACAGACATTCATTAATTCATTTTCTTTTCCGTTTAGTCCCTTTATTAATCCGGGGTCGCCACAGCGGAATGAACCGCCAACTTATCCAGCACGTTTTTACGCAGCGGATGCCCTTCCAGCCGCAAACCATCTCTGGGAAACATCCATACACACTCATTCACTATGGACAATTTAGCCAACCAATTCACCGCACACTGAAAAAAAATGATGTCTGCAAAACTGCAAACAATTTATTTGTGTTGAATTTAAACAAACAAATTAAATTTAATAAAATTCTACTTAATTTGTTTGTTTAAATTCAGCCCAAACAAATTGTTTACAGCCACTTAACATAAACAAATTGAGTAAATCCAAGGAATCATCTCTGAATGATTTTTTTCAGTGCATGTCTTCGGACTGTGGGGGAAACCGGAGCACCCGGAGGAAACTTACGCGAACGCAGGGAGGAGATAACAGACAATAGCCTATTAAAGATGATACAGATTTCCAGTGTTATATATATTTTTTATTTGCAGATATAGTAAACGAGCGTGAAGAGAAACGTAAAGCACATTAAGTCTAAGTGATATAAAATAATTTCGGGGAAAGGCTTTACTCACCGTCTGCGTCTTCAGCACATCTGCTCTGTGCATCATTTAAACGGGTTTGCGTTTATATCACTGATCTATAAACACAAAACATTTTAAATAATGCAAATAATTAAATATGCACCCAGCAAAAGTCCTTAAAAAGATTTCTGTCAAAGTGTTTAAAGGATTCTGATCTTACTGATTTGAGTCAGGTCAAGTGCTGATTTCACATCTGTCACACCCGTAACGGCGTTTTCCCCCCCTTATATATATTAAATAAGATTAATTATATACCCTTTTGATCATTGTTTAATTTATTATAGTTTACAATGTATTATTGTTCCGTTTAACTCACCGAATTTATACAAAAGTATCTTGTAGACTATCATGTACACTTGTATTTGTCACATTTGATTGTGTATTTTGTAATGGATATTCTTAAAATCTTTGAATGTTTCACTTCTTTTTTTTACTATTTATTTTAACCAGAATGTTCTTTATGCAGATGTAGCCTAATAATGAATTCCCTTCATATATTTTTTTACTTATTCACTCTTACTGATGTTAATATATTGATTTTATATATTTAATAATATAATAATATAATATTTAATATATAATTTTTTTAGATGATAAAAAGGTTTTGCTTTATAAACAAATAATTAAAACATACTATGGAACAAAATCAATGCCAAAAGTATTAAAATAAAAAGCTTGAATAGCACAAACTGAAAAAAATAATACACTGAATTAACTATTGCTTGCATTTTATTAACTTGAATAGCCAGGGTTAGTATTTTTAGGTCCTGAAATGTACCATAGATGTTTATTTAAGCTGTGAATATTTCAACAAACACATTTTCATACTTATACATTCAATACTTTATATTCAACTTCCCGATTTCACTCCCAAAATATTCAGTTCTGTTTAAAAATACGACGCATAACAGGTACAGTACGTAGCCAGGGGGGTTCGGGTGGCTTGAAAGACCCACCCCCCCCACCCCTTCTGACTAAGTCCAGAATTTGTCCCCTATATGAGCTCATTTGTCCCATTTTTGACAGTCTGCCATCCTAAATTGTAAAAATAACAGAAGAAATAAGGCTTTAAGAGAAATTTAATGATTAATTATTATTAAAATGGACATATTCTGACTGAGTAAATGAGCTGGATAGTGTTATTTGCCTATAGGTTACAGTTTTTAATTTAAAACAAGTTTTAACAGATTCCTAATTGTTTTTTGTTAAATGATGGACGATAAATTAGCATTTTTTCATATTTCTTTGTTCCTAATATTTTATTTAAAATTGTAATCTCCTTGCACTATTTATAAAACTACAATAACAGAATGCACATTTGTAAATAAACAATGTTTTGTAAACCTAAAATAGTATGGTAAGCACTTTGACCAAAATGTAGGAAATATGTTTGTTGCATCAAAACTTGTGGTAATGATAACCATCCGACAAGCTAAATTTACTGCTTAGATGTCACTAAAATGCAGTATATGAATCTCATCAGTAGGGCCAGAATGAATCTGCGGACGTTTTTTGCTATTTCTGCGGAGAATTTTGGTAAAAGTCTGCGTATTTCTGCGGAATTATTTTGGGAGTATCATAACTAAAACCTTATTATGTTAAATAAAAAATAATATTTTTTAAACTTGTATTTAATGTTTAAAATGCAAATCCAATTAGATTAACAGTAAATAGTTAACTTTAAGAAAGTAAACAGAATTAATTATGGGCTAAAAATCTGCGGAAATCTGCGGAAAATCTGCAGAAAATCTGCGGAATTCTGCGCGCGCAGATTCCGTGTGGGCCTACTCATCAGTTACATACCAGATATTAAACAGGATGATTCACCTGTAAATTGCTAAAAATAAGCTCCCAAATAGTATTATTTATTTTAACAAAAATAACTTTCCAAATATATTTTCAATGCATTTCTTCAGAGATAAACTTCTGTAATACAGACAGCGCTGCCACTCATTCACAAAAGCTGATACAAACAATAAATGTGTCAAACTGAACTCAACATTAATTATCTGCATAAATCAGCTTTCCCCAATTAAAAAATGATTAATTGAATTTACTATATTTTTAGGTGGTTGCAAACAACAAATTAAGTTGAACATTACTATATTGGTTACTACATTTAACGTGTTAGTTTGTTTATTAATAGTTTGCAACTGATCGATACATCAATTCGCCCGTCAATCTCACGTTTTATTATTCCCTCATGAACAAAAAATAAATAGGTCCATTTTGAATGAATTATATTCAAGTCATGCATTACATTTTATTTCCTCAGAGTTCCAGTACAGTCAGTGCATTACAGAAAGCATAAATACAGAACATCATTATTAATGAAGCTATTTCAAGCTGCCACCTACACTCTCAGAAATAAAGGTACAGGAGCCGTCACTGGGGCAGTACCTTTCAAAAGGTACATATTTGTACCCAGAATCCACAGTGGTACCTCAAAGATGCATATTAGTGCCCAAATGTACCTAAAAAGTACCTTTGAGGTACCATTATGGACCTTTTAGGTACACATATGTACCTTTTGAAAAGGTACTGCCCCAGTGACAGCTCCTGTACCTTTATTTCTGAGAGTGTACAGTGCCCAAGAGAGCTTAATGCATTTCAATTTAAGAAAACACAAGCAATTACATGACAAAAACACCAGCAAATTTAGAAAAGATCTTGGAGTATGTAATGTAAAACAATTTCTTAAAACACATGCAATTAGCAGGGAACACAATGGAAATGTTTCAAGGAGACAAAAAAAACACACAAACCAGACTGGGATTTGCTTATTGTGCCATGACTATTGCTTGTACATGATCTCTGAAATTTGACTTTGTTATTTTGCATCCTGAATACACCATTCCCTTCTAGTTTGTATACTTTTAGCCTAAAAAAACCATACCTAAATAGTTGTTGAGTCCCCTTAAAGCATTTCTGTTGTGAACCGTGCGATTTACACGTGCTGTGAAAAAAATACAGCATGTTTTATTAAATCAGCTTTCCCCAATTAAAAAATGATTAATTGAATTTACTATATTTTTAGGTGGTTGCAAACAACAAATTAAGTTGAACATTACTATATTTGTTACTACATTTAATGTGTTAGTTTGTTTATTAATAGTTTGCAACTACTTGCATATTTAAAATTAATTAGTAAATCCAATAAACGTTTTTTTTTTTTTCAGCGCAGAGAGACACACTATAGTTTTCTGAACCTTTTAACTTTGACCTCTCAAATAGGCTACCGTTTGGCAAACTTCACACTATTAAATTTAACAAAAGAACCAGTCAGGCTTAATATTGTCAAATATTAAATGTTATCAAAAAGGTAATATTTATAACCTAAATGAGAGGAGAGAGCTCGATACTAAACGCTACTCCACATTTTAACCACTAGATGGCAGCGCAGTAAAAAGTGCAGAATGGAGACAAACAGATTATTGGTTAGGCTACAGGTTTTTAGATTGATTTAAAATAGTTTACCTTGTGTTCAACAGAATTAAAGCATCAAATAAAGGCTTGTAACCACTTGAGGGAGAGTAAATGAGTAAAAAGAGAGTAAATGAGTAAAACCCGGTATACATTAGGCCTTATACACACACACACACACACACACAAGTCAAAAATAAAACAACCAAGAGACTCTCTGCCTTAATGGTTGCGCTTATATAAACCTAAAGATGTTTGATTTTGAATAATTAAATAAAGCCTTGCCCCTACCTCATTTTAAAAGCCTATTCATTCAGCTAATTGACTAACAATGTACACTTAAAGTTAAACTACTGAAATGTCACCATATCATAAGTGTAACATTTTATTAACTTTTTTAGTTGGTTAATTTGTTAGTAAACCTGATCTCTTATACTGGCAATTTTATACTCCGTTTTGGACAAAAGTATTAGTCTTTACATATAAACGGGTACGTACATTCATTCGTCTCAGGAGAGAACCCCAGACTTCCCTCTCCTCAAAAACTTCCTCCAGCTCCTCTGGGAGCTCACCATTTGGTTCCCAGGCCAGCTGAGAGAGATAGTCCCTCCAGCGTGTCCTGGGTCTTCCCCGAGGCCTCTTCCTGGGAGACATCCCTGGAACACCTCCCTAAGTAGGCATCCGAAACAGATGCCTGAGCCACCTCAGCTGTCTTCTCTCGATGTGGAGGAGCAGCGGCTCTACTCCGAGCTCCTCCCGGGTGACAGAGCTCCTCACCCTATCTATAAGAGTGCGCCCTGCCACCCTGCAAAGGAAACCCATTTCGGCTGCTTGTATCCGAGATCTTGTCCTTTCAGTCATGACCCAAAGCTCATGACTATAGGCGAGTAGGAACGTAGATTGATCGGTAAATCGAGAGCTTTGACTTTCGGCTCAGCTTCTTCTTTACCACAACAGATCGATACATCGATTCGCCTGTCAATCTCACGTTTTATTATTCCCTCATGAACAAAAAATAGGTACATTTTGAATGAATTATATTTAAGTCATGCATATTTTATTTCCTCAGAGTTCCAGTACAGTAAGTGCATTACAGAAAGCATATATACAGAACATCATTATTAATGAAGCTATTTCAAGCTGCCACCTACACTCTCAGAAATAAAGGTACAGGAGCTGTCACTGGGGCAGTACCTTTAAAAAGGTACATATTTGTACCCAGAGTCCACAGTGGTACCTTAAAGATGCATATTAGTGCCCAAATGTACCTAAAAAGTACCTTTGAGGTACCATTATGGACCCTTTAGGTACACATATGTACCTTTTGAAAAGGTACTGCCCCAGTGACAGCTCCTGTACCTTTATTTCTGAGAGTGTACAATGCCCAAGAGAGCTTATTGCATTGCAATTTAAGAAAACACAAGCAATTACAAAAAACACCAGCAAATTTAGAAAAGATCTTGGAGTATGTAATGTAAAACAATTTCTTAAAACACATGCAATTAGCAGGGAACACAATGGAAAGGTTTCAAGGAGACAAAAAAAAAAAAAAAAAAAAAAAACACACACACAAACCAGGCTGGGATTTGATTATTGTGCCATGACTATTGCTTGTACATGATCTCTGAAATTTGACTTTGTTATTTTACATCCTGAATACACCATTCCCTTCTAGTTTGTATACTTTTAGCCTAAAAAAACCATAACCTAAATAGTTGTTGAGTCCCCTTAAAGCATTTCTGTTGTGAACCGTGCGATTTACACGTGCTGTGAAAAAAATACAGCACGTTTTATTAATTAAGTTTGCACTGTGGGGATTTGCAGCGTGTAGTCTTCATTTGTTTGCATTGTGAGAATATGCAACACGTGTGTTGTCAAACCGATTAAGATCTGTTCTTAATGTTGCTGGTGTTATTTGTAATTGCATGCATTTTCTTCAATTGCAGCACATTATGCTCTCTCCTGGCCAGCGTAGGTACCCAATCACTGCATTTATATTAACCTCTCAAGAGTTGTTCTCTGCCAAAACGCCTAAAGCAAGTCTCAAAGTCAATTCCTGGAGGGCCGCAGCTCTGCACACCCTGATCAAACACAGCAGATCCAAATAATCGAGGTGTTCAAAAGACGCATGAACACCTTCATTAGTTGCATCAGCTGTGTTTGATCAGGGTTGGAGCAAAACTGTGCAGAGCTGCGGCCCTCCAGGAATTAACTTTGAGACCTATGACCTAAAGCAGGGGTGTCCAAACTCGGTCCTAAAGGGCTGGTGTCCTGGAGAGTTTAGCTTGAACCCTAACCAAACACACCTAAACCAGCTAATCAAGCTCTTACTAGATATACTAGAAACTTGTGTTTTGAAGCAAGTTGGAGCTAAACTTACCAGGACACTGGCCCTCCAGGACTGAGTTTGGACACCCGTGACCTAAAGCAATGGTCTTAAACTCAATTCCTGGCTTCAAACTCCAATTCCATAAAGCAATGGCCTCAAACTCAATGCCAATTCCACAGCTCTGCATAGTATAGCTCCAAACACTTCCAACTCACACCTGCTTAGTAGTCTCGAACACCTTGATTAGTTGCATCAGCTGTGTTTGATTAGTGTTGGAGCAAAACTGTGCAGAGCTGCGGCTCTCCAGGAATCCAGTTTGAGACCTCAAGTAACACATCAACAGCTAGACTGAAAAAAACAAAACAAAACCAAAACAAACAGAGGTTGCCATTGTTTCAGAATAGTGCACTAATACAGCTTTCCTCAAGTGTGAATCCTCTGGTGACTTTTCAGAGATGATGACTGACGGAAGCTCTTCCCACAGTGCGAACACTCATACGGTTTCTCTCCAGTGTGAATCCTCTGGTGCGTTTTGAAGTTGCTCAATATTGTAAAGCTCTTCCCGCAGTCTGAACACACGTGAGGTTTCTCTCCGGTATGAGTAAGCTCGTGCACTTTCAACTTTTGCAAATGTAAAAAAGCCTTACTACAAAAAGAGCAAGAGAGCGGCTTCACCGTTGCATGAACATAAAGGTGTGCTCTCAATCTTGATGCGGACACGAAGGTCTTTGTGCAGTGATCGCAGCCGAACGACTTCTCGCCGGTGTGAGAGAGCTGATGGTTTAGGAGAACAGGATTAGATGTGAAACTCTTTCCACAATCAAAGCACGTGAACGGCTTTTTCCCAGTGTGAACTCTCATGTGCACGTCCAGCTTTCCTTTGTGCGTGAAGCTCTTTCCGCATTCGGTGCAATGGATCAGGCCTTCTCCAGTGTGAAATCTCATGTGTCTGGTATGATCAGATTTATATTTGTAAGTCTTTCCACACTCGAAGCAGGTGAAAGATCCCGTGTTTTGTTTTTGTGTTTCAGTCTGTGATCTGACCGCAGTTCCATGTTTATCTGTGAAAAGAGGAGGTTTATTAAATGATGTTTGTCTTAAATTTACATCAAATTAGGGCTGGGCGATTTTTTCGATTAATTCGAATTTACGTTTTAAGACGATTTTATTTTTTACAAAAATCGAAAAATCGCGATTTTTTTAATAAAAATATTAAAGCCACTTTCCCACTATCGTGCCAAACCGTTCTAAACTGTTAGACAACCGTGCTGAATTGTGCTGATTCTGTGTGTTGACGTCGCGGCTCTGTTGATGAGCTACCAGCTGATTTAGCGGAAGCGCGCCAGGGCGGACTTGCTATTGGGAACACCGGGACATTTTCCCGCTAGAGCAACAACAGCTCCGCAGCCAGCCCAGCTTCGCTTATGTTTTCACGCGCGTCGTGCTGTTGTTCGCTTCCCCGCAGCCGTCTGTCTGTCTCTCTCTCTCTCCCGCGCGAGCTGCGAGACGGGCTCGACAGGTGGAGTCACTTTTAGTCACTTATGCCCGCGCACCCATCGCTCCACACACACACACACACAAGGAAATAATTGCACCTAGTTCAAAGCCCAGATGGCTGGTTTTGTATATTATACCCGCGCACCACCTGAAGGACGGTACTGTATGAATTAAATCATAACCCATATATGCACCAATAAACAAGTAAAATGAATGAATGAATAAAATAAATATGGATTCTTAAATGTCGGCAGTTTTTACTCCAAAAAATATCAATACATATCGACCAAGGTTTTATAAAAATAAATTAAGCAATTTCCAACATTTCAGCTATAGGCCATTACACGATTCAGTTAAATATAAGATAGACATTTAAATATAGATAGATATGTAACAGGTTTTTTTTTCACGGTGATCTTTAATATACACTGGGTGGTGGAGCTACGCACAAATATTTTCTAAAACGTCAAGCAGATATTTGTCTATAGCTCGTTAGTTATTTATGAAGACAAGAAATAATTAAAATAACAGAAATAAAACTATAAAATTACAAAGATAAAAAGAGCAGCATTTTGCTAAATATAGTCCTTTATATCCTGATATGCTAGGTGTTGTTTCATTCGTTTTTTTATATTTAACTTGATGCATTTGTTATTTAATGTTTAAATACTGAAATCATTTAAATGGTTATTTTTTACCATCAAAATGTAGTATATTTTATATCATTACCAACTTTTGATATAAAACCGCTGTTATTTTATTGATTGTTATGAAATAATTTAAGTGCTATATTTTTTATTAGTGAAAGTGCCCGCTCACTTTGACAAGGCCTGTCTAAATATATATTTCTGCCATGCCACTAATACAGATAAACTATTGTTGCATTATCATTGTTTATTTTTCTGTTATGTACAGAGATTTGAATATTTATTTCCCCTCCAATCCTATTCAATCTTTACGTTACATTTTGGTCATTTTCTCTCCAAATAAAATTTGCCTAAAGCTGCACAACATATGACCTGCTGTGACTTCTATTGTAGCTATGTTTAGCATCCCTATATGAGAGAGTGCCATAACCGCGTTTAGTCACACTATTGCTTTTCTTTTACAAGTGAGCATTAAAAAAACTAGTTTCAGCATTTATTTAAATGAACAAGGTAAGCTGGTAAGGTAGTTACACAGTAAAATTTTTTTTATTAAAAAAAAAAAAAAAAAAAAAAAAAAAAAAAAAAAAAAAAAAAAAAAAAAAAAAAAAAATCGAAATCGTGAATCGGTCAAACTTTATTGAAAAAAAAAAATAAATAAAAAAATAAATAAAAATAATCGAGATTTTTTTTTTTTTTGCCATATCGCCCAGCCCTACATCAAATATAAAACAGCTGAAGGATAAATGAGTTTACCCATCAGTTATCATCCCTTGTGTGCTGTTGGGGATGTTTTCATCCCCTCTGGGCAGATTGTGAGTCTTAATTTGGCCAAAACTTTCTCTGGGTTTCAGCAAATGAAATGATTTTTGCTGACAAATCTTGTTTTGACAAAATTTTTTTTGTGAAAATGCCTTCTTAAAAGTTCTTAAAAACTCACACTCTGGGCAAACTAATCACTCTTTCGGCATGTTGGGGGCAGCTTTTGCCCCATTGACTTCCATTATAATCACATTTTTTGATTGCAAAGCCATGACACCATATAGTCATGCATTCTTGATTGTTGGTGGTTTTCCCTGTTGGGAAGGGGTAATATTAGCTATTTTTACTTTTTATTTCTGTTATAAACTTGGAAATAATCTAGCATACATTGTTATAGACAAGATTAGCAACCAACTGCATTTTCTATTAATACCCCACCTCATTCCCCCCCCTGTCCCCGGCGAAAATGATAAATAATAATAAAAAAAAAGGAAACAAATCAGAGCCAAAAACGAGAATAATAATAATAATAATAATAATAATAATAATAAAAATAATTGGAAAAAAAAAAAAAAAAAAGTAAATAAAATTTACCTATGCATTTAGCCTCTTACAAGAGCACTTTCACAGAGTAAATACAGAAATCAGAGAGTGAAATTCAATACCTTTTAAGATCTTTTTAAAGACTCTTTTCATACATTTTAGGACCTTAAAACCACTTTAGGTTTCAACCAGAAACACTGGCGAGATTTTAACTTCCAGTATATTTACCAGTGTTTCCCCTACCATTATATTAGGGGGGCGCCCCGCCCTCCTAACGGCTTTCCCCACCCCCCTTGAAGTCAAGTTAAATTATTTTTTTTTATAGAGCCAGATCACAACTTTTAATAAGCTAAATAGCCGTGTGTAATATCTTATTTACACAATGGCATGCAGCGCGCGAAATTTAATCTATAATCTATTAAACTATATGCGACTGCATATAATGGATGTAGTGCGACCTGTTTTGATTTTTTCTTAAGATGTGCTGAATGGTTTTCCTTGCCGCTATATTGGTTCATATTAGCTGTCAATCACTCAAGGATTTACGCTGTCAGATGACAAGAAGCTTTTGTGACCGCGGGTAATAGAAACGGCTGAAGTTTGAAGACAACGCAATAAAAAAAAAAAAAAAAGTACACAGGTTTGCAAACCCACCCAAAGTTACAAATAATGGCGCTGATGAGAGCGGTCATGTGGTAAATGTTGATCTGCCAGCTGAGATCAACAGAGTGTTTTCGGAGAGAGTGCAGAAAGACTCGGTGTGGAACAGCTGTTTAATGGCCCAAATCTCGATGCGTTGCATTCACTGCGCTTTCAGCGCAAATGTCGGTTTAAATGTCGAATTTAACACTATACATCAGGGCTGCCCAAACTCGGTCCTGGAGGGCCGGTGTCCTGCATATTTTAGTTCAAACCCCAATTAAACACACCTGAACAAGCTAATCAAGTATACTAGAAAGCTCCAGGCAGGTGTGTTGAAGGAAGTTGGAGCTAAACTACGCAGGACACCGGCCCTCCAGGACCGAGTTT
Source organism: Danio kyathit (assembly GCA_903798195.1). Classification (NCBI taxonomy): domain Eukaryota; kingdom Metazoa; phylum Chordata; class Actinopteri; order Cypriniformes; family Danionidae; genus Danio; species Danio kyathit. Next base: position 4,275,771 of record LR812539.1, read on the forward strand.
GGACACCCCTGCTATACATGATCACCAAAGAAGCTTGCCTAAAGTGAACTGAAAGTGAAACTGCAGCACATAAAGAATGGTATTGTACCGCTGGTCATCGTGAGAATCCTGCTCTGCTCATATATTGGACCGGCTGACTCGCCTGCTTTTTTCCACAAACACAGAAAAATAAAAATCAGAGCATAACGAGACCGAGCATTTAAATTAAAATGACACAAACCAAAACCTTTAAAGAGTGGTAGAAGTGAGACTTTTCTTCCTTTTGTCCGTTCTTTGTTGACATGCATATTATTTTTCTACTCAATTATTGATGACAGCTTTCAGCCTTGAATCTAATGATTTATTCTAATCTTAAGTTTGTGTTGTAGCAGAAATATTATTTGTTTATTAAATTGACATGCGTATAAAACAATTGTGCAAAATGGACATTTACTGCAATGCTTCATTTTTGTTTAAAGCAAACCAGAGATGTATTTTTCACAATGTAACAGCAGGACTTTATATAGCAGATAACTCCCATTCAAGCGAGCATGATAATGATACATTGTTAGTATTATTGTCATCATCATTAATATTTTATAATTATTAGACATTCATTTTGGAATTAATTGCACAAATATCAATAAGTCATCACAGAAATAGTGGTTTCTGATTTTTGTTAGTCCTAATTGATGTTGTTTTTCAATAAATCCATTATTATACAATTTGCAGTGGTGCTTATTCATTTTTGGTTGGTGCTCCTAAATTTTTGAAGTGTTACCAAGGTAAAGAGTTTATTTCAAGCCCAGTACATCCTTTTCAGCCCTGTCTCACGCTCTCACTCTGCCCAAATGAAATTAAATGCAAATTACATAAAATGTTCTGTCAAATATAGACAGCATGAACAGGCAGTTGAAAGAGGAAACCAGACATGGCCATTCATAGTGTCCTTGCTAGTCCTAGACAACCCCAATCCCCCCCCAACTGCAAACCGAGGGGAAACACTATTTACTAAATATTAAATGTAACAAACTAATCCATAACTAAAACATTACTCATATACTGAATACAAATCTATTGAACCCAGCTAATTCAGCAGGTTGACGCCTGTAGAAGTGCAGAACTAATGGTGCTGCCTTGGTTACTGCACTGAGGTCAAATCTAGCAGGATTTTATTGATTTCATAAACTACACAGCATCCTGACATCCGCATAGGCAAACTTTAGCATACACAACCATACATTGCATAAGCAAAAACGATATAAAATTGAACACCTTGTAAAATAGCATCTAAGACTTTTTAAGGGCTTTAAATTTTCTTTACATTGATTTATCAACTTTTAATACTTTTCCTGGTTTAGCAAAGGTCGATACATTGGACTTTTACACATAGGTTAAATAATAATAAAAAAAAAAAACACAATAGCATTTCTTTTATCTTAAGTTATTGCACATATTCATGTGGTAATAGTTTTTGAAGAAGCGCTCTGCATCCTTGCCACAGACAGTTCCATATGTCCAAGAACAAATACATCCAGTGTTTCTGGTCCAGGGAGTGTGGAGGCTGCCAACGTAAATCTAAAATTTGCAGCAATTTGTACTGTTAATCAACAGTTGCAGTGCAAAAAAAAAAAAAAAAAAAAAAAAAAAAAAAAAGTTTCTGGCATGGGCGTTGCTAGGCCTATTTAAGGGGGTTGTAGCCCCCCTATATTTCTACTCACCCCCCCCTAAAACTTTTCCGATTAGCTCATAAACTGTAGAACAAATTATCGTCTCTGTCCCCTTTAAATTTGATATGAAGACGGCGGCAGAAATCGGCTCCTCCCCGAATTTCATTTTTCATTTGATCAGAAGACCACAGCTGTGCAGAGCAAGAGAAAAAGGTGTGTGTTTATCAATAAAAATGTTATAAAATATGTTTATTTGCAGTTCTTTGCTATGGATACGCTTGCAACGCAATCTACCGTTTCCTCAGTGCTCACCTCATAATCACAGCTGTTTCCTCCAGCGAAAATGTAACTCTTAACGAACATTTGACTATTTTTATTTCAAAATGAACTACCATTATAAATCACATTACAGTGCATGTGGCATTATCTATTAAACAGTGAATGTAGGCTACTCATTTTAACTGTCAGAGTCAGACAGAGATAGAAACATCATGTGTTGTCTTGTATTAAAAATATTACCTTTTTTAATATTATGATTCCGTTTGTGAAATATGTGCATTAGTTATAATAGTTATAATACATGGAAACAAAAATTGTACTTCAACATATAAAGTGGCCTTTGCTACAGTAAACAGGTTTGTTGAGCCTATTTGGCTCATTCAGAACTCAAATGACTGCACGTCTATAAAGAGGAATACTGCTAGTTTAGCATACAACCCTATACCATATTAGTCAAACATTTTTAGGTGTATTACTATTAAATTATTACTTATATATATATATATATAAATTTTTTTATTTTTTTTTGTATTAAATTTATTATAATTTTTTTCTCATAAAGAGCTGAGCTCCCCTAAAATAAAAATCCTAAAATCGTCCCTGGTTTCTGGCTTTTATAGTGTGTATTTGTGAGAAAGAGACCTTTGCGCACTTATCTTGATAGGTCTGAGCAAATCAAAATAAGCCCCTCAGCATCTCTGAACACAGCAAGTGTATTTCTGCACAGACACTATAATTTGCTATTTACCTCCAAATAAAAGCCAGCAACCTATTTGCACAGGCCTATTTTAAGGATTAACGCTGCAAACTGATGATCAACAGTAAAAATAACACATTGTCCTTCTTCCCAACAGGGAAACCACCAACAACCAAAAATGCATGATTATATGCGGTCATCCCTACTGAAAAAAAAACAGCTTAAACCATCCTAGGCTGGTTGGCTGGTTTTAGCTGGTCAACCAGGCTAGTTTAAGAGGGGTTTGGCCACTTCCAGGCTGGTTTCCAGCCATTTCCAGCCTGGTCTTAGCTGGATTTAGCTATGTCCAGCTTAAACCAGGCTGGAAGTGGCCAAAACCCCTCTAAAACCAGGCTGGTCGACCAGCTAAAACCAGCCAACCAGCTTAGGCTGGTTTAAACTGTTTGTTTTCAGCAGTGATGGCTTCGCAATCAAAAAATGTGATTATAATGGAAGTCAATGGGGCAAAAACAGCCACCAACATAACCAAATGGTAGTCAATCTGAACGATACATGATTAAAGAGGAAGAATGAAAACACAAACCTGTTTGTTTCTTCTTCTCTGTCTCTTTTATTCTGCAAGGTTCTTCCTTAATCTCCATCTTTACTATAGTATGTCAGTTGTTTCTCCTGTTTGCTTCTTCCTCAACTGTAGAAACATGGGGATATACCTCAGCATTGAAACCCTCATGAACGGCTGTGGGAGCGGCTTCACCTGTGAATTGAACTCAATTAGCAGATCGTCAACACATTTATTAGCATTCATCCCCCACAGCAGATTATACTGAAGCTGAAAGAATATTAATGAGTTTATTTCAATTAGAACAGCAGAGTTGGAATATGTCTCAGTAACCGCTACTGTTGATTGTTTTGATTCACTAATACGAACCGACTCTTATGAATCGTTCATTTGGGAATCAAACTCGAGCTCAATACGCGAATGAGTCAAATTTTCCCAATACAATTTTTTATTAAACATGCTCACAAACTTGCAAGAAGCTGATAGAAAGTAGATCTATAACAAAACAAATGGATTTAACAAACTCACATGATTAAAACAAAGACATAAACAATAAACGTTTATATGTTGAACTCATTTTTGTGTTGTACAAATCACTTTATTAACCAATTAAATTCACAATTCAATACAACAGGAACTAACAATAATATAACTCTTGCTTCTTTTACAAAATATTGGTATTATAGTTTGTCAGGATAGCTAAATCCATTTTAGTGATCTACAATTGCTTTGTTCAAGAACAACAATAAAAATAGTTTGCAAAGCGATTGTGATTTAGAAATACAGACAAAACTGCAAACCACTAATAGTAAAGCAGCGTCTGTTTTCATATTAATTAAAAACAGACAATAATAAAGACGTGACACGAATGTCGAGCGTTTTATTATTTTAATTAATAATATAAATAAAGCATGAGGTGAAACGTAAAGCACAAACAGTCAAAATGGCTTAAAATAACTTCAGCAAAAGTTTGATTGCTAATAATCACCACCTGCTTCAGCACCTGTTCTGTGCAACATGTAAAATGTTCCGTGTAAGCATATCCACAGTTACTCCCTCCCGCACCTGCTCTCGAAACAAAGAATAGAAAAGTACAGAGTACAAGAACTACAAACATAATGCAGACATAAATAGACAATAAAACATAAATAAATATTCATAAAAATATAAAAAAATAAATATTTGCTTCAGGCAGAGTGCAATGTGCATGTGGTATTTAAAGGTGTTTTGAAAGTGTGCATTTCTAGGCATATAGTAATTTTTTTCTCTCCCTCGGGCCATAACCAACTTAAATAACAAGCACATCAGTTACTACCTGTATTTTTTTATGGTCATAAACAGTTAGTACCATTGTGTTTATCTGTATCCTAAAGGCCACTTATTTGTGAATACATATTTTTATTTCTTATTTATACAGTTAAAACAGTCAACAATTTATTTATTTATTGAATTATTTAACCAGGAATGTCCCATTAAGATACTATATATCTTCTACCAGGGAGTGCTGGTCAAGACAGGCAGCATAGGACAGTTACAAAAAAAATAAAAATAAAAACACGTCACAGCATATAAACACACACACAAATAGTATAAACCATAATCAATAGTTAAAACATGTGCACTGTCTTTAAAATATTTTTAAATATAGCGATAGATGGTACGGACTTCATATGTAGTATATCTTGAAGCTCATTTTATACATTTTGAGCATATAAAGAATGCAGATCGACCTAACTCTGTGTGAAAAAATTACATCTTAACAATGAACATATTGCACATAAATCAAATATATATAATGTTTATATATGTATACAGTGCTCAGTATAAGTAGACCCCTCACAAATCTCTCTTGTATATTCATATTTTTAATAGAAAGCTATACAATATTATATTCGTGCATAAACATCAGATTAGTCAGTACTGAAGCCAAATCTGGAGCTCATCTAACAAAATAACCTACCATAACGCTCCAAAAACTAGCACAGCCAAATTTATATTATAGAATAAAAATATTAAATACAAGAAAAATCAAGAGAATCAAAAACATTTGAAAAATTGAGTTGAAATTTTGCAGGTTGTAATTTTTTTTGCAATATTTTGCTTGAATTAATTGTATTATCTTTCAATCCTGTTTAGTGACTAAAATATTATTTTAATAAATATATCTGTTTTGTTTAAATGCACCAAAATACAATGCCTACAGTATATTCCCTGAGAAATGGAGGAACATATTAATTTTCATAATAGGGTGTACTCAATTATGCTGAGCACTGTGCGTATTTAATATTGTTTACTTTATTTCCCATTTATGTAATATTCAATGTTCTCTCGTAATGATATGTATGTAACCTGACCTCTTGTAAAGCCGCACACTGGACTTTCCTCCCCATAGACTTCCATTCATACGCACACGAATGCGTCAGACCGGAAACGCAGGGTCATGCGTCGAGTTTCGCAGGTTGCTGCAGTGCAAAGTTCAAGCTTGGTGAACTCTGACCAGTGAAATCGCATCACTTGACTGCGTGAGACCAATCCAGGATCAAAACATGACCTCTCTGGACAAAAATTTAAAACATGGAGCAATCGCTCGCTTTTTTTAATGTCTAATCATCTTGTTTAATCCCGCTCCTTTTCGAAGCGCCGTATGACAGAATTTCGCAAGCTCAAACTCTAGTGTGACCGCAGCTTAATTCTAGTGTAAGGGGAAATTACAATTAAACCCAAGGACCGTATATAAAGGTCTCAGATACATTAATTTAGAGATATGAATTAATTTACTGAAAAAAAAACAGCTTTAACGCAGAATAAAGCCTGTATACAGTGCATCCGGAAAGTATTGATAGCGCTTCACTTTTTCCACATTTGTATATGTTACAGCCTTATTCCAAAATGGATTAAATTCATTTATTTCCTCAACATTCTACACACAATCCCCCATAATGACAATGTGGAAAAAGAGTTTCTGAAATTGTTGCAAATTTATCATCAATAAAAAAGCTGAAAGATCACATGTACAGACGACAGAAGGGCTTTAATCCGTGAAAACCGCCTGGATGTACTTTATCCCACTTATTACATGGCGACTTTCCACAAAACCCCCCAAAAATAGACACAAAACATTGTTCTCAGCCATAGGAGTTTATTAATTCTTTAATTAAAGGCAAAGCTGACAGAAATGAAATGGGCTGAATGGAGCTTACACTAACCTACGTATTATTCAGACACTAGATGGCGCCAAACACTCAAAAAACGCATTAACAAGCATATAAATATGGGTGTGACCATACATTAACTGACAGCCAAGATGATTCAAAGTACTCAAATAAGCCTGTGTTATTAGCTTTAGAGATTATTATCTGGAAATAATATATGAATGTAGTAACTGACCAATCAGAATAAATTAAGACGGCGTGTTATAAACGCCAATTGATTAAGATATCACTGCTTCATCACAAAAAGTAGCAAGGCAAGCCAAGGCATGTTCATTTATATAGCACGTTTCATACATACTTGTAACTCAAAGTGCTTAACATAAACAAGAATAAATGAAATCTAAAAGTACAACAAATACTAATAACAATTATGTTTTTCTATAGAATCACATTATTTGTCTTTTCTCATTCATTTTAAACCTGTTTTAACACCTTTCTGATCTGTTTTAATGTGTTAAAGCAGGTTTAAAAGGAATTAATAAAAGAAAAAGTAGCGTGATATATGGAAAAACATAGACTATTTAATTAAACCATAATAATTAAATGTGCTTTACACAAACAAGACTAAAACAAACATAAAAGTACAGTAAGAAATAAAAATAAAGAATAAAACTAATTAGAAATGTTAAAAACGGAAAAGACACGAAAGAAGAAATGAAAGACACAAATAGTGCAATATATACATATACTCACACTACCTGACTAAAGTCTTTTCGCCTATCCAAGTTTTAGAAACATAAAAATAATAACTTGACTTCTATCTGATCATTTAGTATCAGAAGTGGCTTATATGAAAGGCAAAGGCCTCTAGATTACACTTATTTGACCACAATAAAATATGATCATGAGGACAGTAAGGTCTGACTTTGCTTAGACAAAAGTCTTGTGACTGAACAGAAATAATGTCCAGTATAGAATATAAAGTCATGCTGCAGTGGAAACAGAATGAATATTGTGTCTGACTCCATCATGAGCTTGGAGGACTGCATCATACATCTCTGAATGACTCAAATCACTGATTAATAAAGTCATCTGGAATGGCAAAGAAAGCCTTCTTCCAGGACTCCCAGAGTTCATCAAGATTCTATGATTAATCTTCAACGCCTCCTCCATCCTACCCCAGACATGCTCAATAATGTTCATGTCTGGTGACTGGGCTGGCCAATCCTGGAGCACCTTGACCTTCTTTGCTTTCAGGAGCTTTGATGTGGAGGCTGAAGTATGAGAAGGAGCGCTATCCTGCTGAAGAATTGTCCCTCTCCTGTGGTTTGTAATGTAATGGGCAGGACAAATGTCTTGATACCTCAGGCTGTTGATGTTGATCATCCACTCTGCAGATCTCTCGCACGCCCCCATACTGAATGTAACCCCAAACCATGATTTCTCCTTCACCAAACTTGACTGATTTCTGTGAGAATCTTGGCTCCATGCTGGTTCCAGTAGGTCTTCTGCAGTATTGGTGATGATTGGGATGCAGTTCAACAGATGATTCATCAGAAAAATCCACCGTCTGACACTTTAAATGATCAACTAGAAGTCAAGTTATTATTTGGTGCTCTTACAACTGAGATCCACGACAAGACTTTTGTCAGGTAGTGTATGTGCACTATTATGATTTGCACTATAGATGCACCTGACAATAAGGACTGTCAGTCAGCTGCTCTGTATACGATTATTGGTATGCTATATTATTTATATACTATTTTTTATTGTTTAGTGTTATTCTTTACAGAAACTGCAAAGCCAATGCTACGAAATGTCCTTCTGTGTACACCAGTACATTTGGATGACAATAACTCTTGTCTAAGTCATTAGATATACACTCACTGGCCACTTTATTAGGTACACCTTACTAGTACCAGGTTGGACCCCCTTTTGGCTTCAGAACTGCCTTAATTCCTTCATGGCATAGATTCAACAAGATACTGGAAATATTCCTCAGAGATTTTGCTTCATATTGACATGATAGCATCACGCAGTTGCTGCAGATTTGTCGGCTGCACATCCATGATGCCAATCTCCCGTTTCACCACATCCCAAAAGTGCTCTATTGGATTGAGCTCTGGTGACTGTGGAGGCCATTTGAGTACAGTGAACTGATTGTCATGTTCAAGAAACCAGTCTGAGATGATTCACGCTTTATGACATGGTGTGTTATCCTGCTGGAAGTAGCCATCAGAAGATGGAGACACTGTGGTCATGAAGGCATGGACAATACTCAGGTAGGCTGTGGCGTTGACATAAAGCTCAATTGGTACTAATGGGCCCAAAGTGTGCCAAGAAAATATCTCCCACACCATTAACTGTCGCTCACTGGATATTTCCTCTTTTTCAGACCATTCTCTGTAAACCCTAGAGATGGTTGTGTGTGAAAATCCCAGTAGATCAGCAGTTTCTGAAATACTCAGACCAGCCCGTCTGGCACCAACAACCATGCCACGTTCAAAGTCACTTAAATCCCCTTTCTTCTCCATTCTGATGCTCGCTTTGAACTGCAGCAGATCGTCTTGACCATGTCTACAGGCCTAAATGCATTGAGTTGCTGCCATGTGATTGGCTGATTAGAAATTTGCGTTAACAAGCAGTTGGACAGGTGTACCTAATAAAGTGGCCGGTGAGTGTATATAAAAAAAAAAAAAAACCTTAAAATAAACTACGCATTTAAGAATGAATAAATGTAAATTGCTAAGAGTTTCACAAACAAACAAACAAAAAAGATTATTATTATTGTTTTATTCATCTTTTTTTTTTCTCAGAGTATTGTTTTAAGACGTCCTAAACAAGTCTTCTTGAACATATTCTAACTGCATCACCAGTTTAATTATTTTAATATGATTTCAGCACTAATTTACAACATCTTGATGTAAACGATCAGCGTGTCAAACTGAACTAAATACAAAGACTACATACATATTTATTCAGAGGCAGCTATAATAAAGGCCTCGTCTCTCTTCAGGGAGATTTTTCAGATTTCTCCGAACTTTCGCCTTCCTTTGAAGTGCTTTGCTCACTCGGCGTTGAACTCGCTGCTTTTTTGCACTGCTGTTTTTTCTCATGAGCTCGTACGTTGGCCAAAAAACCGAAACTCTTCCCACACGTGGAGCACTTATAGGGCTTTTCCCCGGTGTGAACTCTCTCATGGTATTTCAGGTTTCCTGGAAAAGTGAACCTCTTCTCACAGTGCGAACACTTGAACGGTTTCTCTCCGCTGTGCGTCTTCTGGTGGGATTTTAAGTTGCTGGGTGTTTTAAAGCTCTTCCCGCAGTCTGAACACACATGCGGTTTCACTCCGGTGTGGATATACAAGTGAACTTGTAAGTGTTCCGGTCGTGAGAAACTCTTTTTGCACAAATTACACACATGAGGCTTTTCGCCGGTGTGAACTTTAAGGTGCTTTCTTAAGTTGGACGCCGTGACGAATGTTTTTTCGCACTGATCACAGCTGAACGCCTTCACTCCGATGTGCCGGCTCAGATGATCTTTGAGAACGTTTTTAGACGTGAAGCTCTGCTCACACTGAGGGCATTTATAGGGTCTTTCTCCACTGTGAATCCTCATGTGTCTCTTGAGGTCTGTTTTACGCGTGTAGCTCTGTCCGCACAGCGTGCAGGCGAACGGTTTTTCTCCGGTGTGAAATCTCATGTGCGATTCCAGCGCTCCTTTCTCGGTGTAACTCTTCCCACATGAAATGCACGTGAACAGGCCTTCTCCAGTGTGAACTTTCATGTGTCTACTAAGACTGTCTTTATATTTGTAACACTTTCCACACTCGGGGCAGCAGAAACAACCTGACATTTTCTGTCTGAACGTTTGCTCGGTCTGTGAACTGAATGTATATCCATCCTCATCTGTGAAAAGATTAGATTTATTTTGCCTTTATTTAATCTAAAATCAATGAATCTAATTATTGATATCAAAGGAAGATACATGATAAATAAAAAGCAACTTGTTTATTCTAAATTTAATGTTCCTTATCGGTCATTAAAGAGAGCGATTGAAAACACCAACCTATTAGTTCCTCGGTCTCTTCCTCTTTTATCATGAAGGGTTCGTCCTCTTGCATCGTGCAGGGTTCGTCCTCAATCTCCATCTTTACTATAGTATGTCAGTTGTTTCTCCTGCTGTAATTCCTCCTGTTTGCTGCTTCTTCAGCTGTGGGAACACGAGAATATACCTCAGCATTTAAACTCTCAGCATGTGTAAATATGTAGATGAGTTGATTAGTTTAGAGTCAGACATGAGTAAAGTAATCAGTTAAAGCATCAAAAGTTAAAGTAATCAGTTACAACGCCAAATCAGAAAATGTTGGGACAGAATGGAAAACTCAAATAAAAAAGTAATCTTGATTTACTTTGACTTGTATTTTGTTGCAGGCAATATCAGCACAGAATATTTCATGGTTTGTCTTAAAGTTGTGAACCTACACTTGTCTCGGTTACGATTATCATGCCATCGATTCGGTTCAATTCGATATCTTGGTGCATCACGGTGCATTGACGATTCTTCCCTGCTGAAAAAACCAGCATATGCTGCTAAGGTATGTTTTGATGCTGGTCTTGCTGGTTTTAGTGCTGGTATTGCTGGTTTCAATGCTGGTCTTGCTGGTCTCGATGCTGGTCTCGATTCTGGTCTTGCTGGGTTCAGTGCTGGTCTCAATGCTGGTCTTGCTGACCTGAGTGCTGGTCCTGACCAGCAGGACCAGCAAGACCAGCATTAAAACCAGTAAGACCAGCATCGAGACAAGCAAAACCAGCATTAAAACCAGCAAGACCAGCATTGAAACCAGCAATACCAGCACTAAAACCAGCAAGACCAGCATTGAAACCAGCAATACCAGCACTAAAACCAGCAAGACCAGCATACCTGCATCAAAACATACCTTACCAGCATATGCTGGTTTTTTCAGCAGGGAATTTCCATACACAGTTTTATATTTTTTTCACAGCACAGCAATTCTTGTATTAAAATGTATAAATATATTTCAAGAGTTCACACTTAGCTGATGATTAATTATAAAGCTTGTTTGGCATGCTGTCCCGGGAGAGAGCCCTGAGCACATGAGATCCTCGAGCCCGGGGCTCCCTCCCGTTGCAAGGCGAGAGGGGAGATCGAGCTCAGGTAGATCTCGAGAACTCCCCTTCGTAGTGTTGAAGAGCAGATAGTAGTTCTCTTTAACGAGATAGGTACTAGATAGGGAGCAAGTCTATAAAGTTGATCAATCAATAATTAGGTTGCGTGTTTTTAATCGGTGGGAGGAAACCGGAGGACCCGGAGAAAACCCACGTGAGCACAGGGAGAACATGCAAACTCCGCACAGAAAATGCCCGCTGGTTAGGTACAGCCTAGAACCATTGACATTCTTGCTGTGAGGCAACAGCGCTAAGCGCTGGGCCACCGTGTCACCCATCTAGAAAAGGGAAGGAGTAGGGGTGGAAGGGGGGATTCTTCAAAGCGAAGATAGCGGTGATATGAAACCCAGGGTATTTATAGTAGATTAGGGATCATCTGATTGGTGCATGGTGATTTGGATAATGTGGGTCCAGCTGCTAGCAATCATAAGCACGTGATCCTGTCGAAATTAGTTTATAAATAAACTTCACTTATATACTATTTGTAAAACAATTTTGTCCTTTAATACAAACAGTCAGATATATAAACTGTACAAGCATTTACAGCAAATAAACAAATATAAAATATCCCGCTCGCTTTCTGAGCCTTGTCTACCAAGTTCTTTCTTACACCCCTTTGATTGGTCACGCGCTCAACAGAAAGGGCTGTGATTGGCTCTTACACGCTGGCGCTCTTCACAGATGCGCTCATGGGCCACAGAGAGAGAGAGAGAGAAATGGAGATTACTTTCATTCTCTCAATCGCAGTGAAATAGGGGCTTCTACTGTAAGTGTCAGTGAAACAGTGTTCAGCAAACACACACGCAGTGAAATTGTGCACAGTTTCTGAGTAGTTTCAGAGTTTTTAAGTAGTTGGAGCATTGTAAACACTCGCGCTCGTCTCCCTCGCTATAGTATGCTACAGCGACATAGCCAGGGCTTAACATTAACTTTTTTGATCACCAGCCACTGTGGCTAGTAGATTTCCAACATTACTAGCCACTCAGCATTTTCACTAGCCACAATTTTCTTGTTGGGAAAATATATTTTATATGCATAAATTTGACTTTGACATGCTAAAATGACTTGATTTAGATGTTGTGTTATGTCCACATGCCTTCTCATTCATTTAACTTCTTGTGTGTATTGTGTATTAGCTTGCTCAGTGTGCATGAGCAAATGGGTTGTGTCGCAATGCCATCAGTTTTTATTTCACACGACTTTTCAGTGCTCAAAATTAAGAATTTACCAAATTTATCTCTGACCACACCAAATAAGTATTTCTTAGTCACAATTTTTTAATGTGTCAAAACAAGGAAAATATAACTGTATAGCTGCACTTTTTAATTCAACAAAACTTTTCTTTAAAAAAACATTACATTTAAAAAAATAATTATTGTCATGTATCTAAAATAAGCACAGTAATCTGTCCTGGCTAAAAGTCCCATATCAGCTGTTAACATAAATGGGGAGTTAATCTCCCATTAAAGCAATGTTATTATAAAGAAATATAATTAAACCATATTAACAAAAATAACTGTAAGCAAAAGAAAGCAGATGAAACATACCGTGTTTGATTATGAAAGAATAATCACGCGCACGGTTAATATAAGCCTGTAAATGAAAGCAGTGGCCGCTCCTGCTTACAAAAGAATATGTGTATTCTTGTTTTAATCTTGAGCTCTTGAAAGCAGCAGGACTGTGGGTGCGCGATCATCGCTCTTTGTCCAGTCTATTTCAAAGGGAACCGATCGCACCAGTTGCGTTTCCTTTAGGCACGGTGACGGTTGCTTCGCGCAAGTAAACGGGAGCGCGTGCGCTTTTTAACAGTTGCGCGCATCACATCAGCTGTGCGCGCGAGTGAGTGATCATCCTCTCGTTCGGTATTTACTTGCTTTCTGCTCGCGCGAACACCGTTATTTTTGTCAGTCGTGCTGCTTCTCGATTCTAAGATCACATTTGCACGAATATTGGGCCACGCTTATTTTCAAACCCTGCTAAAACTACCATTTAAAAATGATTTCCAACTAGCCAACGTGGCTAGTGGAGGTGTCTGTCTTACCCGCCAGAGTTGAAATCTACCCGCATTTGGCGGGTTGGCGGGTGTTAATGTAAAGCCCTGGACATAGCGCATATGAGATAAATGATGTCAGTACATAATAACCGGTTATGATTATTACTGAACCGATACCGAATTGTCCGCGTCTGCATCGCGGTGCACCAAAGAAACAATTTTGACATCCGTAGTTTGTCTGGTCAACTTCATTTCGTTTGTAAATATACATCCTTTCCTGTCATTCAGACCTGTGGCACATTTCAGAAAAGTTATGACAGGAGCAGTTTAGGGTAAAGCTGCGGTCACACTGGACTTTACTCCCCATAGACTTCCATTCATTCGCACGCGGATGCGTCAGACCGGAAACGCAGGGTCATGCGTCAGATTTGCTGCGGTGCAAAGTTCAAGCTTGGTGAACTCTGACCTGCAAAATCGCGTCACTTGACTGCGTGAGACAAATCGAGGATCAAAACATGGAGCAATCGCTCGCTTTTTTAATGTCTAATCATCTTGTTTAATCCCGCCCCTTTGCGCAGCGCTGCACAACAGAATTTCGCAAGCTCAAACTCTAGTGTGACCGCAGCTTTAGTGATCAGCTGAACTGGTGAAATAATGATGTGATGTGAAACAGGTGATTGTAATTATGATTTGGCCCAAAAGCAGCATCCAAGAAAGTTCTAGTCCTTTAGGAGCTAAGATGGGCCGAGGATCACCAGTTTGCCAACAAATACAGGAGAAAATGATTGAAATGTTTAAAAACAAAGATATATCTTTGGATATTTCAACTTCAACAGTGCATAACACCATTAAAAGATAGGGAATCTTGAAGGAAATTCAGTGCATAAAGGACAAGAGTGGAAGCCTAAGCTAAACAACTGTGATCTCCGACCCTTCAGGTGGCACTGCATCAAGAGTCCTCATTCATCTATAATAAAGCTGTAATCGGGCCGTAAAAATTAGGCCCGAGCCCGACAGAATTCGGCCCGAGCTTGACAGGTTCATTTTGATTGAACTCAAAACTCGCTGCATGCTGGCATATAGCACTCGCGCACTTACAAAATAAAACTCACAAACACATTTATTATCAGGTTATTGCAAAGCTGATGAAGTAGAAAGAATGTGATCAATAGAGCTATTAAATCTGTTAAATAATGAAAACGTCTTATATAAAATATTAGTCTATATAAATATAAAATATATAAGAGATATTTATGTTAAACCTTTCAATTTAGTGAGGTAATTACATACACAAATATAAATAGACAGATAAAACCCTTAAAGGACGTTTAAGATGAAAAGCAATTAGAATTATGAATATACTCAAACAGCTCTTCTGTAGCCTTTACTCTTTATGATTTTTTATTATTATAATTATTATTCTTTTTCTATGTTTTTTTACGATGTGGATGTCATAATTGTAAGATTTTGGTATTATTTTGATTGTTAAATATTCAGCATATACAAAAAAAAAACACTGATAAAAGTTTCTGTTCATCACGTTGGTCAAGCTAACCCCCACAAACTGTCTATATATTATAAGCTGAGTCTGAGAGTTTTATTTATTTGATAGTTTATTTCACATTTCTTGTTTGTAACGGCTAAATACAAATAAAAAGTGATCATTAATTTTTTTTTGTGCTGTTTTTATTTTATTTTATAGAGTCTGGAGGTATTATCGACTTTGCAAATTCAGTTTGCAGACATTTGTAGGTACAGACATCCATTGTGTGCCTTCTTGGCAGTTTTTCCTTTCTTTTTAATATTGTCCATATCGATATCGGAATTATATCGTATCGACCGAAATAAAAAAATATATCGTGATATACATTTTTGCCATATCGTCCAGCCCTAACCTGAAACACTTCATCATTTGGTGTCTTTCAGTCGCTAAACGTCTTTTAAGTGTTGTGACTCTTACAACTTTTTTAAAAATTGTGTTGCAAGTACCAAAATTGGAATACGTGTTAATTTGAGGAAGAAGAAAAAAACAATAAAAAAAAAAATAAAATCACGAGGAACACCTTAAATAATGTTTGTTGTATTGTCTGCTAAGAAATACAAGTCAAAGTAATTTGGAAATCACACCTTTTTTATTTTATTTGTGTTTTCCATACTGTCCCAACCTTTTCTGATTTGGAGTTATAGATTATTTTTTTTAGTAACTGCTACAGTTGATTTTTAGTTTGTAGTATAACACAGCCAAAATAAATTGCGCCAGCAACAATTTTAGTGAAAATATTAGAGAGACTGTATCAGATATGTTTCAATATTGATGTTTAACCTATTATTGCACCCATTATTTCTGTCTTTATTATAATTTAACTCTCTGTTGGGTGGATTTCTGGCTTTGTTGTATATAGTTCTAAAAATGTTCAATAAATAAATAAATAAAATTAAAAAAGAATCAATCCATGGTGCCAACCATCCAGTTTTATTTCTGTAGGCCAACATTGAATAATATAATGAATTTAATCGTCTATGGGAGATTCTCCCAGAAATGTATATTTTCACCAGGGCTTTACATTAACACCCGCCAACCCGCCAAATGCGGGTAGATTTCAACTCTGGCGGGTAAGACAGACACCTCCACTAGCCACGTTGGCTAGTTGGAAATCATTTTTAAATGGTAGTTTTAGCAGGGTTTGAAAATAAGCGTGGCCCAATATTCGTGCAAATGTGATCTTAGAATCGAGAAGCAGCACGACTGACAAAAATAACGGTGTTCGCGCGAGCAGAAAGCAAGTAAATACCGAACGAGAGGATGATCACTCACTCGCGCGCACAGCTGATGTGATGCGCGCAACTGTTAAAAAGCGCGCGCGCTCCCGTTTACTTGCGCGAAGCAACCGTCACCGTGCCTAAAGGAAACGCAACTGGTGCGATCGGTTCCCTTTGAAATAGACTGGACAAAGAGCGATGATCGCGCACCCACAGTCCTGCTGCTTTCAAGAGCTCAAGATTAAAACAAGAATACACATATTCTTTTGTAAGCAGGAGCAGCCACTGCTTTCATTTACAGGTTTATATTAACCGTGCGCGTGATTATTCTTTCATTATCAAACACGGTATGTTTCATCTGCTTTCTTTTGCTTACAGTTATTTTTGTTAATATGTTTTAATTATATTTCTTTATAATAACATTGCTTTAATGGGAGATTAACTCCCCATTTATGTTAACAGCTGATATGGGACTTTTAGCCAGGACAGATTACTGTGCTTATTTTAGATACATGACAATAATTATTTTTTTAAATGTAATGTTTTTTTAAAGAAACGTTTTGTTGAATTAAAAAGTGCAGCTATACAGTTATATTTTCCTTGTTTTGACACATTAAAAAATTGTGACTAAGAAATACTTATTTGGTGTGGTCAGAGATAAATTTGGTAAATTCTTAATTTTGAGCACTGAAAAGTCATGAAATAAAAACTGATGGCATTGCGACACAACCCATTTGCTCATGCACACTGAGCAAGCTAATACACAATACACACAAGAAGTTAAATGAATGAGAAGGCATGTGGACATAACACAACATCTAAATCAAGTCATTTTAGCATGTCAAAGTCAAATTTATGCATATAAAATATATTTTCCCGACAAGAAAATTGTGGCTAGTGAAAATGCTGAGTGGCTAGTAATGTTGGAAATCTACTAGCCACAGTGGCTGGTGATCAAAAAAGTTAATGTTAAGCCCTGATTTTCACTTATAAAAAACGTGACAGGTCCTGACTTAAGCTTGTCTTACTCGAAAAAAAAAAAAATCACACAATTCAATAATAGGATGCATCCTTGATCACTGTCAGATTCTTCTCCGTCAATGATGTCACTTCCAAGTCATAGCCTTAAAGGTGTATTGCATGCGTTTTATGTTAAACTTAATGCAAACGTGACAGGACTGACAGAAACACTGGGACAATTGTAAATGTATTTGTATTATATATTTGTAGTATTTATTTGTAGAATTTATTTATAATTTCATGTTTTTAATCATTGATGTGACTGATAACAACTTAAACTTGTTATTTCTGACGTTTTTTTTCAGCATAACAAATCTATTTAAGCTGTAGCTTTAATTGGGCTGAGGACAAGGACAATGACAGGGTTTTTAAAGTGTTTTTAATGAAGAAGAAACAAATCTGAGATCCAAATGAATGATATTTTCCTTTACTCAAAGAAATCAACCATCAGTTCATTTTAGACATTTTTGGGATGAAATACTTTTTATTCACTGTGTTGATGTTTTGATTTCAGCGACAGATAATGTAGGTTTCTGGTAAAATGCCCCATATGTGTCTGTTAGTCCTGAACAGTTTAGTGTTGCTTATCCTGTTATTTTGGACATTTGCCAATTAATGTTTTTAAGATTTAATAGGCTATAAAGCAATAACGATTATGCACACTTTGCAGAATAAGCAGCTATTGAACAGATTTTAATAAAAGGCTAATATTGATAATAATAACAATTAGGGATGCTCCGATCGATCGGCCAGAGATGGGTATCGGCCGATAATCACATTTTATGACTCGATCGGTACTCGCCAATCTGGCCGATCTCATGAACCGATCACAGGTGTCTCTTTACGAGTTTATATGCAGAGGAACCAGACATGCTAGTTGGAGAGCAAAATATTGGAATGGTCTTGCATGTGTTTAGACCTTTTTACATATATAAGAACTGAGAGTTCTGTGTTTTTGACAATATTGCAAAAGTTCACTAAAACCTGGCTGAAATACAATTAAAAACGTAAAAAAAAATGTTTTAATTGAATATTTCATAATATACCTTTTTGTAATATACTTACTGCAATAAACAAATATATATTTATAGATGTGCATTTTAACATCTTATGCATCAAATATGTACTTTTTCTTGATTGAGACATGTCGAATTCATCTTCCATCATTTGCAATGTTTTCAAATTGCTTTGTTAGTTGTTTTTCTTACCTTTTTTTGTATCTGTTTTATCTATTATTTTCTGTAAAGTTGCTTCTGACCATGACATGTCCACACTAAATGGTTATAAGAGACATGTTTGAGGGATTATATGCAACATTCTTCATTTATTCTCTGATCTGTAAGGCAAGATCTCCACTTATCATACTTAGGGGGAAAATGTGCTCCATGTATTATAAAGCTTGAAGCATCAGGATCAATGTTAAAGCCTAGCCCCTGCCTCTCAGTTAACGTTACTGTGGTCTAGAGCCGCCGTGTACATGGATTGTCCGTCCAACTGGATAGTTTTTATTATTAATTTGATAAAATGAGGTCTATAGCCTGCTAAAAGCATGTTTTAAAACGCTTTATGATTTGCAGTCTATGCTAAAATAAAATCGACTGCACATTTCTGATCAGCACGAACGCGCCAGATGATGTGCTGGCTCCAGATATGGATAATAAACGCTTATTGTAAGTAAACAACAATCAAGATTAGGAAAACTCTTTTATTATGAGTGGGTTAGCCTAAAATAACGCTGCGTCTGCGCTGTAATGTCGGCCCAGTCTGTCCCGCTATTGTTCACGGCACCGACACACCCGTTAACGTTACATATATAACTGAGCGTGAAGGGAAACGCAAAGAAAAATCGGTCATAAAAAACCAACAACATGTAAAACAATATCAGGAAAGGTGGAATACTAACCGTCTGCCTAAAGAACATATAATGGAAGTCCGCTGATCCGCTTCAGCACATCTGTTCTGTGCATCACTGAAATCGTTCTTCTTTTTATGAGTTTTATTGGAGTGAATACAACTTCTACGTGCATCACCACCACCTGCTGGTTAGGAGTGTGGTTAGGATTGTACATACAATTAATAAAAAAACCCTTTCTACATAACTTTTATATAAATTCTTTTATCTAATTTAATGATTTTCAAATACAGCAGTAAATATTCTACGCAGTCCTCATCTGACTTGTTTCGTAACACTTTAAAATTAAAAATAAATACTTTGCTTTCCCTATTGTACTTTGGCCACTTTATAAATTCTTTTTAAGACACCACCAGTAAATCTTGGGAAATCAAGGCTTTCTGTAAAGCCTTGGGTAAGAAATATGGGTGTTATCTTTGATGATGGCTTGAGATTTGATAAACAGATTAACGCAGTGGTCAAATCCTGCTTTTTTCAGCTTCGACTCTTAAAAACAGTCAAACCCATTTTGTCTAGAAAAAATAATTCATGCTTTTATTACTTCTAGATTGGACTACTGTAATTCACTATATTTTGGGATCTGTCAGACAACTCTATCCCGCCTACAGTTAGTTCAAAATGCTGCTGCAAGTCAAGTTTTTTTATAAAGCACTTTTTAAAAAACAACAAGTGCTTACCAAAGTGTTGTACACACATACACCATCTAAAACAAAAGACAAATACAACAGACACATCACTCTCATATGACATTAAAAGCCAAAGAGTAAAAATGGGTTTTAAGACTAGATTTGAAAACAGAAAGGGTTGCGGCCTGCCTAACATGGAGAGGCAAATTATTCCAAAGTTTGGGGGCCACCACTGCAAAGGCACAGTCCCCCCTGGTTTTTGACCTTGTGCGTGGAAGAGCCAAAAGTAGATGATCAGCACATCTAAGTGCCCTTGAAGGAGTGTACAATTGGATTAATGAGGACAAGTATCTTGGTGCTAGTCCATTTAAACACCCAAACTAAAATCTTAAAATGTATCCTAAACTGTACAGGACGCCAATGAAGAGAAGCCAGTATGGGTGTAATGTGCTCCCGTTTGCGTGCCCCCTTCACCAAACGAGCAGCAGCATTCTGCACCATCTGCAGACGAGTAATGGAGGTATGGCTAATACCCTGCATGCTGCAAGGCTTTTAACCGGTACCAAAAAATATGAGCACATCACACCAGTCTTACGCTCTTTGCACTGGCTGCCCGTGCACCATCGTGTCACTTTTAAGATTCTTCTTTTGGTTTTTAATTCACTAAATGGCCTGGCTCCTTCCTACCTGTCAGACCTGTTGACTGAACATCATACTGGTCTGTCCCTTCAGTCATCTAACCAGACTTTTATGCATCCCAAAGTCGAGGCTGAAATGCAGGGTTGACCGTGCTTTCGCAGTAGCTGGTCCTACCTTGTGGAATGCTCTGCCGCTCTGTATTAGGTTTATATCATCTCTTGTCTGTTTTTAAATCTAGGCTGAAAACTTACCTTTTTGATTTGGCATTTTATCAATGAGAATTGTTTGTTTTAGCTATAATAATTATTAGTGAGAATTGTTTGTTTTAGCTATAATTTTATACCTTTCTCTTTGGGATTTGTATTGTTCAGTGTAACGGAGGCCAGCTAGTAAGTGCTGTGCAGGTAAACCTCACTCCTCTGACCTCTAAAGGTGCTCTAGCGACAGACGCTAGAGGACATGGTCTTTAGCCTCCTTGTTAGAGCAACCGACTCCCATGCGGAAGGTCGCCGGTTCGATACCAGCTCGGAGCGGGTTGGGTGGCGTAGGACCGGCGGGGTTACATCAGCACATTGGTCAACCTTTGGTTGTGTTTATTAGTGCTATATAAATAAAACTGACATTGACATTATAATAACATGCTCCACTGTATCTTCTTGCCCACAATAATCGCATTTTCCAGTCTGATTCATTTTCCAGTCAGTTTCACTCTGTACAATGTACTGTTGAGTCCAAATCTAAGTCTTGATATTATGCTTTCTTCCTTCCTATACTTGTTATTCTTCCCTTATCCACATTTCTTTGTATATTAAACAACCACCTCCCATTTCTTTCTTCCTACCATTGTTTTTGCCACCTATTCTAGGTCGCTGGTTCGAGTCCCGGCTGGGTCAGTTGGCATTTTTGTGTGGAGTTTGCATGTTCTCCCCATGTTGGCGTGGGTTTCCTCCGGGTGCTCCGGTTTTCCCCACAGTCCAAACACATGCGCTAAAGGGGAATTGATAAACGAAACTGCCCGTAGTGTATGTGTGAATGAGTGTATGGATGTTTCCCTGCAGCTGGAAGGGCATCCGCTGTGTAAAACATATGCTGGAATAGTTGGTGGTTCAGTCCCCTGTGGCGACCCCTGATGAATAAAGGGACTAAGCCGAAGGAAAATGAATGAATGAATGTATTCTAGTATTATTATTTCTTCAGGGCAACACGGTGGCACAGTGGGTAGCATTGTCGCCTCACAGCAAGAAGGTCGCTGGTTCGAGCCTCGGCTGGGCCTGTTGCCATTTCTGTGTGGAGTTTGCATGTTCTCCCCATGTTGGCGTGGGTTTCCTCCGGGTGCTCCGGTTTCCTCCACAGTCCAAACACATGCGCTAAAGGGGAATTGATAAACGAAACTGCCCGTAGTGTATGTGTGAATGAGTGTATGGATGTTTCCCAGTACTGGGCTGCAGCTGGAAGGGCATCCGCTGTGTAAAACATATGCTGGAATAGTTGGTGGTTCAGTCCCCTGTGGCGACCCCTGATGAATAAAGGGACTAAGCCGAAGAAAAATTAATGAATGAATGTATTCTAGTATTATTATTTCTTCAGGGCAACACGGTGGCACAGTGGGTAGCATTGTCACCTCACAGCAAGAAGGTCGCTGGTTCGAGCCTCGGCTGGGCCAGTTGGCATTTCTGTGCGGAGTTTGCATGTTCTCCCCATATTGGCGTGGGTTTCCTCTGGGTGCTCCGGTTTCCTCCACAAGTCCAAACACATGGGTGAATTGGGTACGCTAAATTGTCCGTAGTGTATGTGTGCGAATGTGTGTATGGATGTTTCCCACTACTGGGTTGCAGCTGGAAGGGCATCTGCTGTGTAAAACATATGGTGGAATAGTTGGTGGTTCATTCCGCTGTGGTATACAGGGTTTACAGATAGATTCTCAACACATCTTCTCTGAACAGACTCACAATCCTTTATGATGCAGATGGAGATTTATGCTGCCACTGATTCACAAACGCAGATATAAACAATGTGTAAAACTGAACTCGACATTAATAATCTGCATAAATCAGCTTTCCTCAGACCACACTAGCATTCTGACCTCTCAGATATCCTTTAGCCAATAATCAATTCTGCTTAATTCAAACATTTTCTCAAAGGTAACATTTATAAACCCAATCAGAGGCGAAGGCTCGATCTTAAACGTTTTAACCACTAGATGGTAGCACAGTGAAAGTGTAGAACGGGACAGACAAGTTTGTACAGTCAATACATTAAACAACATGACACAGGGATGTCCAAAATCGGGTCTGGAGGGCCGGTGTCCTTTGAATTTAGCTCCGACTCTGAGCTCCAGGACGTTTCTAGTACAGTATATCTAGTAAGGCATAGATATCAAAGTCAATTCCTGGAGGGCCGCAGCTCAGTATAGTTTTGCTACAACCCTAATTAAACACACATGACCAAACTAATTGAGTCCTTCAGGCTTGTTTGAAACCTACAGGTCAAGGTGTTGAAGCAGGGTTGAAACTAAACTGTGCAGGGCTGCGGTCCTCCAGGAACTGGCTTTGGCACCTGTGTAGTAAGGCATAGGTGTTGAAGTCAATTCCTGGAGAGCCGCAGCTCAGCACAATTTAGTTCCAACCCTAATTAAACACACATGACCAAACTAATTGAGTCCTTCAGGCTTGTTTAAAACCTATAGGTAAGTGTGTTGAAGCAGGGTTGAAATTAAACTATGTAGGGTTGTGGCCCTCCAGGAACTGGCAGTAGTAGGGCATAAGTGTCAATGTCAATTCCTGGAGAGCCGCAGCTCTGCAGTTTTGCTCCAACCCTAATCAAACACACCTGATCAAACTAATCGAGGTGTTCAAAGGAATCTTGAACACCTTTATTAGTTGCATCAGATGTGTTAGAATAGGGTTGGCGCAAAACTGTGCAGAGCTGCGGCTCTCCAGGAATTGACTTTGACACCTACGTAGTAAGGGTTTGATTAGAGTTGGAGCTAAACTTTCCAGGACACCGACCCTCCAGAACCCAGTTTGGAGACCCCTGCATTTAACAAAACATCCTCACTTTTGCTTTACTCTTGTATGAACTCTCTGATGATTCGTCAAGGATGACAACCGAGAGAAGCTCCTCCCGCACAAAGAGCACACGATTACTCTACCGTGCGATTTCTGATGAACCTTCAAAGCTGACGAAGTAGGGTAGACAGGGTTTACAGATATATTCTCAACGCATCTTCTCTGAACAGACTCACAATCCTTTATGATGCAGATGGAGATGTATGCTGCCACTGATTCACAAACGCAGATATAAACAATGTGTAAAACTGAACTCGACATTAATAATCTGCATAAATCAGCTTTCCTCAGACCACACTAGCATTCTGACCTCTCAGATATCCTTTAGCCAATAATCAATTCTGCTTAATTCAAACATTTTCTCAAAGGTAACATTTATAAACCCAATCAGAGGTGAAGGCTCGATCTTAAACGTTTTAACCACTAGATGGTAGCACAGTGAAAGTGTAGAACGAGACAGACAAGTTTGTACAGTCAATACATTAAACAACATGATACAGGGATGTCCAAAATCGGGTCTGGTGGGCCGGTGTCCTTCGAATTTAGCTCCGACTCTGAGCTCCAGGACGTTTCTAGTACAGTATATCTAGTAAGGCATAGATATCAAAGTCAATTCCTGGAGGGCCGCAGCTCAGCATAGTTTTGCTACAACCCTAATTAAACAAACATGACCAAACTAATTGAGTCCTTCAGGCTTGTTTGAAACCTACAGGTCAAGGTGTTGAAGCAGGGTTGAAACTAAACTGTGCAGGGCTGCGGTCCTCCAGGAACTGGCTTTGGCACCTGTGTAGTAAGGCATAGGTGTTGAAGTCAATTCCTGGAGAGCCGCAGCTCAGCACAGTTTAGTTCCAACCCTAATTAAACACACATGACCAAACTAATTGAGTCCTTCAGGCTTGTTTAAAACCTATAGGTAAGTGTGTTGAAGCAGGGTTGAAATTAAACTGTGTAGGGCTGTGGCCCTCCAGGAACTGGCAGTAGTAGGGCATAAGTGTCAAAGTCAATTCCTGGAGAGCCGCAGCTCTGCAGTTTTGCTCCAACCCTAATTAAACACACCTGATCAAACTAATCGAGGTGTTCAAAGGAATCTTGAACACCTTTATTAGTTGCATCAGATGTGTTAGAATAGGGTTGGCGCAAAACTGTGCAGAGCTGCGGCTCTCCAGGAATTGACTTTGACACCTACGTAGTAAGGGTTTGATTAGAGTTGGAGCTAAACTCTCCAGGACACCGACCCTCCAGAACCCAGTTTGGAGACCCCTGCATTTAACAAAACATCCTCACTTTTGCTTTACTCTAGTATGAACTCTCTGATGATTCGTCAAGGATGACAACCGAGAGAAGCTCCTCCCGCACGAAGAGCACACGATTACTCTACCGTGCGATTTCTGATGAACCTTCAAAGCTGACGAAGTAGGGTAGCTCTTCTCGCAGTCCGAGCACTGATGCGGTTTCTCTCCGGTGTGAATCCTCTGGTGTATTTTAAGGTTGCCTGATGTTGTGAAGCTCTTCCCGCAGTCTGAGCACTTGTGAGGTTTCTCTCCGGTGTGAATAAGCTCGTGCTCTCTTAACTTCTGCAGATATAAAAAAGTATTTCCGCAAGAAGCGCAAGCATGAGTCTTGGCAGCGGTATGAACAACCAGGTGTCGCTTTAATATAGTTTCCGTCAGAAACGTTTTATCGCAGTGCCCACAACTAAATGGCTTTTTATCAGTGTGAGAGCGCAGATGGTGTCTGAGAGCGCCTTTACTTGTGAAACTCTTCCTGCAGTGGTTGCATGTAAAAGGCTTCATTCCGGTGTGGAGCCTCATGTGGTTGATGAGGTCTGCTTTATCCTTGTAGGATTGTCCACATTGGCTGCACTCAAAAGGTTTTTCTCCGGTGTGAACTCTCATGTGCGCATCCAGCTTTCCTCTTGTTGTGAAACCCTTCCCGCATTTAGTGCATGTGAACAGTCTTACTCCTGTGTGAGTCCTCATGTGGCTGTTAAGATCAGATTTATATTTGTAATTCCTTCCACAGTCCGAGCAGTTAAAAGCTCCTTTGACTTTCATTTCAGTCTGTGTATTGACTGTATTTCCATATCCATCTGTGAAAAGATTAGGTTTATCGGTCACACTTTACAATAAGGTTTCATTAGTTAATGTATTTACTAGCAGGAACTAATTACGAACAATGTACAGCATTTATTAATCATAGTTCAACATTTACTAATGCATTATTAACATTCAAAGTCATGCTTGTCAACATTAGCTAACGCACTGTGAACTAGGGATGCTCCGATCGATCGGCTAGAGATCGGTATCGGCCGATAATCACATTTTATGACTCGCCAATCTAGCCGATCTCATGAACCGATCACAGGTGTCTGTTTACGAGTTTATATGCAGAGGAACCAGACATGCTAGTTGGAGAGCAAAATATTGGAATGGTCTTGCATGTGTTTAGACCTTTTTACATATATAAGAACTGAGAGTTCTGTGTTTTTGACAATATTGCCAGTTCACTAAAACCTGGCTGAAATATAATTAAAAACGTAAAAAAAAAATGTTTTAATTGAATATTTCATAATATACCTTTTTGTAATATACTAACTGCAATAGGGTTGGGCGATATTGACAAATTTGGCATCGTACGATGTCGAATGTGAACATCGGCGATGGACGATGGTATGGTCGTCGTAGGTGGGGTGGGGGTCTTTGTTGTTAAATATCAATTAATTCATAACGAATTTAATAATTGTAGCGTATCGTTTTCACTACCTGACCCACATGGTCTTTGCTTTACCCATGACCAAACCATAAATAAATAAAGTTATACACAAATTACCACCTGTCAATCACTTTTTTTTCCGCGGGACTCTGGCATGATCAGGCGGAGTGATCTGTCATAATGGCTTTTCCCCACAGCTGGTGGCGGAGACGAGACGAGAGTTCGTTTGGAGTTCAATGTAATTTGTATGGTGATTAATGATAACTTCCATATTTTATTATTATTATGAGGACATAATAACAAGTAAAGATGCTAGAGCTCGACCGTTTTGGTCACACTTGCGCCTGATATTTTATGCCACCGAAAATATGTATTTGAAAGGATTGTGCTAGTGCATACATTTTTACCGTGCGACCTGTTTTCACTGCAAAATCCTCACCGCGTGCGCTGATTTAGGAGACATTTATGCAGAATGCATCTTTGCACCTAAAGACCAAACGCAGCGCTCAGGAACAGATTAAAACAGTTATGTGAACTTGCTGAAGTACAAAAGCCTACAATGCTTGCCCCGCCTTTGTGCTCTTCTTATTGGCCCACTGCGCTAGAACGGAACGCGAATGGATTGGTTAATATCAGCTGTCAATCACTCAGTCAACGCCTTCAGCCTTCACATGACAGGAGCTACAGCTGCGGAAATGTGACGCGCTGAAGATGAGAAAATGAAAATAACACTGACAGATTTAGTTTTAGAAACCACCTAAAGTTAAATAATGGCACATCCTATTAGTGATCATGTGCTGAATGTTAATCCACCATTTACACTTTTCCAAGAGTGGATAAAAGACTTCCAGTGGCTTCAAGTCCGCTATGAAAATAACTAAAGCCATTCACGGTAAGGTCTGTGGGACGGGGTTTACAGGTAACAGCGTTTACCAGTGAATCTACACATTTTAAGCGCGAGAGGTACTGTATAATCCTCACGATGTATTTAAACCTCACGATGCTGTCATCCGTGCAAACAGCAGCTATAATATAACACAGCTCATGAAAAGACCGTTATTGCTATTAAGATGACATGCAAATAATAAGTTATATATCAATATACATGTGGGACGGGGCGATGGATCACGATGCCGGCTCAGCATCGTGAAGTTTATCAGCCATCGGCGATGGACGATGACATCGTCTATCGGCCCAACCCTATACTGCAATAAACAAATATATATATATTTATAGATGTGCATTTTAACATCTTATGCATCAAATATGTACTTTTTCTTGATTGAGACATGTCGAATTCTTCTTCCATCATTTGCAATGTTTTCAAATTGCTTTGTTAGTTGTTTTTCTTACCATTTTTTTGTATCTGTTTTATCTATTATTTTCTGTAAAGTTGCTTCTGACCATGACATGTCCACACTAAATGGTTATAGGAGACATGTTTGAGGGATTATATGCAACATTCTTCATTTATTCTCTGAGGTGTAAGGCAAGATCTTAATTATCATACTTGGGGGGAAAATGTGCTCCATGTATTATAAAGCTTGAAGCATCAGAATCGGTACTCAGTATTGGCCGATCACCATCACAAAGAATCGGTACTTGGTATCGGCTGCAAAAATCCTGATCGGAGCATCCCTAGTTTGGACTATGGGGCAAACCAGAGCATCCGAAGGAAACCCACGCCAACACGGAGAAAACATCCACACAGAAATGCCAACTGACCCAGCCGGGGCTCGAACCAGTGACCTTCTTGCTGTGAGGTGACAGTGCTAACCACTGCGCCACCATGCTGCCCATCATTTATCATCTTACTTTAATTTTTCTGGCGTTAAAAGATAGCAATAAACTTCGCAAAAACAAAGTTTTAGTCATTATTCTGATCCGTTTATGCGAAGGTTCATATCAATCCATGCCCATGTTTTCATCCATGTTAAAACCACAAAATACAACTCTAAATATATCAATGTCAGGCCCGTTTGTTGGACATGATTATAATTAGCCCTTTATTTCATTCACAACACATAACTAAACTAGGTTACTGTTAGCCTCATCGCTTCAGTTGAAAGGATTGTAATATGAGAAGGCATCTACAAAATGTGTTCAAATATTGTAGAATAATTGTTTTACATGTGTATATTTCAGAGTACATCACACAGCGTGACCATCAGGCACTGATATTAGCTAAAACCATGAAAGATGAGCTCATTATTATTCATGATGCTTCCAAATAAGGCCTGTCATGATATCTATTTGATGTTGTACGATATTTTGCACCAAATATATAGCAATAAACAATATTTTTGTCATTTTATGACCATTTTATGCCACTCATCATTATATAACGCCAGAATGACAATATAATATCATCACAATGCAAGTAAACTCTTCCAATGAACACATCATATTTTATTCTTAACAATATTTCATTTAATTATAGTCATTTGAACACTTTAATAATGAGGCATTGGAGTCAGAATGTGAAAATGCATATCCTAAATAAATAATAATAATACATGTTAACAAACTAAAAAGTATCAGTGGCTTTGATATCTGCTACCAGATCTATTTTCAGCTGTCAGACACCCACATGAACATATACTATAGTTATTTATAGTAAATACTAGTGTTTTTTGACTATACTAACACTGACACCTCCAATAGAGATAGAGTTGTGGCACAATCAGCTAAAATGTTGCTAGAATTGTTTTTTTATGTATAGGCGATATATATTGCATCACCAAAAATGAGTTTATGTCCATGTGTTGTACGATCGATATAATGATTGTAACAGGCCAAAATAACAGACTTAATTAAATAGATATTAATAAAAAAACTTAATAAATTCTAAGGCCAATTCTTAGGGTTGTATATAGATATGCATAATCATATCACTTAAAGTCACAAAGCCCCATACTGTCTATGTAGATTTCCGAGAACTGTTTAAACATATACTCTTGCTGCATTCTTTGGCACTTTTAACATTCCTCATCAGTCATTAAAGAGAAGAAAGCAAAGTAAAAACCTGTTTGTTCCTCCGTCTTTTCATCTTTTATACTGGAGGGTTCTTCCTTAATCTCCATCTTTACTATAGTATGTCAGTTGTTTCTCCTGCAGGATGGGTGAAAAGCAAAGACGAAGGAATGAACTGCAAATCACAGATGAGCACTTAATTTTGTTTTATTTTAGGTTTTGACCAAAATGACGAGAAACATCAAATATTTAAAAGACAACAGACAATTCAAATAATTGTAGAAGCACCTATGAATAAAGGTAAATTGCTTAGAGGGTATCTGAAACAAACATCCCAAAAAATTATTTATTTTATATTTATTATTAATAAACGAAGAGAACAATCAGTCAAAGCAACAAACAAAAAACATATAGAGATAATAATAAAAATACAGATCTTTAAACAAAACTCTAACTACATATTATTAAATATTGGAAAACAAAGGGTAAAAGAGTCAGAGTGATGGTAGGTATTGACATGAGGACTCCTGAGTAACCTCACTGTCCTCTCCCAACTAGCACAACAACTCTTATATATACAAGGCATGGGCCGGTATAAGATTCTGACGGTATGATAACTTTGGATAAAAAAAAAAAAAAATCACGGTTTTACGGTATCACGGTATTGCTCTAAAATAAGTTATTTTTCTGTCTAGGTAAAAAACAAAACCTTTTCCCCCCTTTGAACACAATACATTTTACTTTGTGAGCAGTAAACAACATTCATTGAATCTTTACTTAAAATGATCATTGACATTGATTTCTTTACAATTTGAAATGGCATCTTTGGATATATTTTCTGCTGGAGATACTGTTGCCCTAAAAAAATAATAATAATATATACACACACACACATATATATATATATATATATATATATATATATATATATATATATATATACATACATACATACATACATACATACATACACACACACACACACACACACACACACACACACACACAAACACACACACACACACACACACACACACACACAAGTAAAAATAAGAAAAAAAAAGTAAAATAAAAAAAAATCGTACACATACCTTAGGAACGGTATTACAGAAAATTTTGGCGGTTTTAAAACCTTGACTTATCCAAATTGCAGTTTACATACAATAAGATTATTCTGCCTCTGAAAAAGCTCAGATGATGGTGTCAAGGTTTTGGAAGTTTCTGATTGGCTAATTGACAACATTTGAGTTAATTGGAGGCACAACTGTAGAATAGTATTTAAGAAAACCTCAAACACACTGCTTCCTTGTGTGACAACATGGGAAAATCAACAAGCCAGAATCAACAAAAAAGCCAGATTACAATTTGCTAAATTACACTGGGAAAAAGACTAATGTTTGGAGACATGTCCTGTGGTCTGATGGAACTAAGATTGAACTGTTTGGCCATAATGACCAGTGTTACATTTGGAGGACAAAGGGGAAAGCTTACAAGCTTAGGAACACCATCCCAACTGTGAAGTATGGGGGCGGCAGCATCATGTTGTGGGGCTGTTTTGCTGCAGAAGGGACTGGTCTACTTCACAGCATAGATGGCATCATGAAGAAAGAACATTATGTAGAAAAACTGAAGCAACATCTCAAGACATCAGCCTGGAAATTAAAACTTGGCCACAAATGGGTCTTCCAAACAGACCATGACCCTAAGCATACTGCCAAATTAGTTAGAATGTGCTTTAAGGACAACAGAGTGAATGTTTTAGAGTGGCCATCACAAAGCCCTGAGCTCAATCCTATAGAAAATTTGTGGGCAGAGTTGAAAAAGCTTGTGCGAGCAAGACAGCCTACAAATCTGACTCAGTTACACCAATTCTGTCAGGAGGAATGGGCCAAAAGTCCTTCAAACTATTGTGAGAAGCTTGTGGAAGGAGACCCAAAACATTTGACCAAAGTTATACAGTTTAAAAGCAAAGCTAAAAAAATACCAAGGAAATGAATGTAAACTTTTGACTGTCTAGAAATTAATAAAATAAAATTCTAAAAAAAAAGAAAATTCTCTCATTATTCTGGCATTTAGCAAATGTAAATGATTTAGGTAATCCTAACGGACCTAAAATAGTAAACATTTAGTCTGATTTACCATCAGACATTCGAAAAAAAATGGTTATGTTTCTTTTTTTAGAGTGTATGTAAACTTCTGGTTTCAACTGTATACAATGTAGATAAAGTGATAATTTACATTTGTTTATTGTTATTTGGCCTGCTAGACTCCCATAAAACCATAAAATTCTGTGCATTTCATTTGCATCTTTGCTCACCTGTATTTGTCAATGCTAGTGATTTGGTTTACTTTATTTCATGCAGATGCACTAAACTACAAAATCAACCAAATCGATCGAATTATTTCCAAATAGAGCATTTCATCTGGTGAAAGTATACTCAATATCATAATATATATTCCAGAAAAATAAAATATCGCAAGTCAGTTTTTTTTTCAATATCGTGCAGCCGTAGCACAGACCATTTATACCCAATGACATTGCCACTGATTCACAAATGCTAACTTTCACCTTCATGAAATTGCTTTGCTCACTTTTATGCAATATTTATTTATTTTTTATTGCAATAAGAACAAAGCAATTACAATGTATATAAAACAATACAGAGACTACATTTTTTTTATAAGAATGCATTCAGTAAGGATACATTTAAAATAGTATAACAAGGTTATCGAAAGAAAGATAGAGGTAAAGTTGGTTTTATGTTCGCACGTTCAATCATTTAGCAGTCTCAATACTTTTACCACACTACTTTGAATATTCAGTTTGAATTAGCATGCAAGTATGACTTCAAAACAACATCAGCAGCACTATCTAATTGACTGTGAACATGGTTGTACTTAGGTAGTCGTTGGCTGCTAATATGATTTCACTAATTAGAATTTGCAAAGAATACTTTTCTGAAATTATATTATTAAGGAGAATGTCTAACTATCCAAATATAAAACCAACTTTAACTCTATGAAAGAAAGTAAGCAAAAGGGCAAAATTAGTGCAGAATATTAAACAAGGCACAAATTTGAGAAGTTTTAACTGCTTTCTTATTACTAGATGTTAAAATTGTATTTAAGTACAGCTCCAATTCTAGTTTAACAACGCATAAATTGGGGTTTACGTTTATTATATTTACATTTAAGTATATGAAACTCTCCAACAAATAAGATGAGGTTTATAGATTGAGGTAAAGTTAGTTTTATATTCGCACATTCATTCAATGACAACTTGTGACAGGCTCCCTATAGTGTTTACCATGATACTTTGAATATTCGGTATGAAATCAGATTCAAAACAACATTAGCACCATTTATTTGACTGTGAACTTGTACTTTGGTAGCCGGTGGCTGCTTATATGATTTCACTATTTAGAATTTAGCAAAGAATACTTTTTAATTAAGGAGAAAGTCTGAATGTGTGAATATAAAACCAACTTTACCTCAATGGTTTATTGAGAAACTTGAGTTTGTGTTTGCTCGCATAAAACCCTCAATTAACATGTCTAAATAACAGAAAATATATTATAAAATAAACTTTAAAAAATATATTTCTTCAAACGTTATATAGTAAAAATTATATCGTAGATTATCTAAAATAATGAAATATCTATAGTGATACGCTCTGAAACGTTACCTTATTTAGGTTTTGAAGCTATGATACGTTAATTTATACGTGTTTTGGATTAACTAAAATGAACCGAGTCTTGAGTCTTTTTTTGTCTAATAATTAATAAAGTTATTATACTTACGATGTGATGAATACAGCAGATTTTAAAGCATACGGCTGTTTCTTTTGTTTATACTTTTCCGCGCTCTTCTTCTTCTTCTTCTTCTTCTTCTCGTAGACTCAGATGTTCGTCACTGTTTTCTGGTGCTAGAGCGCCACCACTGGTGGAACCCGATACATGTTATTATACGCAAGTCAGATATATAAAAGAGCTAAGAAACAGTGGCGGAGCCAGAGGGGTGGCCCCGTGGTGTGTGTGTGTGTGTGTGTGTGTGTGTGTGTGTGTGGGGGGGGGGGGGGGGGGGGTCATTGGGGGAATCCCTTATTATCAGGGTTTCTGCAGGTTTCACAGAGTTAAATTTAAGACTTTTTAAGACATTTTTATTTTATTATAAATGAAATTTTAGACCCATAAAGGGCAAAAGGCTGTGGAATTTTTCAAATGGCCCAGATGGAAAAGATTTTTATTTGCCCTATCAAAAAAAAAATTATAATTTAATACATTTATTAATACAGTAATACATTAATAATAATAATAATAAAATATTTTAAATGTTTTTCTTAGCTAAATATTTTAAATATTGTGTAAAAACAAGCAAGCTCTACTTGTGTCCATACACTTTTTTTTCCAACATAAACTTTCTTTAAAATAATTTAAAAAATGAACAAATGTTTAAAAAGTTTTAAAAACTATAATAAACTAAATGTATGCACAACAATCTGTCCAGGTCGGTGTCCTCAGCAGTAAATAGATGGAGAACGTTTAAACATGTTACTGTAAGGAAAATAATTAAACCATTATGATAAAAAAATTACCTTTTTAAAAAAGTTTGAAGATTTATTGAGATGATTGTTGGTGGTTCCCAGAGATGGGTTGCGGCTGGAAGGGCATCCGCTGCGTAAAATCGTGCTGGATAAGTTGGCGGTTCATTCCGCTGTGGCGACCCCGCAAGGGACAAAGCCGACAAGAAAATGAATGAATGAATGAATGAATGATTGTTGGTGATTGTATGGGTTTTGGCCAGGTTTGGTAGCAATACATCAACAAAGCAAAATTAAGACCTGTTTAAAAAGGATTTAAGACCTACAACACAATATTTCAGTAAATTTAAGACTTTTTAAGGCCTAAAATTTGGGATTTTGAGATTTAAGACATTTTAAGACCCTGCAGAAACCCTGTATTATGGTGGGCATATCCCTTGATTTCACATCCCAATGTTGACAGGTATGATCCGGACCACCTGGAGGAAACCCACACCAACACGGGGAAATGCCACTCCACATAGAAATGCCAACGGACCCAGCCGGTACTCGAACCAGTGACCTTCTTGCTGTGAGGCTGCAGTGCTAACCATTGAGCCACCATGTCACCCATAATCAAACTTCACACTATTAATTTAAACTAGAACCAGTCAGGCTTAATTCAATCACCACTTTGTTTACTTGATTGTAATGTATTTCAATGGAGACTTTGTTTACTTTGCACAATGCTTTTTCTCATGAGTTCGCAATCTTGCTAAAACCCTGAAAAAGCTCCCGCATGCAGAGCACTGATGTGGTTTTTCTCCAGTGTGAATCCTCTGATGATCTTTCAAGGCTTCACTCCTCTCGCAGTGCGGTTTCTCTCGAGTGTGAATCCTCTGGTGTGTTTTCAGGTTAGCTGACGTACTGAAGCTTCTTTCACACTCTGAGCACGTATACGGTCTCACTCCAGTGTGAATCCTCTGGTGAATTTGTAAAGTTTCCAGTCGTGAAAAGGTCTTTTCACAAAAAGTGCAACGGTGAGGCTTCAGTCCAGCATGAACTTTAAGGTGTTTTCTTAAGTATGATGCGGATACAAATGTTTTCTCGCACTGATCACAGCTGAACGTCTTCACTCCGCTGTGAGAGAGCTGATGATCTTTGAGAGTGCTTTTAGATGTGAAACTCTTTCCACACTGCGTGCATGTGTACGGCTTCTCTCCAGTGTGAATCCTCATGTGTCGGTCCAGCTTTCTTCTCTCAGCGAAGTACTTCCCACATTCAGTGCATGTCAACAGTCTCTCTCTAGTGTGAAATCTCATGTGCACTCTGAACGTTGATTTATTTTTGTAACTCTTTCCACACTCGGAGCAGGTGAAAGATGCTTTGACTGCATTTCCATCTGTGAAAAGATCGAGATGATTAAACCAATGGTGTCTGTTTTAAATACAGTCTGAAATAAACATCTACATTCATTCATTCATTCTCCTTCGGCTTATATATCAGGGGTTGTCACAGCGGAATGAACCGCCAACTATTCCAGCAAATGTTTTACGCAGCGGATACCCTTCCAGCCTCAACCCAGTACTGGGCCCATACACCCTCACATTCACACACACTCATACACTACGGCCAATTTTCATTCATTCATTCATTTTCTTTTCGGCTTAGTCCCTTTATTAATCAGGGGTCGCCACAGGGGAATGAACCGCCAACTTATCCAGCATATGTTTTTACGCAGCGAATGCCCTTCCAGCTGCAACCCATCACTGGGAAACATCCATACACACTTATTCACTAGACAATTTTAGTTTATCCAATTCCCCTATAGCGCATGTGTTTGGACTGTGGCGGAAACCAGAGCACCCGGAGGAAGCCCACGCCAATAGGGGGAGAACATGCAAACTCCACACAGAAATGCCAACTGACCCAACCGGGACTCAAACCAGCGACCTTCTTGATGTGAGGCTGCAGTGCTAACCACTGAGCCACCGTAATTTATTAAATTCTCAATATTAAAAAGGACCTATTATGCAAAAATTACTTTTATTAGTGGTTTAAACACAGTTCTGTGGCAATTTTCTGTGAATATAACCAGCTTCTGATGGTAAGCATGGGTTAATTGTACTGTTTATAATCAGACATGATAAAAACAGTCTGCAGAAACACTTTGATTGACATTCTCCCTCTGTACGTGTCATCAGAGAGGGAAAGCCACGCCCCCTACTGAACATCTCTCCCTCATAAAGCCGCGGTCACACTGCACTTTACTCCCCATAGACTTCCATTCATACGCACCTGAATGCGTCAGACCGGAAACGCAGGGTCATGCGTCAGATTTCACATTTCGTTGCGGTGCAAAGTTCAAGCTTGTTGAACTCTGACCTGCGAAATCGCATCACTTGACTGCGTGAGACCAATCCAGGATCAAAACATGACCTCTCTGGACAGAAATTTAAAACATGGAGCAATCGCTCGCTTTTTTTAATGTCTAATCATCTTGTTTAATCCCGCCCCTTTTCGAAGCGCCGTACGACAGAATTTCGCAAGCTCAAACTCTAGTGTGACTTCGGCTTAAAGCTGGATTTATACTTTTGCCCGGCGCCGCATCGCGCACCTTCGCTGATTGTGCTCGCACCTCACGAAACGGACGAGGCTTTTATACTTGCCATGTTCGCCGTTGTGATATTCTTTAAAAGAAACTGATCGTAAAGTCAGACGGATAAACAGAGAAGTAGAAAGTTTACGGAACTACGTAATATCATTAATATCATTCAAGATTTTTTTACTGATTATTTGTATTATTTTCATAAATTATTTTAATGATTATACGGATTTTTATAACCATTCAAGACTTTTTAATCAAATTTGATGCATCACTTGCTTTTGTTCATATCTCGGACCATACCTGTCAACATTGGGATTAGAAAATAAGGGATAACCCCCCCACTACACACACACACACATACACACACACAAATAAAAAAAAACAAATATGTTCATCTGGAGCTGTTTCATTGTAAATAAACTTACAAAGGATATAATAATTAGTATACATTAGAAAAAGCTGCAAATAAATTACAGAACAGTAATAAATAAATTACAGAACAGTCTCATCTTTTCTTCACTGTATAATTTAAACATTCGGATTAAAGAGCAGCGAATGAATCTCTCATTTAGATTGTTTTGGTTTGATTACATTAAATAACAGAGCTGTCACTTTAAAACTGCACAGATCTATAATGAAAGCATTCGATTGTTTTCCTAACTGTTTATGGTCATTTAAGACAAAATGTGTTGTGTTTAAAAGAAAACCCAACAAGATCGACATGTCTAGATGTCATTATTATTATTATTTTCATTTATTCATTTATTTTATTTTCGGCTTAGTCCCTTTATTAATCTGGGGTCGCCATAGCGGAATGAACCGCCATTATTATTATTATGATGATGATGTGTATATGTCTGTTTAAACATGCACCCAAAACCCAGTGTCCACTTGAGCTCAGCATCAAATCGCGTACGTACAGAATCCGCTTGGGAAACAGCGTCTTTTATCACTATGGAGAGCATCAGCTGACAGTCATGCATCTTTATCTGAACTGACTGTTTTAAGGATTGCATAGGGGTAATGGCGCCTGTAATGAAAAGGAAATGAATCGCGCCGTTTTTATGTTTATTCCAAAGTGTTTCCATGCCTAAATAAAATGAAAGCACAGAACCGAATCACATTTAAGAGCAAGGGCGGCCCCTGGTGGTTCGGCGCACTGTTGCCAACTACTTTCAAAGAAAAGGCGCTAAGCTCTGCCCGAAAAGTCGCTAGATTACGTCATACGCTAATTTGCATATTACTGACGTCATCACGTTCTACCATTTCCGTTTAACAGCCTATGGTAAATAAATGGGGTATTTATATTTGCACTACGCTTTATGCAAGCATGTCAATTTAACTAAATTTATTGCTGTTTGAATACAGTTTATCATTATAGATAAGTAATTTGCAGTAATCGCTCAGACATAATAAACTCAAACAAGTTCTGAAACTCTCACTTAAAACATCTCTGATTGTGAACAAGAAAAGAATAAACAGTCAAATCAAATTGTTAAAATAAAGGAGAAGCAGATTGGTTTGACTGTACAAGGGAGATACCTTCACACTGCCGGTGCTAAATCATTTGCCGTCGGTACGCAGAGGAGTGATCTGCTGTCAGGCTGCAGGTGGGAGAGACTGCTGTACGAGGACTGGGCCGCCTGTCAGTGCTCTGAGGCGGGGGAGGGGCCGGCGGCATCACCCGCAGCTCGTTGAGAAGAGTAGGGACGGTACAGTAATGGACAAACGACAGTCTATAAAAATCTCCAGTAACACACAAAAAAGTCGCTAGATTTGTCGCTAGTCGCCTTTTTTAAAAATTTGTTGCTAGGGGGTCTGAAAAGTCGCTAAATCTAGCGACAAAGTCGCTAAGTTGGCAACACTGGTTCGGCGGTATGGGTTGCATATAGGGAGGATCGCCTCTTCTCAGAAAGAGAAAAAATACGGGAGAATTACAGGAAAATACCTTTACGGGATGACAGCGGGATAGAACTGTAAAATACGGGAGAATCCCGGGAAAAACGGGAGGGTTGACAGGTATGTCTCGGACGGTTTTACCAAATAACCCCCAGATAGTAAAATACCATAGATATATACACTCGCATACGGACCCTGAGCATGCGTCAATAGCGCAGCCACATTTGTACAGTGCTCCCAGCACAAATGTCATTCAACCGCACTAGTCAAAACAGTGTGCCAACGTGAAGATGCTGGACTTTAGCGCTGAGTACGGGTGTAGTAACGAGCAAACAAGGAAAACAAAGCACAAAGTCATCACATTTCATAGGTGAGATTTCGTTTTTTACGTTTTTATGTTATGAACTTTTGTGCTCAACAAGTAACGTTATTGATGATAATACAGTCTCTTACTGCATTCGCTATAAGGCAAAGTAGCACCAACTCGCACTAAATACTCAGCTTATGCTAGTTTTGTTGAATAAAATCAGCAAACAATGTTAATGAAATATGACAACGAGATGCTGCGGTACTAGAAACTTGTATTATTGTCGGCTAAGTGAACGAGTCGTAACGGAGATTCATTCACAAACGAATCGCTCCCTCCATTAGAATGAGAAGTGAAAGCAGGAGAGGAGGTGTGTTTCAGGACACGGATTAGATCAAATCTAACAGGAGGGAGGATAATACATTTACATGCACACAAACTCTTTGTCAGCAATGCCTGTGCGGTCACTAATCCATCAATATAGAAAAGTGATGTAAAA
This sequence comes from Danio kyathit, assembly GCA_903798195.1. NCBI lineage: Eukaryota > Metazoa > Chordata > Actinopteri > Cypriniformes > Danionidae > Danio > Danio kyathit. The sequence goes on from LR812539.1 coordinate 4,314,831, forward strand.
TTATAATTTTCGTAATAAAAAAAAAATATTTGCGTACTGACCACGGGAAAAACTCCCGATCTTAGATATATGTGTATTTCTCTGGCTCTGGATGGCCACAGTCCTCCACTGCAGCTTGGTCACGCATTCATTTTAGAGAAGCGCTACCCTGTACTAAAATGGCGGCTCTATTGACACATTCCTTCCAATAGACAACTACAGGGCAGGCAACATCTAATGTAAATATCTATGGCAAAATACACTCGGGCCAGTTCCCGCTAGATTTTCGCCTGCCGGAGACTTAACCCTCGGCCCGACTCTGGCCGCCTATGGACTCACTGCCCAATTCCGGCGGCCATAAGCGAGCCGACGCTGCTGCATCCGAGCCGGAATCGGCCCATGAGTAATGTGCGCTGAGAAAGGAACTTTATTTCATTGTATGTGGGAATGTTCTAAAGTCAGTTGTTTTGGGTTAAAATACTGAACGTTGTAAGTCAGGGGTGTCCAAACTCGGACCTGGAGGGCCGGTGTCCTGCTGAGTTTATCTCCAACCTGCTTTAACACACCTGCCAGGAAGTTTCTAGTATATCCAGTAAGAGCTTGATTAGCTGGTTCAGGTGTGTTTGATTAGGGTTGGAGCTAAACTCTCTAGGACACCGGCCCTCCAGAACCGAGTTTGGACACTCCTGTTGTAAGTCAAATCATTGGTAAAGTAATTCCTCTTGATCCCAGCTTGTGTAAATTGCATATTTGTCCATTGAACTTTGATGTGACCAAACATGAAAGAGTGCTGTTGATTTTATGTTTGCTGGAAGCTAAACATGTAATTGCGTGTTCTTGGAAAAAAGAAGACAGTCCAGGGCCCGGTTTTTCAAAAGGTTTAATCCGGATAAAATTGATCCAGATTTAGTAATTCTTTTTCTGCGATCCGTGATCACGTAATCCAGCAGCAACCACAGCCTCCCAGACACTGTTCAGAGAGGTGTACTGTTTTCCCTCCTTGTAAATCTCACATTTGATGATGGACCACAGGTTCTCTATGGGGTTCAGTCAGGTGAACAAGGAGGCCATGTCATTAGTTTTTCTTTTTTTAGACCCTTTCTTGCCAGCCACGCTGTGGAGTACTTGGACGCGTGTGATGGAGCATTGTCCTGCATGAAAATCATGTTTTTCTTGAAGGATGCAGACTTCTTCCTGTACCACTGCTTGAAGGTGTCTTCCAGAAACTGGCAGTAGGACTGGGAGTTGAGCTTGACTCCATCCTCAACCCGAAAAGGCCCCACAAGCTCATCTTTGATGATACCAGCCCAAACCAGTACTCCACCTTCACCTTGCTGGCGTCTGAGTCAGACTGGAGCTCTCTGCCCTTTACCGATCCAGCCACGGGCCCATCAAGACTCACTCTCATTTCATCAGTCCATAAAACCTTAGAAAAATCAGTCTTGAGATATTTCTTGGCCCAGTCTTGACGTTTCAGCTTGTGTGTCTTGTTCAGTGGTGGTCGTTTTTCAGCCTTTCTTACCTTGGCCATGTCTCTGAGTATTGCACACCTTGTGCTTTTGGGCACTCCAGTGATGTTGCAGCTCTGAAATATGGCAAAACTGGTGGCAAGTGGCATCTTGGCAGCTGCACGCTTGACTTTTCTCAGTTCATGGGCAGTTTATTTTGCACCTTGGTTTTTCCACACACTTCTTGCGACCCTGTTGACTATTTTGAATGAAACGCTTGATTGTTGGATGATCACGCTTCAGAAGCTTGGCAATTTTAAGAGTGCTGCATCCCTCTGCAAGATATCTCACTATTTTTGACTTTTCGGAGCCTGTCAAGTCCTTCTTTTGACCCATTTTGCCAAAGGAAAGGAAGTTGCCAGTTGTATATATATATAGATATCAATTGGTGACAGAATAACATTTATTGTTTTTGGTCAATTTTAACAGCTGTTTGGGGGATTATTTTATGAGGCCAAACTTTTTTCACTTTGCTGTAGGCCTATACTGAAAGGCTGAATACGTTAAAGCCTACCTAATGGATAAACAAATACAATTAAAACTTTATGAATAAAGAGGATCTCTTGTAAGATGCTGCATGATCCAAATACAGTATTATTTGATACATGTTTAAAGTTTTCATTACATTTTGGCCATGAAATCCACGCTGAATCCACCCTTCTGATGGGATCAGTTTAATCCAGATTTTTTGGATCAAAGTGATCCAAATCCTACAAAAAAGGTCTGAAAAACCCAAACTAAAGGTTTGATCCGGATCAAAACCAAGATTGGATTACGTGATCTAATCCGATTATGTAAACCCATTTTCAAGATTTGATCCAATCCGTTATCCAAAATCCTAGTGGAGTACTTTTGAAAAGCCGGGCCCTGGTGTATCTCAGTGGATAAAGGGGATGATCTCTTGCCTTGCCTTGGAAAAATCAACATATTTTTTGAAAAAACAAAATACAAATATTTTGGTCTATTTAGAAAATATTCTATGACTTTTGGAGAATCTAGATCTACATTTTCTTGAACTGACAGACATTGAAAGTATATAGATTGGACTTTATTTAACATTAATATTGTTATTTATTTATTTGTTTACTTTTTCTTTCAAAGTGTGTCAAGTTATTTTGAATTCACATTATTCGTGCTGTATTTTTGTATTAATATTATTTATATATATATATATATATATATATATATATATATATATATATATATATATATATATATATATATATATATATATATATATATAATTTATTCATTATTTTGATTTTTTGCTAATCTGAAAAACTAAACCTTTGTCAATCTGTATGACATTGTTTAAAATAAAAATTGTTAAAAAAATAATAATAAAATTGATTAAATTTTGGTGCACAAGAATTTAGAACTTCAAAATAAAAACAATAAAAATGCATAATAATTACACACTGTAAACAAAATTAAACAAACATTTAACATAAATTTAAATAAACAAAATAAACGTTTTAGATTCACTTGATTCTTTTAACAAATGTTTTAATGATATTAAGACATGGCTTTCACAAAATTTTCTCTGCCTAAATAAAGGCAAAACTGAGTGTATTCTGTTTGACAATCCTAAGAGGTCAGCCATTTCATCTCCAGTGCATCTGGCTCAGTTTCCTCACCCCAGCCATGTGGTCAAAAACTTGGGTGTGAGACTAGACAGTAGTCTAAAATTTGATAAGCAGATTGATTCAGTGATTAAAGCAAGCTTTTTTCAGCTTTGCCTTCTCTCTAAAGTCAAGCCCTTCCTGAGCAAGGCTGATCTTGAGAAAGCCATCCATGCGTTTGTTAGTTCGCGTTTGGACTACTGTAATGCACTTTATGTTGGAGTTAATCAGTCATGTCTTCATCGTTTGCAGCTTGTGCAAAATGCTGCTGCTCGCATGCTGACTAACAGTCGGAAGGGTGAGCATATTACACCAATTCTCTACTCCCTCCACTGGCTCCCTGTTAAGTTCCGAATTGATTTTAAACTTTTGCCCCCGGTTTCACAAACAAGGTTTAAGGCTAGTCATGGATTAAATTGCAAGTTTGAGCTGTCTAAACTAAAAATAACTTGCAGTGAGATGTCTTAAAATATGTCAGTGTCATTTTTTGTCTACAGGTGCACACCAGTAATGTATTTTTCTAAGGCTGTTTTTATAAATGTGGCTTAAATAGCCTAATTTAACTAAAGTCTAGTCCTGGCTTAAGCTAAGCCCTGTTTGTGAAACTGGGCCTTGATGTTTGTTTTTAATGTCGTCAATGGCCTTGCTCCTATTTATTTATGTGAAATTTTGCACACGCACAAACCTAGCAGAGCTCTGCGATCTGCTGACCAACTTCTGCTTGAAGTCCCGCGGTCAAGATACAAGCAGTGGGGTGATCGCTCTTTTGCGGTGGCAGGTCCTAAACTCTGGAATACCCTTCCTATTGAGCTTCGCACAATCACTGACCTGCCACTTTTTAAAGCCAAGCTTAAGACCCACTTGTTTAAATTGGCTTTTAATGCACAGCACTGACACTTACCCCCGGTTTCACAAACAAGGTTTAAGGCTAGTCAAGATTAAATTGCATGTTTGAGCTGTGTCAACTGAAAATAACTTGCAGTGAGATGTCTTAAAATATATCAGTGTCATTTTTTGTCTACAGGTGCACACCAGAAATGTATTTTTCTAAGGCTGTTTTTATAAATGTGGCATAATTAGCCTAATTTAACTAAGGTCTAGTCCTGGCTTAAGCTAAGCCCTGTTTGTGAAACTGGGCCTTTATGTTTTAATGTTGGTTGGATTTTATGGATGTGTATACATATATATATATATATTGCATAGTCTACTTTTCTGTTGGGTTGTATAATTTGCTTTTACTTGTGTGAAGCACTTTGGTCAACCATGGTTGTTTTAAAGTGCTATATAAATAAAAGTTGATTGATTGATAAACAGGAAGATTTAAAGAAAAAATCTGAAATTGCACACAGTTTCTCAATAGACTTCCATAAAAAGTTTTGGTAACACTTTATAATAACTACACATTATCAATCATTTACTAAGCATTAGCATCTAGTGAATTCTTTATCTGTTAATCATTAACTCTACATAAATAAGCGTTAGTAATCAGTTTATAACTGCAGCTCCAAATCATCTATTCTTGACTTACAACCACATTTATAATGTGCTTAATAACTGTACTTTCATACTTTGTTAATGATTTACTTTTCATTACTAAATTAAGTATTGCATTATTAACAAACCAGTTGTATTTAAGAGTAGTCGATGGTTTTTAAGATAATTCAGAATGAGTTAGTAAATGATTAATAAACTATTGAAATCAACGTTTATATATCTTATTATTCAGGCATTTATTAATAGTTAATTTGTATGTTAATAAATGCTTTATTAACTCAACTTCATGCAGTTTTGTGACCTAATCTAAAGTGAGGACTATTTATGCTTTATAAATCCCTTATAAATGACAATTAAAGGCTCAGTATGAACAATAATCATTGCAATCTTATCTAAAAAGTAAAATTACTGTAAAGTTTAAACATTGCTGAATAACAGGAGTGTCAAAATACGACATAAAATTGGATAAAACAACAACAATATAACAATATAATAAGATGCAATGTTTAAACTGTACAATAATTTTATTTTAGATAAGGTTGCAAAGAATATTTTGTTTTGAAATACAGTTTTATTTGTGTATCTTCAAATGAATAGAAATGAATAATGTCGTTTGTGTTCTTTTTTCCTGTTTAGAATTTAACTGAGCCTTTAATTGTCATTTATAAGGGATTTATAAAGCATAAATAGTCCTCACTTTAGATTAGGTCACAAACTGGATGAAATTGAGTTAATAAAGCATTTATTAACATACAAATTAACTATTAATAAATGCCTGAATAATAAGATTTATAAATGCTCATTTTAATAGTTTAATAATCATTTACTAACTCATTCTGAATGATATAAAAAAAAACACCAACTATGCTTAAATAACTGGTTTGTAAATAATGCAATGCTTCATTTAGTAATGAAAAATAAATCATTAACAAAGTATGAAAGTACAAGTATTAAGCACATTATAAATATGGTTGTAAGTCAAGAATACAGCATTTGTAGCTGCAGTTATAAACTGCTTACTAATGTCTGTTAATGTAGAGTTAATGCTTAACAGATAATGAATTCACTATATGCTAATGCTTAATAAATGGTTCATAGTGTGTAGTTATTATAAAGTGTTACCAAAGTTTTGAAAGTGCACAAGCATAAAAAAAGGAAACAACTTAAAATACTTATGTAAAAATATATGAAACTGCACAAGACACATCATAAAACAGCTTTTATATAAACCGGAAATATAGAAACCAATTTAAGAAATATCTAACAAATACCTACAGCTTACAAATAAGCTTTTATTTATAATACAGATGGAATTTGAAAGTGAAAGAAACAAATTGGCCAAGTATCAGGGATCATCTTAATACACTTAAAATGTTGTTTTACAATAAAAAAACAATAAGTAAAGTGATTTAGACATTTGACACATTGACTTTCTCTCTTTCCCTCCTTCCTCCATCCCTATCAGGAGCAAGTTGCAGCCACCTTGTAATGCATTTTTCCACCTCTTTTTCAGTGGCGCTCTTGGTATGGACATTTGTCCTCACTGCATCTGTGATTAAAAGATATACAGATAATTTGTTGTGAACAAGTACATACGTTAAAAAAAGAAACATGCTTGCTCTCACACAAGTACATCCTGCATATAAGCATAGGCAGAGCGCGTGTAAGGCTGGGGAAGGCTTAAGCTGAAGTCACACTAGAGTTTGAGCTTGCGAAATTCTGTTGTACGGCGCTGCGAAAAGGGGCGGGATTAAACAAGATGATTAGACATTAAAAAAAAGCAAGCGATTGCTCCATGTTTTAAATTTCTGTCCAGAGAGGTCATGTTTTGATCCTGGATTGGTCTCACGCAGTCAAGTGATGCGATTTCGCAGGTCAGAGTTCACCAAGCTTGAACTTTGCACCGCAGCAACCTGCGAAACTCGACGCATGACCCTGCGTTTCCGGTCTGACGCATTCGCGTGCGTATGAATGGAAGTCTATGGGGAGGAAAGTCCAGTGTGTCCGCGGCTTTAGCCTCCCCTTGGCCAGAGACCACGTAGATAGCAGCAAAGAAAAAAATGCATTGAAAACATGTAACGGGTGTAAGACAGAATATGAATGTAATTTAATGTTGATGATTAACAGAACACTAAAGTAATCGTAAGTTTGTCCATCAAATATAAAGTCCCCCTCCGCACAATAATGGAACTGTCCAACTCCGCACTTTGCACTGATGAGCGCTGTTTATTACTGGAGTTCGCAGCAGCTCTGAAAACCAAACCAAAAGTGCTGGCCAGCGGACTATTCTGATTTGCTTGTCAAGGACATAAGTAATAAAATGACAAATGAGTATTACGAGGGAGGTAAGATAATATATTACACTGGTTTAACTTGTTTTCAGCATTGAATGAAATTGGTATTATCACATATAGTCAAGCCCAGGGATGGGCAAACTTGTTCCCGGAGGGCCGGTGTCCCTGCAGACTTTTGCTCCAACCCTAATCAAACACACCTGCCTGCAGCTTTCTAGTGATCTTGAAGACACTGATTAGTGTGTTCAGGTGTGTTTGACTAGTGTTGGAGCAAAAGTCTGCAGGGACACCGGCCCTCCAGGATCAAGTTTGCCCATCCCTGGTCTAGCCTATAGTGTAGTAATCTTGTTTAGGCAATCGTTTGGAGTTTTATTAATGGTAATAGTTATAAAGGCAACAAGGAGTAATAATTTCATTTAAAACTGCATACAGTATTGTGCTTATGCAACCCTAACTTTAAGGCCAGGTGGAAGGAAATAGAAAATGCCACCCCAAATAGACCCCCAATTCAAGCCATAATGGCAGTTGACAATTTGGTGAAAAAAGAAATTAACATATGGACAAACAATTCACTAAAAACTTGGCAAGAAATACAAAAAAAATATGATTTAACAGAATCGGTATCAATACTGAGATGGCCAGCTTTTGACTCCACATTTGCCCCAAACAAAATAGACACTAGTTTTAAAGTTTGGAATAAGCAAGGACTAACAGCATACTGCACTTTTCTACATAATGGAAGTGTTAAGGATTTTAAAACTTTCAAACATGAAAATTCACTGAGTGATCATGACTTTCATAGATATTTACAGATAAGACAAAATTAAAAACATTAGAAACGGTGATGAAAACAAAAATAATAGTCTTACAATATTTATCTCAGCTTATAAAGGAGCCAACATGACCAAAATAATGACTAAATTATATAAAAGTCTACAAGAAAATAAATTAGAGAACACATATTACATAAAAAAATAAATGGGAAAAGAGTGCAATATTGAAATTACTGCGGAAGAGTGGAAAATAATTTTTAAAACACAGTGGAAATCAACGTCCTCCTCAGTCTGGAGGGAATTTGGCTGGAAAAACATTATTTGTTTTTTCATCACCCCTGAGCAGAAGAGATACTTAAACAAAAAGGCAGTCTGCTGGAGACTATGTGGATCAAATGAAGCGAATCATTCACATATTTTCTGGAAATGTACAAAAATCCAGGCATTTTGGCAGGAAACTCACAAATGTTTAGAGAATATATTCCATATCCCTATTGATTTTTCTTTCTCAACTCTATACTCTAGGCCTAAGAAATCCTATGTTAGAAGAAAGATCTGACAAAAAAAAAAAAAACTGCTGAAAATTTTGTTGTTAGCCTGTAAAAAAGCCATAACCAGAAAATGGTTACAGCTTGAAAAACCTCAAATTAGTGACTGGTTTGACATAATTTATGAAATCAATAAGATGGAGAGGCTAACAATGAACCGTCGTTTACAGACTGAGGAGTTTAATGAGACATGGAGAAAATGGGTAGAATATATTCTTCCATTAAGACCAGATTTATTATAGGATGAATGAAGATGTGAACTTTATGTTGTGGGTTATTTTAAGCAATGAGAAAAAACATAACAGAAAGATATTTAGAACAACAATACCCATTTCAAGAGTTCACACTTAGCTCATGATTTATCACATAGCTTGTTTGGCATGCTGTCCCGGGAGAGAGCCCTGAGCTCAAGGGATCCTCGGGCCCAGGGCTCCCCCCTTTTACATGGCGAGGGGAAATTGAGCTCAGGTCGATCTCAAACTCCCCCGCTGCTGAGGCCAAGGTGAACTTCATGAGAGTAAGACATTAGAAAAAGATTTAGGCTTATTATAGAGCATATTTGGCCGGTGGGAGGAAACCGGGGAACCCGGGGGAAACCCACGCGGACACGGGGAGAATATGCAAACTCCGCACAGAAATACCAGATGACCCAGCAAGGACCTGACGCCATTGGTATTCTTGCTGTGAGGCAACAGTGCTAGTCACTGGGCCACCGTGCCGCCCATTCTGGATAAGGTGGAAGAAGGGGAGGAAGAGGGTTTCTTCCAAATGAAGATAGATGTAGAGAGGAAATAAGGATATATATATAGTGACTTGGGGTGCTTTGATTGGAAGATCATGATTAGCTAATGTGGGCCAGCTGGGTCAATCATGAGCACATGCTCCTCTCGAAATTAGTTTAAAATTAAACTTCACTTAAAAATAAACAAATAAATAAATACTTTCACATTTAAAATCCTAAAAGCACCATCCTCACAGTTTCATATGTAAATAGTTTAGGTAAAAAAAAAAACAAAAACAAAAAAAACCCAGAAAAGGGTGGACTGGGTGCCACAATATCGTAAAAAAAAAAAAAAAAAAAAAAAAAAAAAAAAAAAAAAAGTACATAATTGAATTGTAACTGAAAAGCAACAAATTAATTTTATCTGTTTCTTTTTGATGATATACAAAACAGTGTATATTGAGTGTATATATATGAGTGTAATTGTTTTTCTTGTTTCTTATAATGTCTTTGAATCATTAATGTAACCTCCATATTTATTATTGAAAATTTTGTGTATTTTATAATTTCATTTATTTCTACAATTTTAGGAATCCGATGTTAGGTTGTTTCGTGAATACATTGTGGAAACCCTGTCTGTATGTAAATTTGAAAACTGCATGAAAAAAAAAAACTGCATACAATAAGTAATAAATAAATATTTAATAAATAAGTATTTAACAATTTTTTTTATATTTAATAAATGCCACCTTGATGAACGGAATAATTAGTTAAATTATTAAATAAAATTAATAATAAAAAATAAACTGACCCCAAACTTTTGACCGGTAGTGTAGATCAGTGGGTGAGTTTAATAAAATAATTGAATGTGCGTGTTGAATATAATAGACGTTTGTTGATGGGCGGTGCTTTTGTTAAAACCTCTTCTTGGTCGCCGCAAATCTTTTTAAATGCATTAAAGGTCAGCGCATATATTAGCCTTAAGCCGAAGTCACACTAGTGTTTGAGTTTGTGAAATTCTGTCGTGTGGCGCTGCGAAAAGGGGCGGGATTAAACAAGATGATTAGACATTAAAAAAGCGAGCGATTGCTCCATGTTTTAAATTTCTGTTCAGAGAGGTCATGTTTTGGTCCTGGATTGGTCTCACGCAGTCAAGTGATGCGATTTCGCAGGTCAGAGTTCACCAAGCTTGAACTTTGCACCGCAGCGAAACTCGACACATGACCCTGCGTTTCCGGTCTGACGCATTCGCGTGCGTATGAATGGAAGTCTATGGGGAGTAAAGTGCAGTGTGACCGCGGCTTTACCCTGGAGTTTGTTCACCCTCCGCCTATGCATATAAGGGATTTTGGCACAGATGAATAACAGCTGTAAATGTATTTAAATATATTTTTAAAAATCAACTTACTGACTACGACAGTCCTAAGGGTGAGTGCACGAAAGGCCACCTTTTGGTTTGCCCCACTCCAGTTAATTTGTTTAGCCAAGGAGTTGGTCAAAAGCTTTCCTAGGATACGCCACACTGCTTCTTTAGTGGAAAACCCACCAATAATTCCAAAGTAGGCTACCTACGAAGCAAAATAAATAAATAATTAAATAAAATTAAACTTAAAATAAAAAAATTGTTTGAAATACACTGAGCTTGAACTTACCAATTTCTTCATTTGTTCGGGCTGCTCCTTTAGTTCATGTTCAAGCTTTTCCAAATCAAATAAATTGGACAGAGGAAGGTCAAATGTGCTTGCATCTGTAATTTCATCACGCTGCAGGGTACCATTTTGTTTTTGCTGATTTTTAAGGATCAGCATCAGCTGCTGCTTTATGACCTCTTGTGATTTTAAAACTTCAGTCAGTAGTGCTAAAAAAAAAAAACACAAAAAATGAATTGGTATAAATCAGGGGTGTCCAAACTCGGTCCTGGAGGGCCGGTGTCCTGAAGAGTTTAGCTCCAACCCTAATCAAACACACCTGAACCAGCTAATCAAGCTCTTACCAGATATACAAGAAACTTCCAAACAGGTGTGTTGAAGCAAGTTGGAGCTAAAGTCAGCAGGACATCGGCCCTCCAGGACCGAGTTTGGACACCCCTTGTATAAATCAACCTGTATCTTATTCTTATACATCTTGTGTATATACAACAGTGGGTTAGATACTGCTGAGGTTCTCTAGTTCAGGGATAGGCAAACTTGATCCTGGAGGGCCGGTGTCCCTGCAGACTTTTGCTCCAACACTAGTCAAACACACCTGAACACACTAATCAGTGTCTTCAAGATCACTAGAGAGCTGCAGGCAGACGTGTTTGATTAGGGTTGGAGCAAAAGTCTGCAGGGACACCGGCCCTCCGGGAACAAGTTTGCCCATCCCTGCTCTAGTTGATCTTTATTTTCTAGCTGCATTAAGCCAAATTTAGTGATGTTTTGAATTCTTACAAAGACATGACGAGTTGCAGCAAGTTCCGTCTTGATGTGCACTGGAATAAGGACTGTAAATGTTCCAAGGCGTACTGGAACATACAGTATCTGTGAATCTCGATGGTGTTCTTAAGGATTCTGCCATAGTCATTGGTGGTGATGATGATACTTGCGTTGTTGCATCAATTTCAGAAAGATCCTCCATTCTGCCTTTTTTTTCCAGTTCCATTCTTCCAAATGAATTTTCTTCATCACTGTCACTATGGTAGTGTCTTTTATGTCCCCTGATTAGATACATTTACAAAACATTTTAGTATAGTGCCAGGGCAAAACTCGCAGGTTGTAATAGATCAATGAAATAATGTTGACAGTATGCGTTAAAATAATAATTCTTCACCTTGGAATTATAAGGTTCTATCTGCGTTCTGAATGATTTTGAAATATTGAGCTTCAAAGCTTTTGCATTCCATAGCAAACAGTGTGTGTGTGACATTTGTTTTTTAAATAAATGGTCTTAAAATGTAAACAACTTATAAAAAAAACATCCCATAAGTGAAGTTTATTTATAAACTAATTTCGAGAGGATCACGTGCTTATGATTGCTAGCGGCTGGACCCACATTATCCAAATCACCATGCACCAATCAGATGATCCCTAAACTACTATAAATACCCCGGGTTCCATATTACTGCTATCTTCGCTTTGAAGAATCCCCCCTTCCACCCCTACTCCTTCCCTTTTCAAGATGGGTGACACGGTGGCCCGGCGCTTAGCGCTGTTGCCTCACAGCAAGAATGTCAATGGTTCTAGGCTTTACCAAACCAGCGGGCATTTTCTGTGCTGAATTTGCACGTTCTCCCCGTGCTCACGTGGGTTTTCCCCGGGTCCTCCGGTTTCCTCCCACCGATTAAAAACATGCAACCTAAGTTATTGATTAATCAATTCTATAGACTTGCTCCCTATCTAGTACTTATCTCGTTAAAGAGATCTACTATCTGCTCTTCAATCACTACGAAGGGGGAGTTCTCGAAATCTACCTGAGCTCGATCTCCCCTCTCGCCTTGCAACGGGAGGGAGCCCCGGGCTCGAGGATCTCATGAGCTCAGGGCTCTCTCCCGGGACAGCATGCCAAACAAGCTTTATAATTAATCATCAGCTAAGTGTGAACTCTTGAACGTAAAAAAGTTGTCTCAATTTTGACAAAAATGTCAGAAAGAACCTTATAATTCTAAGGTGACGAATTACAAACAAACCAGTTTGTTCTTTTGGTGTATGACGGGCGATCATCGTCCTCATCTGTCTGCAAGTCAGACATCAAAGTTGCCTGTGGAAGTTTGAGTCGAGCTTCCTCATACGTGTCTATAATAAAACATCACATTGTTATTAACCTCCCCCCCAAAAACAGTTCAAATCCTGAAATGCTATCAAAAGTTAATTAATGGCTATAATACCTATAGTGTAAATAATCCGCACCCTGAAGGTTGCCCAAGATTGATTCGGAGATTCTTGCAGTGTGACAGCCTTATGAATCTTAGCCATAGATTTGTAAGATGGCCAAGCACATGCACCATCATGTACCCATGAAGATGGCACAACTTCCACTTCAGATGACTCGATACAGTTTATTAAAATGTTAATGACAATAAAATACGCAAGGAATATACATTTAAATGGAATACACCTTCTATCAGATATCTTGGGAGTTCAAATCCCTGCAGACCTATCATATATCAATAAAATAAACTACTCTCCCATTACAGAAACCATAAAAAAGGACTTGAACAGATGGCTTCTTCTACCTTTAGATCTATACAATCGAATAGAGATAATAAAGATGAATATATTACCACGCCTACTTTTTCTCTTTCAAGCTTTACCAGTGGAGATACCAAAATGGCAATTTAATGAATGGAAAAAAACTAGCATCTCTGTTGTGTATAGATGCTATGCAAACCGGGGTAGTTCCAAATGCAGCTTTATTATAAGAATGGTCGGACAGGCAGGGATCAAAAACCAGCATTAACAGTGTAGTAGGGAATCCAAAAACAGGCAAAGGGTCAAAACACGATAAACAGTCCAAGATCAAAAATACAGGAAACAGGTAGGAATGGCTGACGTGAAACTGACGTTTCGACACAGTGTTGAGATCCCGAAGCGCAAGTGTTTCGAAGCATGCACCGAAGCATGATCCGAAACACCCAGGTCACGTGACTAAAGTGTTTCGAAACACCTGGTCACGTGACTAAAGCGATTCAATGCATCGATCAGTTCAGAAGCGTTTCGAGACCTGGCGAATCTGCATTTGACTGACGGGGACGGGAGTAATATTCTACCTCATATGGCCTAGTGGTCCGTGCGTGCGCCCGTTTTTAGTTACTGTGCTTCAAATTACTTTTGGGTTCGAATCCCGACTTGTACAAATACTCTGAAATCATGATTTTATGTATTTTAATAATGTTACTGTTTTATGGTGTAGTCTAGATAGGATACAGCTGCTGATACGTCATCAATTTAGCATCATTTTTGTAACACTGTAAAACAATAATTAATATTTTACAGTACTGTGATGGTTGGGTTTAGGTTTTGGGTAGACATTTATAAAATACAATAAATGGGAAATTTAATGAATAATATTGTTAACTTCTGGCCCCAACCGTGTATGATCTAGCAACAACCCTGTTTTATGACCAAAACAAGACATATTTATTTACAAAGTGTTTAATGGGATGTCAGACCCATGTTGAAAGAAAACGATACAAGAACAGAGCAATTCAAACTGATATTAAAGCATTTCAAAATGGTTGTATCGGCCTGGTTTCGAACCCACTATGCCCGCAAAGTAGTCAGGAACCCTACCGCGTGCAAAACATTTTTTAAAAAAAATGACCACTAGGTGTCACCGTAGAGTGGGGTTTGGAAACGTTTCGAAGCTTCGACACATTTGCTTCGACTGTTTCAGTGTTTCATGAAGCCTCGCTTTGCCCACCACTAGGAACACAGATAAACGCTTACGTACAGACAGCAACAGCTAAACAATACCCAGCAACATGTGTGTGAAACAGAGGGGTTGTAATAGTCTACATAATCAAGGTACATGAGTATCAGCTGTGAGTGTGTAATCAAACAGGATTTGGAACCGGTTGTGTGTGTGTGTGTGGTGCATGACTGAATATGTAGTCCATTTATCAGCGGATTTGTAGTCCTAGGTGTTAACCAGCGATCTGCTCAGGCTGGATCACTGGTAATCGTCACAATCTCGCTTCATTTGGAACGGAAAACATCCAAGAGTCCAATTTAACACCCTACAGCTTCCTAAAGATCAAGGTGGTAGAGGTCTACCATCATTAGATGATTAATATAAGGCAGCACAGCTTAGACACATAGTTTGTTGGTGCAATGACAAATACTGTGCAAAGTGGAAAGAATTTGAACAATTACAAATCCACTTACCCCTCCAAGTATTATTAGGAGATAGAAATTTCCAACATACAGAATTGCATAAATTGAGTTCTCTGACAAAGACCCCTTTGGAAATTTGGTACAAAGAATTAAAGAATCATAAAAGAGAGAAACAAGCTAAGATATTAAGATGGGTTGAACATGATACTCAATTTAAACCAGCGAAACTAGATCTAAGATTTAAACAATGGAGTTTGTAAGGCGTAACATCCTTCTATCTCATTACTAGGCCCACACAGAATCTGCGTGCGCAGAATTACGCAGATTTTTAGCCCATCATTAATTCGGTTTATTTACTTAAGTAAATGTGTGTAAATCTATATTTATTCAGTTTTTAAATTAATTACAGTAATATTATTGACTAATATGAAAATGTTTATATGATTTATGTACAATGCAGTTTGTAAAGTAACATTTTTTGTCTTTTAGTAGATATATGATATGAGAGACTTACTTTGTTTACCAAAAAAAAAAAAAAGAAAATCTAATTGGATTTGCATTTTAAACATTAAATAAAAGTTAAAAAGGTAATTTTTTTATTTCACATATTAAGGTTTAAGTTATGAGACTCCCAAAATAATTCAGCAGAAATGCGCAGATTTTGACCAGAATTCTCAGCAGAAATGGCAAAAAACTACTCATCACTAATGACAATGAATTAGAAAGTTTTCAACAACTTTCGAAAACATATAACTTGGATAAACAAGACTTTTTCCGTTACCTTCAGGTTTGAGACTACTTCAATAAAAACATAAGAGACTCCGAAGACATAAAATCAACAGTAGTACAGGTATTTATAGATGCTTACAAAAAGGTTAATAAAAATCTAGTATCAAGAATTTATTCCTGTCTGACATTAACAAAGAAACACTGAACAATGTATATAAAGCAGAAATGGGAAAGGGAAGCCAATATAATATAACAAATGAGGAATGGTTAACTATTTGGGAAACACAGATGATCACAATTAATTCAGATTCATGGAGGGAATTTATTTGGAAAAATGTTAATCAGGTTCTTTCTGACACCTAAAATACAATACTTTCAAACTAGAGATCAAAATAATTGTGAATGCTGGAGAAAATGTGGAAATGTATTGGCTGATCATTTCCACATATTTTGGGATTGTAATATTATACACACCTATTGGCAAGATTTAAATACAGAGATTAATGCAATAATGGGATTGAATCTGGAATGTAATTTCAAAACTATGTACCTAGGGCTGGACGATATGGCAAAAATTTATATCACGATATATTTTTTTATTTCGGTCGATACGATATAATTCCGATATCGATATGGACAATATTAAAAAGAAAGGAAAAACTGCCAAGAACGCACACAATGGATGTCTGTACCTACAAATGTCTGCAAAGTGAATTTGCAAAGTTGATAATACCTCCAGACTCTTATAACTTTTTTTAAAAAAAATAAAAACAGTACAAAAAAATTTGTTCACTTTTTATTTGTATTTAGCCTTTACAAACAAGAAATGTGAAATAAACTATCAAATAAATAAAGCTCAAAAATTCATAAAAAAATATGCAAAATAGTTTTTTAGAAAAATAAGTTTTGTAGTATAACCAGCAGGACAGCAGTGATGTGTGAACTGAATTTGGTGAGAGTACAGTAATTTACAGTAGAGTTATTGAATATTTTTCATAATAAAAATTCATAAAAAATATGCAAAATAGTTTTTTAGAAAAATAAGTGTTGTAGTCTAACCAGCAGGACAGCAGTGACGTGTGATCTGAGTTTGATGGCAGTATAATGAGTTAGAGGGAAGTTATTGACAGCTTTTGTAGTATTGGTTTTTGCGTTTTGCTCTTTGTAGACGGTCCCTAAGGATCGGTCTCTTTGCCGCCTGCGCATAGAGATCAACATAATGCGTCCAGCGCGTAGGAAAGCTCATTTTTAGGAAAATAAGGTTGTAGGTGGTTGTATACATTGGGACAGTTGAAAAAATGTGCTATTTGTGTAGGAACAATGTTTCGGTCATGAGTTATTGATCCGGAAAATAAGAATCTGCGAATCTGTTGCTAACTTTACTGAACCACTTCTACACCACTGCATTAGTCTTTCCTTTCTTATCAACTATTTCGTCTGCATTCTTACTTGTGGAAGCTTGTTCATTCGCATCTGTATTCAGAGCACTCATTTTGTAGCTAAAACTTTCTGCGGCGCAGCTTAAACCAACTGCTGTGCTGAGCGCTGGCAGCGTGTCTGTGTTGTTCATCATCACGCAAATGACATCAGATCACGCTCTTTCTGGCGGCTGAGCACTGAACGTCATTCAGTGACAAGTGATACATGTATAAGATCTTATATAAATAATAATATATATATTTATATATATGCAAATTTATATCGAAATATCGAAAATGGGTTTAAAAATCATATCATCGTTATTGAAAAAAATTCTATCGCGATATATATTGATATCGAATTATTGTCCAGCCCTATATGTACCTGGGAATTTACTCTGCAGAAATACCAAAAAATGATGCATATCTTCTTAACACACTATTAATTACTAGTAAAAAGGCAATTACAAAGAAATGGCTCAAGGAAGATCCTCCATCTGGAGGTGAATGGTATGATATTGTTAAAGAGGTGTATGATATGAAAGTACTGACATTTTCTTTGAGACATCAAGCCTATAAAATTTCTGCATACTGGGGTAAATGGTTGAGAAGAGATGTACTGTTTTATTCTTATTGTGGTGCTTCTACTTTATATGTATATATAGACCTTTTTCTTGGCTGCTGCATGGAGGGCGACATAGCGACCAGCGTCTTCCGGTAGAATGGTTATAACTTCCGTTTACAGTGTTTACAAATGGTAATTTGCGCTCCGAAAATGGGTTTCAATAGCGTTTTGAGTGAATTACAGAGTGTTTTTGTGACATACAACTTTGAAAAGGTGTCTGTTAAAGCCGTTATAATCTGTAAGGTGTGGTTCAAGCGCGAGAGAAAAACGTTTTCCTAGTTCACGTGTCTGCCGTCAGAAATACAGTGCGTGTCTGTGTGTGTTTCCCCGGCCTGTCAGCTGTTAGCTTAGCGGCTCTTCAGCACACACACACACACACACACACTCACGCAATACTTCACTGCATCATAGAGCAAACCAGATTACTGGCATGAAACAGGTGTGTAAGTCATGCAATTTATAAAAATGACCAATAAAAGTCTGTTACTGATACTCTGCTGGCTGATTTTCTGTTCATTCTAGTCGCGAGCCGTTTATGTTTCATTTAGTGTGTTGTGTTTACCAGGGTTTGTGTTTTTCTCTCATTTCAAAACGTCACTTTATTTTCACTTTGTCACAGTTATTAAATCAGTGTGTTGGTGGGACAGTACAGTAGGCTACGTGTGTGAGTCAAACATTTTGGTAAACTACATTAGTTTGGGCTGGTTATATGTTTGAAAGAAAGAGAAACTGTTGACTTTAGCGATGACGAGGCTCATTTAAATGGCACAAGATGACGTCTGACAATGAGGGGAAAATGCCTCACAGCGGCTGTTTTCCATCCCATTAGATCACATTTTTTTAAATGATCAGTCCAGGAGGTGGCGCTGATCGACAACAGTATTAGTTCAAAGATGATAAAAGCATGTAAAATAGATTAAAACGATCGTTTCAAAGCTCTCCAAATGTGACCGTTTACACGCATCAGCTGCCGACCGGAAGTGCTTAGCATTCTCCTTGCGCATACACGCAAAGCATAATGGGTAATTTTGCGTTCCAAGAAAAAGGTCTATAGATATATTTGAACCCTGTCGATCTTTGATATGTAACCCTTAAACAAAATTTTATATAGCAACATTTTATCAACGATAAATACGAATGTAAATACGATTGTATTCGGTGACCTTAGACACTTGTATTGTATGTCTTTCCATGTTCTTTTAAAAATGTGTTGTTTTATTTATTTATTGTTGTTTTGTTTGTTTTGTTTTGAACTGTTTTAAAAAAGGAAAAAAAATGTTAAAGGACCACAAAACCCCCTGTCTCAGCAGGGTGTTTTCACACCTCTGTTTTGAAAAAAGTCAGGAAAGTGGGTGTGTCCAGCTCTGGGAGTGTGGGAGTGTCGGGGAAGGGAAAGAGGATAAGATTTGCATAGGAGGGAGTTTCCATTTGGGCACGCGTTAAGTTTCACAGGCAAAACAAACAGAGGCTGATTTGATACGGCGAATGAGAGAAAAAAATCCTCCGCATTTCTCTGTAACTTATGTACTCGGTAGGTAGGTAGCGTCAGAAAGCCGTGTGTGTATAGACTATCCTGTCACAAAATGCAGCGAAAATCCTGCACGACGGGAATAGTTTGTGTTTACATGTTTACACTCGGAGAGCAGCATTTAAACAAAGGGCACTGCACTGCAAACACTTACCAAATCTGTAGACAGACAATCAAACTGGAGCTGTGTCTTTTTATTAAAAGGAGACGAGCGGCAAATCCGGATTTCACCATTTCCAGATGAGAAAAAGCTCTCGGGTAAAATGTTCCTTACAAACGCGTTTCTGTCGCGTGCACTGTAATCCACACGCGAGTCCAGCTGCTCTCTCATAGAGGGAAAATGAAAACAAACCTTCGTTGCAACACACTAATAACACCTACGACTCTTGTCTTGAAATTCTTGTACTTTCACTTGTTTTAGCAACACAACGTGGCGTCTCTCTGCCGTCTAAACAGTGTAAACTGGTAAACAGTCTCCGGAGCTATCATGCATATTAATGAAGTTTCGCGTCATACCACAATAGAGCGCGCTGATTGGTTTGAAGCACGTCTTTGTCATGAATTAATGCCGCACACTCAGGTACGTCAGAATGTCCTCTAAAAGACAGACAGCCACTCTCCAGGCTGGATTTACACCTAAGTATCTCATGGCCGTGACGCAGTCACCAAAGCCACAATTAGGATCAAAGCCTAAAAGGGTCAGTTTTAAAGAGTTATAAACATTATTTATGTGGTATTTTGAGTTGAAACGTCACACAAACACTCCGGTTACAATTATTATACATCTTGTAACAAAAAATCTTATTATGTATTATTAGCAAAATATAAAATGTACATGTCAGCTTTCATCTTAGCATTCGTCGTCAGTGATTAAAGAGAAAAAAAGGAAAACACAAACCTGTTTGTTCTTCATCTTCATCATTTGTTCTGCAGGGTTCTTCCTCAAACTCCGTTATTACTAAATACAGATCTATTGTTATATTTCAGTTTTCATCTTAATTTTCTTCATTAAAAAGAAAGTGTAACACCAACCTATATGTCCCTCTGTCTCCTCCTCTTTTATCATGCAGGGTTCTTCCTCAATCTCCATCTTTACTATAGTATGTCAGTAGTTTCTCCTGCTGTAATTCCTCCTGTTTGCTGGTGGGAAGATGGGAAAGTCAGAGAGACAGCAGTAGTCTGTAAACCACACATCTGTATGTTTTAGTGTCATATCATATATTTTGATTTAATGCCATGTCAGGAATAACAGCCATTTTCATGGAAAGAACATTTCATCAATATATATATATATATATATATGCAATTTATGGGGCAACCCAGTGGCGCAGTGGGTAGTGCTGTTGCCTCACAGCAAGAACGTCGCTGGGTCGCAGGTTCGAACCTCGGCTGGGCTGGGTCAGTTGGCGTTTCTGTGTTTCTGTGCATGTTCTCCCTGGGTTCGCGTGGGTTTCCTCCGGGTGCTCCGGTTTCCCCCACAGTCCAAAGACATGCAGTACAGGTGAATTGCGTAAGCTAAATTGTCCATAGTGTATGAGTGTGAATGTGTGTGTGGAAGTTCCCAGAGATGGGTTGCGGCTGGAAGGGCATCCGCTGCGTAAAAATCGTGCTGGATAAGTTGGCGGTTCATTCCGCTGTGGCGACCCCGCAAGGGACAAAGCCGACAAGAAAATGAATGAATGAATGAATATGCAATTTATGGTGGCACAGTGGTTAGCACTGTGGCCTCACAGCAAAAAGGTCGCTGGTTCGAGTCCTGGGTGGGTCAGTTGGCATTTCTGTGTGGAGTTTGCATGTTCTCCCCATGTTGGCGTGGGTTTCCTCCGGGTGTTCCAGGTTTCCCCACAGTCCAAACACATGCGCTATAGGGAATTGATTAACTAAATTGGCCGCAGTGTAAGAGTGTGTGTATGAATGCGAGTGTGTATGGGTGTTTCCCAGTACTGGGTTGCGGCTGGAAGAGTATCTGCTGTGTAAAACACATATGCTGGATATGGTGGCGACCCCTGATAATTAAGGGGACTAAGCCGAAGGAAAATGAATGAATGAATGAAGTTCTGAGACAAAAACTTCACAGGGGCTTCAGTCTTACGATCTTGAATGTGGTCCTTCAACAAAGTAATGTTTTTTGTGAAACTTTGTGAACTGGTTTTAGTGAAATATTGTATCAAGTTGGTATGTTATTAAAAATAAATGGATGGAAAAATGATTGCCTAAATTATTTAATAAAATAGCCACTTGTAAAATTAGCCCAGATGTATACATTAATGAGGTCCAACTTTATATTAAGTGGCCTTAAGTATTAAGTACATACATAAAAAAATACAATGTAGTTTATGTGTTCATAATGTACTGGAGAACACATCTGGTGCTCTTGAGGTGGGATACGAGTAGCGTTAGGGACATCCCTGCTGAAAAATCCAGCTTAAACCAGCCTAAGCTGGTTGGCTGGTTTTAGCTGGTCGACCTGCCTGGTTTTAGAGGGGTTTTGGCCATTTCCAGGCTGGTTTCCAGCCATTTCCAGCCTGGTCTTAGCTGGTCAGGCTGGGAGTTGACCAGCTAAAACCAGCCATGTCCAGCTTAAACCAGGCTGGTCAAGCTGGTTTTAGCTGGTTTAAGCTGGTCATTTTCCAGCCTGACCAGCTAAGACCAGGCTGGAAATGGCTGGAAACCAGCCTGGAAATGGCCAAAACCCCTCTAAAACCAGGCTGGTCGACCAGCTAAAACCAGCCAACCAGCTTAGGCTGGTTTAAGCTGGATTTTTCAGCAGGGATGTTTAGTGGTATGGTTAGGTTTAAGAGGGGTTAAAGTGTAAGAGGTGGTCAACTGTGATATTATAAAGGTAATTACGTAAATTAATTACAGATATAATTACATGCAGGTATTTAATCAAGCATAAGTACAATGCAAGAACATGCATTTACACAATAAGTACATTATTGTTAACCATTTCAGTGCGAGTACATATTAGGCAAGGCCACTTGGAAGACAATAAATGTTTAACTATTTACTGCATTTTAAATGATGGCATGCTAATTATATTCATCATTCTCCCATTGTTTAATCCATATAAAGAGGTTATGGAAAGTAAAGCCTATCTTATTTCGGTAGTGAAGCTATTATTCGGGTTAATGATAATTGATTCTGTAAGTACTCCGGCAGGTTTATACGTGTTTTACACTTTGTCTAATAAGTAATGAAGTAAATGTACTCACGCCAGCGGATTTACAGCATAAAGAACGGCTGTGTTTGCCACTTCTAATATTTATGCGTTCTTCTCGCTTCTTCTTCTATTGTTTTCGGATGTTCGTGATTGTTTCTGGTGCTCGAGCGCCACCACTGGCGGAACCCGATACAGAACAACTAAGTAAATACCGTGATTAGGAATGAGGGTTTCTTTTTCTGAGAGAGATGTATTTTCCTATTGAATAGAGAGAGATTATAAGCAAACGAGATCCTCATTCTTAATTTTTGTTTGATTATGGGAAAGTACTATATACACAAACAGAAATTGGCTAAAGGAAAGCCCAAACTTTTGTTAAGATAGACATTATATTGAGTTGTTACTTGGATTGAAAAACAGTAAAGCAAAACTAAGTAGGTTTATATGAGAATCTTTTAAACTATTTGATTGATTGTCTCATACCCTATTTCTATTTTATTCATATTATTATTTTATTGAATATTTTAATCTACACTCGCCGGCCACTTTATTAGGTACACCTGTCCAACTGCTCGTTCACGCATATTTCTGATCAGCCAATCACATGGCAGCAACTCAATGCATTTAGGCATGTAGACATGGTCAAGACGATCTGCTGCAGTTCAAAGCGAGCATCAGAATGGGGAAGAAAGCTGATTTAAGTGACTTTAAACGTGGCATGGTTGTTGGTGCCAGACGGGCTGGTCTGAGTATTTCAGAAACTGCTGATCTACTGGGATTTTCACACACAACCATCTCTAGGGTTTAGAGAGAATGGTCAGAAAAGAGAAAATATCCAGTGAGCGGCAGTTCTGTGGGCGCAAATGCCTTGTTGATGCCAGAGGTCAGAGGAGAATGGCCAGACTGGTTCCAGCTGATAGAAAGGCAACAGTAACTCAAATAAGCACTCGTTACAACCGAGGTCTGCAGAAGAGCATCTCTAAACACACAACACGTCCAACCTTGAGGCGGATTGGCTACAGCAGCAGAAGACCACACCGGGTGCCACTCCTGTCAGCTAAGAACAGGAAACTGAGGCTACAATTCACACAGAATCACCAAAACTGGACAATAGAAGATTGGAGAAACGTTGCCTGGTCTGATGAGTCTCCATTCCTGCTGCCACATTCGGATGGTCGGGTCAGAATTTGGCCTCAACAACATGAAAGCATGGATCCATTCTGCCTTATATCAATGGTTCTGGCTGGTGGTGGTGGTGTAATGGTGTGGGGGATATTTTCTTGGCACAATTTGGGCCCATTAGTACAAATTGAGTTCACTGTACTCAAATGGCCTCTACAGTCACCAGATTCATTCCAATAGAGCAGGGGTTCTCAAACTTTTCAGCCTGCGACCCCCAAAATAACAATGCCAGTGACTCGCGACCCCCAATATCCTCTGAGGGGGTTATAAATACAGAAACCTTGCATGCAATGGCGCACACACACCAATAGACCAAGTATATTCTTCGTTTATTTTTTTTAAAAATGTATCTCAGTGCTGTAAATGTGCCAGAAAGTTTAACCTGGTGTTATAAAATCTGCTGCATCTGACGCTATTGCTGTGTCTTTAATATAATGTAATTACACCAGGGGTTGCAATGCAATAGAACTAGTAACTATATAGTATATTATTATTTTTTTCTGTAGGTTATGGATAAAATATGGTAGCTCTTATGGTTTAATAAAAATAAGTAGATTTTTGGAAATGACCAGGCGACCCCCCTTCATTGTCCCGCGACCCCTCGGGGGGTCCCGACCCCCACTTTGAGAACCACTGCAATAGAGCACCTTTGGCATGTGGTGAAATGGGAGATTTGCATCATGGATGTGCAGCTGACAAATTTAAAGCAACTGCGTGATGCTGTCATGTCAATATGGATATTTCACACTTGTTGAATCTATGCCACAAAGGTTTAAGGCAGTTCTGAAGGCAAAAGGGGGTCCAACCTGGTACTAGTAAGATGGAGAGTGTATGTTTAAAACTTGATGACAATAATAAAATATATATATATATATATATATATATATATATATATATATATATATATATATATATATATATATATATATATATAAGAACCAAAGAAAAGCTCCCCGTTTTATTGTGTGAGATTTGAAGAAATGTATAGTTACATTTGTTATTTGGCAAGATTTGCTAACAGTTTACCCTAAATAAAAAGTCAAATACACTAGTATTTGTACAAAGAGTACTTTCTTGGAGATTTCTTATGTGTTGTATTGAAATAATAGACAGCACGGTGGCTCAGTGGTTAGCACTGTTGCTTTACAGCAAGAAGGTTGCTGGTTTGAGTCCCGGCTGGGCCAGTTGGTATTTCATGTTCTCCCCATGGATGTCACGTCTCACAAAGGAACAGCACAGGAGGATGAGTAAAATACACAAGTATTTATTGAGGATTGACTAACAAAGTCTTAACTGTGAATTCTTGAAGTCTGAGGGAATATGCAGAGAAGTCCGTTGCAGACACACACAAGTGGGGAAATCCATGAAGACGTTAACATCAGTACATGCAGGTAAATACTAGAACTCATGGCTTGTTTTTTCAAAAGGTTTAATCCAGATAAAATTGATCTGGATTTAGTAATCCTTTTTTTGCGATCCGTGATCACGTAATCCAGCTTACTTTTTGAGTCAGTTTTTCAAAGTAACATTGGATTGGATCAATCTGATCTGGATAGGAACTTTTCAGGATCACCAAATCTGGATAACCAGTGCTCAAACAGGATATCACAATGTGGAACTATAGATATGTAAAGAGCAACCAGTAGAATAGCCAGTGTGGGGTCAATATAACTTTAATTTTATTTGAAATGAAAACACACACAAACTAACTAAAAACAAGAAAACCCCCACCCCATCCTCTTCCAGCAGTTCGCTCATCTGAGACCTACAACACAAACACTGTACACTGAGAATATTTATAACAATTTTTTAAATATAGATGTATTGAATTTAAAAAAAAAGACTTAGGCCCAATCCTAATTCTATTTTTGTACCCCTAACCATTGACTTATCATGGTGTCATGTCGTTTCCATCAACCGTTTTTTTATGCGCATCTCCAAAATGACCATAAAAATAGGTGGATGGAAACAGCTACTGACCTCACGGAATCACTAACTGGAATTCGACGAAAACTAGACACGCGCACTACATGCAACTATCCCCGCAGCATTCAGACAGGCAATTTCTACAGATTCGAACAGGGCAAAACAAATCACCGAGGCGATCGGTACATTTATAGCTGTGGACATGAGACCTTAATCGGTAGTGGAAATTTCGGGTTTTAAGAAAATGTTAAATGTAACAGAGCCCCGTTACATTATTCCTTCATAAGCCCACTGAAATGGCAGGTGACCGTCAAATCAAGCAGATCTGTGCTGTCTGAAGAAAAGGTGGACACTTTCTGAAAATAAAAAATTACTTAACAATTGATTGAAACTGAGTTCCATATAAAAACTAAATTGTTCTTTTCTTTTATTTGTTTAACTACTAAAATATTACATTTATTTTATAAGCAGCTTTTTGGTTTTGAGTATAAAGAAGGATTTGTTTTATTTGCTGCTAAGCAAAAACACCAGAAGTATAGCTTTATATCACTATTCAAAGTAAAAAAAAAAAAAAAAGACGAGAGATCATGCTTTTATGATGTTAGTTTTAATACATTAAAAAGATTTCAATCAGAGAAATCCTCTGGCTTTTTTCTTTTTTTGCTGTATCAAAAACATACCGAACCGTGACACCACTGTGTCGTATCGAACCGAACCGTGATTTTTGTGAACCGTTACACCCCTAATATATATTTATATATATCTCAATTAGTGACAGAATAAAATTGATTGTCTTTGGACAATTTTAACAGTTGTTTGGGGGATTATTTTATGAGGCCAAACTCTTTCTACTTTGCTGTGGGCCTATACTGAAAGGCTGAATGCGTTAGAGCAGGGGTGTCAAACTCAGATCCTGGAGGGCCGCAGCCCTGCACAGTTTAATTTCAACCCTGCTTCAACACACTTACCTGCAGGTTTCAAACAAGCCTGAAGGACTCAATTGGTTTGATCAGGTGTGTTTAATTAGGGTTGGAACGAAACTGTGCAGAGCTCCGGCCCTTCAGGAACTGAGTTTGACATCTGTGCGTTAGAGCCTACCTAATCCCTGTAGCCTGACGGATGAACAAATAAAGTTAAAACCTTATGAATAAATGGGATCTCTTGTAAGATACTGCATGATCCAAATATAGTATTATTTGATACATTTTTAAAGTTATTACATTTTGGCCATGAAATCCACGCTGAATCCACCCTTCTATCGGGATCAGTTTAATCCAGATTTTTTGGATCAAAGTTATCCAAATCCTACAAAAAAGGTGTGAAAAACCCAAACAAAAGGTTTGATCCGGATCAAAACCAAGATTGGATTACGTGATCTAATCCAATTATGTAAACCTTTTTTTTTTTCTTTTGAAAAACCTATTTTCAAGATTTGATCCAATCTGTTATCCCAAATCCTAGTGGATTACTTTTGAAAAACAGGGCCCAGGAGATCGCTGGAATCCCAGAGAAGGATCACAGGAGAGTAGTAGCATGGAGAGATCTGGAGATGACGCTAGATGTGAGTATCAGGACCGACGATGACTGTGTGAAGGTGAGTGCTCTTTACACTGTGTCTGTGAACGAGTGCAGTCAATCAGTAATCAGGGGAGAGTGAACGGCTGTGACCGGGTTTAGGTGACTGGGGTGAATCCGGTGACTGCCTGACAGTGGGTTTTCTCCAGTGGTGTAAAGTACTTGAGTAAATGGACTTCGTTACTTTACTTAAGTATTTTTTTGGCTACTTTGTACTTGTACTGAGTATCAAAAATATAAGCAACTTTTACTCTCTACTTGACTACATTTTAGATTGAATATATTTACTCCACTACATTTGAACGGATGCTTACCGTTACTCATTACATTGTGATTGTGCGCGACAAGTCGGCATCTTTATCTACCCCGGCTTATATGTTGGGCGAACGAGGCGATATCGCCATCTGCAGGGTGCTGAAGGTACTGTATGCTATTTATGACCTAAATCATGTGAACGTCGCGCACGAAAGTGGGGAGCGGGGGGTGGGAGGTGTTGGTGCAGTGGACGGCGGAGGGGTATCGTGGAAAAAACTGCAAGTGAACAGTGGACAGGGGGATCGGTAAAAATGAGGTGCCGGATCCGGCGTGTTCCGGCACAAATAAAGCCCTGGATAAGGGTCTATTTAATGTTAATTTAATGTGAATTTAGTCAAATTATGTCTGACTTTACAATGGTATTGTAAGCATAATGTTACCAAATGTTAATACAGTTACTGATATGGCAAAAACCACTGCGACATGACATTGCTAGTTTACGAAGTTGAAAAATAACAGTGCTCCTCTTTGTTTAATTTTAATACAGAGAAAACATCCTAATCAATTGAAAAACTACTCAAAAGAAAAATATTGCCCCCCTCTGAGACTGAGAGGTGAATCTGAATTACTACGTTTTACTACTTTTTGTTTTATTTATTAATTTTTTTTGAAAAATTGTTTGTGTCTTTTTTGAACATTTGAGTTTGACTGAGACTTTCTGTTCTATTTTTGAACCATTTTGAAACATTGAGGTGTTAAATTTAATTTGTATATTAGGAAAATAAAACCTTTCTTGGTGTTCTTTGAGCCTACATCCAGTATGAGTAAAATACTTAAGTTCTTTTAATACTTTAATACTTTTACTCA
Source organism: Danio kyathit (assembly GCA_903798195.1). Taxonomy (NCBI): domain Eukaryota; kingdom Metazoa; phylum Chordata; class Actinopteri; order Cypriniformes; family Danionidae; genus Danio; species Danio kyathit. Next base: position 4,342,848 of record LR812539.1, read on the forward strand.
AGTCTTATTGGAATTAGTAACTTGTAATGGAGTAATTTTTACAGTAAGGTATCTGTACTTTTACTCAAGTATGGTTTTCAGGTACTCTTTACACCTCTGGTTTTCTCTGCTTTCCCCCACAGTCCAAAGACCACTGGCTTGTTTGGTTTGGGACTTGTGGAGCTGCGCATGGATGGATTTGCTCTTCAGTGTTTGGACTTTCAGCAGTGAAAATGAAACCACACTGAACTGAACTGAAACGCTGAAAACTGGACTGACACAGTTTCAATCTACTAGAACTTCTATGTGAAGCTGCTTTGACGCAATCTACATTGTAAAAGCACTTGAGAAATATAGATTAATTTTGTTTCTTTTTATTTCTTACAGTTTCAGTATGTGTAGTCAGTACATTACACATAACATTTAAGGAGGGAAGATAATTATTAAAATACATAATTGTAACTAAACATTCTATAAGCTGACTTCCTATGTCAAACACCTTCTATCTTTTTATATGTCATATTCCTGGAGTAATTCATCAACACACACAAATAGACTGATTTACAGATGTTGCCATCATTTCAGAAAAGCTCAAACTACACAATTCATTTCTTCTTACATGAACTGAACCTCTTATAACTCACAATTTACTGTTATTAAACATCACATAATTCCCTACAAGTGCACGGATCGGATTCAGAAGCAATCAGGCAACAACTTTTATGTTTTACATGAACCTGTAGAACACCTAATTGACTGAAACTCTTTCCTCATGCTTTTCTCCAGTGTGAACTCTCTCGTAATTTACAGGTTTCCTAGGAAAGGGAAACTCTTTCCACAGTGTGAACACTTGTGCGGTTTCTCTCCAGTGTGAGTCCTCTGGTGTTTATTTAAGTCGTCTAATATGGTAAAGTTCTTCCCACAACCAGAACATATATAAGATCTCACTCCAGTGTGAATCCTCTGGTGAACTTCCACAGCCTTCCGTCGCGAAAACCTCTGTCCACAGTGTGAACACTTGTGCGGTTTCTCTCCAGTGTGAGTCCTCTGGTGTTTCTTTAAGTCGCCTAATATAGTAAAGCTCTTCCCACAGTCTGAACACGTATACGGTCTCACTCCAGTGTGAATCCTCTGGTGAACTTCTAAAGTCGTCCGTCGCGAAAAACTCTTTCCACATAAGGAGCAAACATGAGGCTTCAGTCCAGCATGAACTTTAAGGTGTTCCCTCAAGTTTGACGCACGAAGAAAAGTTTTCTCGCACTGATCACAGCTGAACGACCTCACTCCAGTGTGAATGAGCTGATGACTTTTGAGGCTGCTTTCAGTTTTGAAACTCTTTCCACACTGGGAACACACGAATAGTCTTTCCTTAGAGTGAAACTTCAGATGACTCTTCAGTCCTGCTTTCTGAAAGAAGCTCTTTCCACATTGAGTGCAGGTGAAGACTTCATCTCTAGTGTGAATCTTCATGTGTTCATTAAACTTTCCCTTGTCGTAAAAGCTCTTTCCACAGTGATCACATATGAATGGACGTTCTCCAGTATGAATTCTGACGTGCTTATCATGGTTTCCTTTGCTAACAAAGCTTTTTCCGCAATCAGTACATGTGAATGGTCTTTCTCCAGTGTGAATCCTCATGTGACATCTAAAGTTTCCCTTATGCTCGTAACTCTTTCCACACTGAGCACAAGTGAACTTTTTAACCCTGCTGTTAATTCTCATGTGCTCAGTCACATTTCCCCCAAAACAAACTCCAGTTTGTTGAGCTTGATTTGTTGTCAAACTCTGTTTATACGTCAAGTGTGGACGTATGTTTTGAATGTGATGCTGTTTGTCTTCATTCACTTCCACCGGGTCTAAAATCAACAGTAAATCATCATATTTCAACTAAATAACAAATGGAAATGAAGCAAATATACATTCATGTAACGTAACGTTAGCACAAATGTACTTTGAGTTCAAATCAACCATTCAGATATCAGTCAAGTCGTTATTGATGTTCCTCATCAGTCATTAAATAGAATTAATGTGAACACAAACCTATTTGTTGCTCTGTATCTTCATCTTTTATTCTGCAGGGTTTTTCCTCGATCTCCATCTCTCCCTAATACCAAGTCGATTATGATCAGATTTCAATAACAGAGTCAGTAACAGACGTCGCGCTCGATCGTTTTGATTCTTTAAAAATGAACCGACTCTCAAGAATCATTCACTACACCAAAGAGCATAGAATCACCAAAAGGCGACCCTCTAGTGCAATTTGGTAAACAGCCACTAGATGCCGCGGCGGCCATTTTGGAATGAAAATTCCTATAGAACAACAGCATATTATAAGTCTGTAAAAGAAACTATTAAAAGTGCTGATGATTGTGATAGTAAGTGTTGTATTGTCGTCTTTCAGGTTGTATCTCAGCTTTAATGCGCTTTTAAAATAAATAAATAAAAAACAAAGCAGCTGCTTGCCATCGCGACAGCAATAAGGTCCAATGGACAGCCGACCGCTTTCACTCCAAAATGGCGGAATCCGGGGCTGTTGCTGGGCGGTGCTGTTGCAATGGAACGTTCTACTGAGTGTCGCCTCTTGGTCATTCTAAGCTCTTTGACTACACGTAAAAAATCATGGCCTCTTCTTCTCCTACTGGTTTCACAGCACATCGCAGACTAGTAAGTGCATTACCGCCTCCTATCTCTGAAATAGACCATTGACGATTCATTCTTTTACCTTTCAGATTCATGTGTGTGTGTGTGTGTGTGTGTGTGTGTGTGTATATATTTTTGTTTGTTTGTATATATATATATATATATATATATATATATATATATATATATATATATATATATATATATATATATATAAATTCAGTGGTGTAGTCCTAAAAAAAAGGTGGTGTACTATTACACCCGACCCAAATTTTAAATGAAAGTAGGCAAAGAAATGACGAAAATCAATGCTTCTTTGAATCATAGCTATATATATATATATATATATATATATATATATATATATATATATATATATATATATATATATATATCCCTGCTGAAAAATCCAGCTAAAACCAGCCAACCAACTTAGGCTGGTTTAAGCTGGTCAACCAGCCGGGTTTTAGAGGGGTTTTGGCCATTTCCAGGCTGGTTTCCAGCCATTTCCAGCCTGGTCTTCGCTGGTCAGGCTGGGAGTTGACCAGCTAAAACCAGCTTGACCAGCCTGGTTTAAGCTGGACATAGCTGGTTTTGGCTGGTCAAGCTGGTTTTAGCTGGATTAAGCTGGTCATTTTCCAGCCTGACCAGCTAAGAACAGGCTGGAAATAGTTGGAAACCAGCCTGGAAATGGTCAAAACCCCTCTTAAACCAGGCTGGTCGACCAGCTAAAACCAGCCAACCAGCTTAGGCTGGTTTAAGCTGGATTTTTCAGCAGGTATATATATAATAATTATTATTTTTTTTACATCAGTTACCTGTAACCATTAACTTCCACAAAAGGAAAAACAAATACTATGTCAATGTAAGTCAATGGTTACAGGTTTCCAACTTTCTTCAAAATATCTTCTTTTGTGTTCAACAGAAGGGAAAAAAGACAAACTGGTTTGGAACAAGTAAAGGTTGAGTAAATGATGACAATTTTCATTTTTTTGCGTGAACTATCCATTTAAAAAGAAAAAGATTCAAACAAATTTGTTTGTTTTAAAAGGAGATGCTAATAGTCTCATCCTATTTAATGATTTGTGTTTAGCTAATAGTGCTTCCCCCCTGTCTGCCACTGTTTTCATATCAAAATTAAAGGGGACTGAGGCGATCATTTAGTAGTGTACAGTTCATGAGCTAATCGCAAAAACTTTAAGGGTGCTGAATAGAAATATAGGAGGGCTAAAGCGACACCCATGCTGTTCATATATTTACCTGAACGTTTCAGCAAAACATCATTCAGTTGACTTGTCGTGGTCTTCGAAAAACTCACGAAATTTTCTCACAGCTGCTGCGCTCGTCATATCGCAAGTTAAACAAAAATGCACCAGATGCAACAAAAATGCAACAAATTAAGATGAGAGTTAAAAAAAACCTTTGGTACAGTTAAAGGGGACATGAATACACATAAATTAGGGAAGTTTAATCAGAAAAACAAGTGAGTATACCGAGGGTATACGCAATTATTGATCCTCAGAAGTGGTAATACCCAAACAGCTCATGGAAAAAAGTAGGCATACGGAGTATACGTGCGTATAGCAAGGACTACACCACTGGATGTGACCAAACAAGTCTGTGAGTTTACAGTAATACAACATGCTTTGTAGAAATTCTGTAAATTAAACTGCACAATCCAAAAGAAACTATGCTAATCAACAGGGTAAGAGTCGGCTTTATTGAACAAACATGATTGATTTGATTTTACATTATTACATTTATGAGGAAAAAGCTCTCTGTTATGGATGTGACGGATGTGAAATTAGCACTTGTGTCATTTTGGTAAATCAAATATAAATGTTTGAAAACATTGACAGTATTTTTAAAGCACTGTAAAATACAAGCCTACACAAAAAACCCAGAAATGTTGTTATTTTGGCGAAAACCTAATTTTTTTCATGGCAAGGTTGACATTTGCATGGAATTGCTCATATATATACTGTATATATATATATATATATATATATATATATATAAATATAATTTTATTTATTTTTTTGATGCATTTGAAAAAAGATTGGGCGACACGATGGCTTAGTGGTTACCACAGATGCCTCATGGCAAGAAGGTCGCTGGTTCGAGTCTTGGCTGGGTCAGTTGGCATTTCTGTGAGGAGTTTGCATGCTCTCCCCGTGTTGGCGTGAGTTTCCTCCAGGTGCTCGTTTCTCCCACAGTCCAAACACAAAATTAAAAGACACAAAAGAATTTCCACACATTATTAAAAATTTGTATTTTACATGATAGATGTTTGTTTAATTATATATATTTATGTTATAACCACATAAATAAATATAACCAAATAAATTACATTAAATATATATTAAGAGTGTTCACAGTTTTGGAGAAGAGACCCCCATTATTTACACAAAGCATCATGAGTGAGCCTTAGAAAAAAAAGGAGGATAATAAACTGTTGGGATAATTTACAGTTTTAACCCAAAGAATGAGCAGTCTGTCAGATGAAGAAGAGCCGGAGTCAGAGATTCACATAAATAAATAAAGTTTACTGAAGATAGTTTGCAGTTTCATCAGCAGAAGCCAGCTTCAACACTCGCAATGAGTTCCTAGGCCGCTCTGCCTTACAGTACAACAATGCAGCAATTATACTCTTTACACAAGTCCAGAAAAGGTGGGATCCAGGTAAGCAGTTCTCATTGGTTACAGCAGAAATAGACAATTTCTAAATGTGTGCGTCAAGGAAGAAATGTATCTGACTCCAGATATGGATGGCCTAAATGTGTGTGACAATAAAAGATTGTCTCTAACTCCAGATATGGATGGCGGCATAGTTCTTGGGGTCAGGCCAACCCTAAACTATTAAGAGCTGATCTCAGACCTGTACAAAGCTGAACCATGGAGGCATACATATACGCAAGAGACAATCTGTTATGGCAACTCAAGGTTGTTTCTTGTACTTTCAGCTGACTTATCAAACTAGTTCAAACCTGGTTTAATCAACATTCAGCTACAATATTCTCACCGCACACAAAGTCTATCTAGCATAGAAAGGAATTACTTTAACAAGAATTAACAACAGAAATAGTTCAATTACTGTAGACAATATCATGACAATAAAAAGAAGAACAGGTGTTCTCTCCCCCAGCATTCGTAATTCTGCTCCAAAGAGAGAGGGAGAGAGATCTCCATGACCTATGACCTGGTTTGTGTGACTCCTGGAAACAAAGTTAAAATAGACAGACAAAGAGAGGAGCAAGGGCAAGATGTTAACTTATTCATTAGTTAAAATCAATTCAAAGTTAAATACTCAGTCAAATAATCAATTAATTATCTTTAATGAAAATAATGAGAAATAGGATGATGAGGAAAGGATAAACGTCCATGCTGAGACGGATAGGACCTATCTGAATCCTTCAAAACGTTACTAAAAATAACAATGGAAAACACAACTACAGGCAGTGCAGAATTATTAGGCAAATGAGTATTTTGACCACATCATCCTCTTTATGCATGTTGTCTTACTCCAAGCTGTATTGGCTCGAAAGCCTACTACCAATTAAGCATATTAGGTGATGTGCATCTCTGTAATGAGAAGGGGTGTGGTCTAATGACATCAACACCCTATATCAGGTGTGCATAATTATTAGGCAACTTCCTTTCCTTTGGCAAAATGGGTCAAAAGAAGGACTTGGCAGGCTCCGAAAAGTCAAAAATAGTGAGATATCTTGCAGAGGGATGCAGCACTCTTAAAATTGCCAAGCTTCTGAAGCGTGATCATCGAACAATCAAGCGTTTCATTCAAAATAGTCAACAGGGTCGCAAGAAGCGTGTGGAAAAACCAAGGCGCAAAATAAACTGCCCATGAACTGAGAAAAGTCAAGCGTGCAGCTGCCAAAATTGGACTCAGACGCCAGCAAGGTGGAGGTGGAGTACTGGTTTGGGCTGGTATCATCAAAGAGGAGCTTGTGGGGCCTTTTCGAGTTGAGGATGGAGTCAAGCTCAACTCCCAGTCCTACTGCCAGTTTCTGGAAGACACCTTCAAGCAGTGGTACAGGAAGAAGTCTGCATCCTTCAAGAAAAACATGATTTTCATGCAGGACAATGCTCCATCACACACGTCCAAGTACTCCACAGTGTGGCTGGCAAGAAAGGGTCTAAAAGAAGAAAAACTAATGACATGGCCTCCTTGTTCACCTGACTGGACCCCATAGAGAACCTGTGGTCCATCATCAAATGTGAGATTTACAAGGAGGGAAAACAGTACACCTCTCTGAACAGTGTCTGGGAGGCTGTGGTTGCTGCTGCACGCAATGTTGATGGTGAACAGATCAAAACACTGACAGAATCCATGGATGGCAGGCTTTTGAGTGTCCTTGCAAAGAAAGGTGGCTATATTGGTCACTGATTTGTTTTTGTTTTGTTTTTGAATGTCAGAAATGTATATTTGTGAATGTTGAGATGTTATATTGGTTTCACTGGTGAAAATAAATCATTGAAATGGGTATAGATTTGTTTTTTGTTAAGTTGCCTAATAATTCGGCACAGTAATAGTCACCTGCACACACAGATATCCTCCTAAAATAGCTCAAACTAAAAACAAACTAAAAACTACTTCCAAAAATATTCAGCTTTGATATTAATGAGTTTTTTGGGTTCATTGAGAACATGGTTGTTGTTCAATAATAAAATTAATCCTCAAAAATACAACTTGCCTAATAATTCTGCACTCCCTGTATGGTCATACATGCTATAACTTTGCATGAGCACATCTAGTTCAGCTGGAGAAACTACTCAGAGTTGATTGACCTAACTCAGATCAACTATTCTCAAACCGAAAACACTCTCTGTAAGTCAACTCAGAGTTCAAGTTTAAACTCCGAGTTGGTTGAACCTCCTTAGTGAAACAGGCCCCTGGAGTAACACATCAACATGTAAACAAACGACTGAATTAACAGATGTTGCCATCATTTTAGAAAAGCTCAAATGCACAATTAATTGATTAGATGAACTGTTCGAATTGATTCCAAATGTATTGTTTTGTGTGGGTGTTTCCCAGTACTGGGTGAGAACTGAAAGTGCATCCGCTGTGTAAAACATATGCTGGAATAGTTGGCAGTTCATTCCGCTGTGGCGACCTCTGAAATAGAGACTTAGCCGAAGAAAAATGAACGAATGAATGTATTGTTTTTAAATATTGCATGATTGTCTTGTAAATGGCAGATCCGATTCTGAAACATTTCTTATTTAGGCGACTTTAGGCAACATTTCTTATGTTTAATATGAACCCGTAGATTAGACATTTGATTGAAACTCTTCCCACATGTAGAGCACTGATACGGCTTTTCTCCAGTGTGAACTCTCTCATGATTTTTCAGGTTTCCTGAAAAAGTGAAACTCTTTCCACAGTGTGAACACTTGTGCGGTTTCTCTCCAGTGTGAATCCTCTGGTGTTTTTTTAAGTCGCCTAATATAGTAAAGTTCTTCCCACAATCAGAACAAGTATAAGGTCTCACTCCAGTGTGAATCCTCTGGTGAACTTGTAAAGTTTCCAGTCGTAAGAAACTCTTTCCACATAAGGAGCAAACATGAGGCTTCAGTCCAGCATGAACTTTAAGGTGTTCCCTCAAGTTTGATGCACGAATAAAAGTTTTCTCGCACCGATCACAGTTGAACGACCTCACTCTAGAATGAGAGAGCTGATGACTTTTCAGGTTGCTTTCAGTTTTGAAACTCTTTCCACACTGAGCACACACGAATGGCCTTTCCTCAGAGTGAACTTTCAGATGACTCTTCAATCCTGCTTTCTGAGTAAAACTCTTTCCACACTCAGAACAGGTGAACAGCGAGTCTTTAGTGTGAATTTTCATGTGTTCATTAAACTTTCCTTTGTCGTAAAAGCTCTTTCCACAGTGATCACATGTGAATGGTCGTTCTCCTGTATGAATTCTGAAATGCTTTTCAAGGTTTCCTTTGTTACTGAAGCTCTTTCCACAATGATCACATGTGAATGGTCTTTCTCCAGTGTGAATCCTCATGTGCACGTTTAGGTTTCCCTTATGCTCGTAATTCTTTCCACACTGAACACAAGTGAACCTGCCGTTAATTCTTATGTACTCAGTTACATTTCCTTCAAAACAAACTCCAGTTTGATTTGTTGTGAAACTCTGTTCAGTCTTTGAAATGTCTGTGTTTACATTTTCATTGGTGAAATGAGGAGGTTTCTGATGCCGCTTGTCTTCATTCACTTCCACCAGGTCTAAAATCAACAGTAAAATACCATATTTCAACTAAATAACGAACAAATAACTTAATAGATATCAATTATTACTAGTACAAATCTACATTTACGTCAGTTTGACTAACGTTATGCGTCAAATGTTACGCGTAAGTTATCTAGTTCCTATATACACAGGAAGTCATTTTAATATTCCTCATTAATCATTACGAGTTAATTAATGAAAACACAAACCTATTAGTTCCTCTGTATCTTCATCTTTTATGCAGGGTTCTTCCTCAGTCTCCATCTTCCCTTAATTTCAAGTGGGTTATGATCAGATTTCAATAGCAGAGCCAGTAACCGACACGCTTGATCGTTTTAATTCTCTAAAAATGAACCGACTCGTAAGAATCACTCGCTCGGGAATCAAACACCGGTCGATTCACTTTCACGTAAAATAATCCACCCATGGCTTCAGATTTTTATCAACAAAAATGGAACAAGCTCACGTGATTCAAACAAAAACAAATGGCGCCATCTAGAGGACTGTTATCATAACTACATTGAGAAACTCAAGATATTCAACTCACATTCACCGGCCACTTTATTAGGTACACCTTACTACCGGGTTGGTCCCCCTTTTGCCTTCAGAACTGCCTTAATGCTTCGTGGCATAGATGGAAATATTCCTTAGAGATTTTGCTCCATGTTGACATGATAGCATCACACAGTTGCTGCAGATTTGTCGGCTGCACATCCATGATGCCAATCTCCCATTCCACCACATCCCAAAGGTGCTCTATTGGATTGAGTTATGGTGACTGTGGAAGCCATTTGAGTACAGTGAACTCATTGTCATGTTCAAGGAACCAGTCTGAGATGATTCGTGCTTTATGATATGGTGTGTTATCCTGCTGGAAGTAGCCATCAGAAGATGGAGACACTGTGGTCATAAAGTGATGGACATGGTCAGCAACAATACTCAGGTAGGCTGTGGCGTTGACACGATGCTCAATTGGTACTAATGGGCCCAAAGTGTGCCAAGAAAATATCCCCCACATCATTAACTGTCGCTGACTGGATATTTTCGGACCATTCTCTGTAAACCCTAGAGTTGGTTGTGCGTGAAAATCCCAGTAGATCAGCAGTTTCTGAAATACTCCGACCAGCCCGTCTGGCACCAACAAACATGCCATCGTCTTGACCATGTCTACATGCTTAAATGCACTGAGCTGCTGCCATTGGATTGGCTGATCATAAATTTGTGTTAACAAGCAGTTGGACAGGTGTACCTAATAAAGTGATTTTAACTTGACATTTAATGGTAAAAGCAGATATGAAGAACATTATAAAACCACCCTTAAGTTAGAAAGATGTTAGTGAATTCGCAAACATCCACAGACAAAATAAAATGAAATTGATTTAATTAGTATCTAAATTAATTTGCTGCAATTATCGTACATACCAGAAAGGTTACACACTGAAATAAAATATGACTCTCCTACTATTGTCAGCCTCTAAAATTTATAGAGATCTTCAGAAAAATGGTAAAAAAAATCACCTTTTTAAACAATCAGCTAGTTGAAAATCAAACAATTTATGCCAATTCAAGAAACATCTGTCACAGCAACTTCATCAGTGTTAAATTCTCGGTGTTAAAGCATCTCAGAGTAAAGTGTTGACATTATAGAGTTATATTTTTATAAATCAACAGAGAGTTTGATCCAGTGTAAAATCATGGGAGTTACAGTACAGCTAACCAACACTTGATGATGTTATTTACAACATCTGGGAATTTATTTGACCAAAAATCTGAATGAATCATAAAAGTCCTGCCATTTTTAGGATCTTTTAGAGTCTAAAAAAGTGTTAATTTGTAAAAAGTGTACATTTCGTAGTGCTGGCTGTCAAGTGTTAACATGTTTTGTTGGTGTAAATCTTTAATAACATAATTGTAGTTGTACAGTTTTCTATCATTTCCTGGAGAACTGTGTTGTGTAAGTTTTTTTTAACTCTCAATCATGAGTATTGTAATTTTTGCTAGGTAGACTAGAGTTAAAATATTAAATTCAGAGTTAAACTCTTTCTGTTTTTAAGATCTCAAAACTCAGGGCTTCTAGTAGTACCTAGAATAGCAAAGTCGAGTAAAGGAGGCCGAGCCTTCTCATTTATGGCTCCTAAACTCTGGAATAGCCTTCCTGATAATGTCTGAGGCTCAGACACACTCTCGCAATTCAAAACTAGATTAAAGACCTATCTTTTTAGCAAAGCATACACTCAGTGCATTACATAGCGGTATGACGCATGATGTGCCCCACGCAGGATTTTGCATCTTGTTTATATACACTATGAACAGCAGCTACGCTAATTATTCTCCTTATTCTCTATTTCCACCTGGGGGTACTCATCCCGAGGCCCTCAGACTATGCAGCGCCACTGATGCGATCCAAGACCAGCGACGAGATGATCCCAAGGTTTTCATAATCCTGGACCAGGCCGTATCCTGAGCAGCTGCTGTGGTGGTCATGGAGAAGTGGAGAGCATGAGACTGACTCCTGTGATGCTCCAAGGACAGACGAGTCTTCGCTGAGGTCCAGCTTCCTGCACCTATACTGCAGCTCTGCACAAGACGTTTGGCCATAGGAGAAATGGTCGTGCACAACTGAGCCTGGTTTCTCTCGAGGTTTTTTAAATCTTCACTTTCGCCAATTGGTGAAGTTTGTTCCTCGCCACTGTCGCCACTGGCTTGCATGGTTCGGGATCTGTAGAGCTGCGCATTGATGGATTTGCTCTTCAGTGTTTGGACTCTCAGTAGTAAATATTAACCCACACTGACCTGAGCTAAACTGAACTGAACTTAATCTTTGAAAACTGGACTCACACTGATTCAATTCACTATAATCTTCTATGTGAAGCTGCTTTGACACAATCTACATTGTATAAGCGCTATACAAATAAAGATGAATTATATTGAATTCTGTTAAAGTGTTGAATTTTCATTCATTGCACTAGAGCCAGGAAACAATCAACTCCCAGTAGTGTAGATCAGAGTTATTTTTAACTCAATACAGTGTAAACATAACTTATGTATAGTGTTGTACAAGTAACTCTCTTAAGTGTTGTTTTAACTCTGAAAATATTGGGGCAATATGTTCACTCATACTGAGTTGAAATAATACTGCTGTTTTTGCAGTGTTGCAACAACAAACCATTATTATCACTTAATAAAAAATATTATTAAGGAATAACTTTGTTTTAAGCTTCTATGATTGCACCTTTTAAAAACTAATTATTTAGTAAATGATTAAAACGAACAGGGGTGCGTTTCCCAAACAACGACGTAACTCGCGGCTGAACTATCATAGTGCGATGCATCGTTTGGGAAAAGAACAATGTAGTGACGAGTGTTTCCCAAAACCCGTAGTTTCTCTGTCGCAGATCCATCGCTTGAACCACGTTAGTTATAACATCAAACGCCCATAATGATGCTCTAAACGGGGTGGAGTAACTTCTTTAGAGAACAACCCCATCATTTCTTTATGCAAATTATATTGTTTTACACACACACACATTTAAAATAAAATCCAATATTAGTTTTGGTAAAAACATGCACTCGCTTTCCATATTAATTGAAATACATGTAAACAGCACATATAGGGCCAATGTTTGCTTTACTAATATTATTGAGAACATCACATATTCTATTCTAAAACATAAAATCACTTACAAAAGCTAACACTATTCTAATATCATATAAATAAATAAATAATGAGGCTATGAAGAAATGAAAATGTAATATTTATTATTTATTAGAAAATGAAAAAAAATCCTATTTTAATAATAATATTAACGATGATGATGATTATTATTATTAAGTAGGATATTGTTTATTTATTTTTTGAAAAGTCTACTTTTACAATTTAAGCACGTGCAAACGACTGCAGATATGCTCTAACCAGCAGGCCCATGTCATATACAGTACAGATACTTAATAAATAACCTACTATAAATTAAAAGCATTAACGTATGCTGTGTTTTTGTTTTCACAAGCTTTGGAGACGTAACATAAATTCCGCTTTTAAAAAATAGTCACCTATAGCTAGGGCCAGACGGAATCTGCAGACGTTTTTTGCAATTTCTGCTGAGAATTGTGGTAAAAATCTGCAGATTTCTGCGGAATTATTTTGGGAGTCTCATAACTAAAACCTTAATATGTGAAATATGTGTAATTTAAAAACTGAATAAATTCAGATTTACACACATTTACTCAAGTAAATAAACAGAATTAATGATGGGCTAAAAATCTGTGGAATTCTGCGGAAAATCTGCGGAATTCTGCGCGCGCAGATTCCGTGTGGGCCTACCTATAGCTTTTGTCATAAGGCTGTGTTCAAAATGACATCAAAGTTTTCAAAGTGCACTGCTAAGGGAGCGCAATTGTAAACATAAAAATTGCTAAAACTGAACTTTAAAAATACTTTGAAAGCAAATTACACCTAAGAGAGATGACTTTAATGCTTTATTTTTAATAATTCCAACTTTGAATGTTAGAATGTTCAAATAAATAGGGCATAGGGGGGATAAGTGGGAATAGAACACAGCCAGGAACTACGTTTCTAACTACAGCTCCAGAGGTGTCGTTTCAAGTGCTCAAGTTTGCGACGCAGTTTGCGAATGTTCGTTGGAGCGATGGATTTGGGAAACGGCAAATCAACAAACTATCTTTGTAACGACAGAACTTGCGAACTTAGTTGGCTAACGATGGTTTTTTTTACTATAGATGTGCATATTTACTATATTAGCTACAGTGTTTATTAATATTACTGTGAAATAATAATAACAATACACCCTAATGGGCCTGAAAGAGAATGTTTCTGTATTTCAATATAGTTTATTTTATTCATTCATTCATTCATTCATTTTCGACTTAGTCCCTTTATTAATCAGGGGTTGCCACAGCGGAATGAACCGCCAACTTATCAAGCATATGTTTTATGCAGCGGATGCCCTTCCAGCTGCAACCCATCAATGGGAAACACCCATACACACTCATTCACACACACATACACTACGGACAATTTAGCTTACCCAATTCACCTATACCGCACGTATTTGGACTTTGTGGGGGAAACCAGAGCACCCGGAGGAAACCTGGGGAGAACATGCAAACTCCACACAGAAATGAAAACTGACCCAGCCGAGACTCAAACCAGCGACGTTCTTGTTGCGAGGTGATCGTGCTACCCACTGCGCCACCGTGACACCCCCCCCAATGTAGTTTAGAAGTGTAAAAATAGCAAAATAAACAAATTAGGGCTGAAACTCATAATAAAATAATTATAAAATATTTTTTAAATATAATAAAAAATATTCTATTTAATTAAATAGCAAAAAAAATATTGATTTTAATTAGTAGCGATCGACAAGCTGTAAAAAAAATAAATAAAAAATAACAACAACACATCACTTTCTGTCTGTATAACATTTATTTGATTTTCTCGATATATTTATTTTAAATCAAGCAATACGCAGCACACTTTCACTGCACTTTTAAAGTCACAAGATCTTTAAATAATGAAAAAAGCTCATCTGATTAATCGATTACATCAGATTTCCGAAAGCATCAGTCGTCATTGTAAGGTGTTTCTTAATGTGAGCCGGCAGATTCCTTGCAGTGCTAAAACTCTGTCCACAAATGGAGCAGATATACGGTTTTCGTCCAGTATGCACTCTTTCATGCTGTATTAGGTGTCCCGATTGAGTGAAACTCTTCCCGCATTCGGAGCAGGAGTACGGCTTTTCTCCAGTGTGAATCCTATGGTGCCGTTTTAAAATGTCGGCTGAACTAAAAGCACTGCCGCACTGCAAACACAAATGAGGTCTGGCATCGGTGTGTGTTTTCTGATGATTCTTCAAGCAGTCCAGCCGGGAAAAACTCCTTTCACATTGAGAACACGCATATGGCTTTAAATCAGTATGGATGATCATGTGTCTCTTCAGGCTGGACAGCAAAGTGAATGTTTGTCCACACTGTTCGCACTCATACGGTCTGTCGCCAGAGTGACAGCGCATGTGTTTTTTGAGCGCGTCCACAAACATGAAGCTTTTCCCACATTGAATGCATGCAAAGGATCTCTCTCCGATGTGGCTTTGATTGTGTCTATAGAAGTTTTCTCGACGGGCGAAGCTCTTTCCGCACTGAAGGCATGTGAAGGGTCTTTCTCCGGTGTGGGTTTTCTTGTGTCTGTTGAGGTTTGATGTACAGCTGAAACTCTTCCCACAGTGAGTGCAGGGGAACTCATCCCTGAGGTGTTTCTGTGAGCTTGCGTCTCCGGTTATGAAATGATGAGGCGTGTCCGGCACTTCAATTATTGTCAGCAGATCTGAAATGACATTAAAAAGTCATAATTAAAGTGGAGCTATTATGCACCTATTTATAAGATGTCATATAAGTCTCTGATGTCCGTAAAGTGTGTGTGTGAAGTTTCAGCTCAAAACATGACACTAATAATGTTTGATAACTATTTAAAACTGCCCTTTTTAGGCTTTGATCCTAATTGCGCTGTTTCGCTTTAAATTCAAATGAGATTGTGCTCTTTTCAAAAGAGGGCGGAGCTACAAATGCCTGTGTGTCAGCATAGTGACAGTGTCTATTATGCTGCGTTCACACCAGACGCGGAATGCGTGGCTAAATCGCGCTATTCGCGAGTAAATAGACGCGTGAACATTTAAGTTTACTCGCTTCATTCGCGCGTCAATCTCCGCTTCATTCGCGCGTCAAATTCACTTCAGAACAGACGCGGATTCGCATCATGGGCCGGGCTTCTGTCTGCCCGGTGACTGTAGCTTCGTTGCTAAATGGCTAACATGGATTTTATTGATAAAATAACTGTTTTAATGTGCTTTATGAAGGCTGAAAAACAGCGTCGATACGTTTGGAGCAGTGTCTGAGTCCACTAGATACTTTCAGAGGTGCACCCAGCTCTGTGAGCTCATAAACTCCTCCAGAAACTTAACCTGGATGACGGAGGCTTTCAGCGGTGCTTCTGACTGAGCCAAGCCCAGTTTGATGAACTGTTGTCGGTGTCGGCTGAAGGATTTCCCCCGGGACACCAACAACAGGTGCTACGTCACAATCATGCACCCACAAGAGCAAGCTCCTGATTGGTTAACGCGGCGCGAATGTCCGCAGAAGTTCAGATTTTTGAACTCGAGCAATTTGCGCGATTTGCGCGTTAAGCGTGTCAAACGCGCAGAACGCTTAATTGGCGCCTGCGCCATTCGCGTGTATCGCGCCATCCGCGCCGCGCCATTCGCGTGTATCGCGCCGCAGGATGCCTATTCGCGCGTTTGCATTGACTTAACATGTAAATCACTCGCGCTTGACGCTTCTTCTGCGTCTGGTGTGAACGCAGCATTAGGGGTGTAACGGATAATAGTTGATTTGTGATTAGTACCAGGCCGGTCACAATAATCTATATATCTACTTATCGCACAACACATGGACATGACCTCAATTATTTTTGGTGATGCAATAAATATCGCCCATAAATAAAATACATAAAAAAACAATTCTAGAAACATTTTAACTGACTGTGCAACATCCCTATCTCTATCGGAGGTGTCAGCAATAGTATGGTTTAAAACACTATAGTATTTCCTATACATTACTTTAGTATATTTTCACGTGGGTGTCTGACGAATGAAAATAGATTTGATGCCAGATATAACAGCCTCTATTACTTTTTACCCTGCACGTTTTCGTTAAAATGTATTATTATATTTTGAGGATATGCGTTTTCACATTTCACATGCGTTTTCACATTGTGATTCCAATGCCCATTTATTATAACTATGGCGGCACAATAGTCTAGTGTTTAACACGCTGACATATTCGAATTTCGACAGATTCAAATTCCGGTTTGAGGACATTTACCAACCCCACCCCCTTCTCTCTCTCCCACTTTGCTTCCGGTCTGAATACTGTGCTATCTAATAAATGCAAAAAGGCCAAAACTAAATCTTGAAGAAAAAAAAAAAAGCTAAAATGACTATAATTAAATAAAATATTCTTAAGAATGAAATATTATGTGTTCTTTGGAAGAGTGCACTCATTATTATATATTGAGTGGCATAAAATGGTCTTAAAATGACAATAATATTGTTTATCGCAAAATATTTTTGTGCAATTTATCGTACAACAAAAAATACATAATCGAGACAGGCCAAAAAATACATAATCGAGACAGGCCTAATTAGTACGAATCACAACCCACGATTCGGAACACAGGTGATCTGCAGAATAATATATTTTCTTTACTTGTAGAATAATCCTAAATTTGTAGCGATCACAGAGAGATCGCCTCTTATGTCCTTCAAATCATAGTATGAAAGCATTTAGGCTTTCCTGTAAAATATAAGGACGATGGAAGAAGTTGTGGTGGGTTATTCAGGATGTGGTGGGTTTCTAAGGTTATTAAAGGTGTTTTCGGTCACTACTTGTTTAGCCTGCATTAAAGGGTCACGAAACACCAAAACACATGTTTTGAGCTGTTGACAGTCATATCTGTGTCCCACGCTGCTATAAACACTATCAGGACACATATATTGCACTCAAAAGTGAAAATTGGTTGTTTTTGCGTTATTTTGAGCAAATTCGTTCTTCCGGTTTGAAACGAATTTTTGAAGCTGCGTCACGGAGATTAGATACTTGTGTGTATTCCAGCATGGAGAGTGGCTGTCTGAACCTGCGAGTGCATCGTGACGTCTCTGAGTGTGCGGCATTAATTCATGAGAAAGACTTTGTTCAAACCAATCAGCGCGCTCTATTGTGTATAAGGTGCAACTTCATTAATATGCATGAGCTTCGAAGACTGTTTTACCTGTTACAGTGTTCAGACGGCAGAGAGACGCCACGCTGTGTTGTGAAAGAACAAGAATTTGGAGACATGGGTCGTCAGTGTTGCGTTTATTAATGTGCTGCGTTTATTAATGTGCTGCAATGAAGGTTTTGTTTGCATTTTCCTGCTGTGAGAGCGCAGCTGGACTCACGTGTGGATTACAGTGCATGCGACACGCAACAGAATGCGTTTGTAAGGAAAATTTTTACTCGAGAGTTTTTCGCATCTGGAAATTATGAAATCCGAATTTGCCGCTCGTCTCCTTTAAAAAAAAAAAAAGACACAGTTCCAGTTTGTGTTGATTGTCCTGTCACTACAGATTTGGTAAGTGTGCGATCAGTTCTGGCAAAGTTAGTTCGTATCGTCAGCAGTGCTCTTTCAGTTTTTAAAGACATACCACAGTCAAAATGATTTAGTTACTAAGTTTACAGTATGTTAATATCACTACAATGTTGTAGTACAATATTATAGACTGAAAGATCCGCTGTAAATGCTGCTCTCTGAATGTAAACACAATCAAACTATTCCCGACATGCAGGATTTTCGCCGCATTTTGTGACAGGATAGTCTATAAACACAGCTTTCTGACGCTTCCTACCGAGTACATAAGTTACAGAGAAATGCGGAGGATTTTTTTCTCCCATTCGCTGTGCGGTATCAAACATTGCATTAAAACTCCACTCTCCAGCAGTCTCCTCGCTTTCAATATCTCGTTTGTCACGGGTGACATGCAGGAAATGTTCCTGAATAAAAAGTGAAAGTGCCAAACTGCAGTTAAAGTCGACAATTTGGCAAGTAATTCGATTACTGATGTCCATGTAAACACAGTCACCGTCTTTCTCTGTGTCTGTGTGCCCAAACGGAAACTCCCATATTTGCAAATCCTTCCCTCTTTCCCTCCCCCGACACTCCCACCTAAACAGAGCTGGACACGCCCACTTTCCTGACTTTTTCTAAACTAGAGGTGTGAAAACACCCTGCTGAGACAGGGGGGTTTCATGGCCCCTAAATGCATTCAGTATAAGCTGTATGATTAATCATTAAAAGATCAGGATCTCAACACCCACGCAACAAAACATAAATGATGGTGATTTGCATATGTTTATTAATCCTTCGATTAATTCAAATTTGTGTTTGAAAAACACAAAAATCAAGAAAGACATTTAGTTTTTAGTCTTTTGAGTTATGAAGTTACGAACAGTAAAAACACAAGCAGTACTGGGAGAACAGTTTATAGTTTAGATAAAACCCTTGATGTTATGGTAAAGATTACAATCACCATTTAACGACGCTCAAGAATGAAAGTTGTAGGCAGCAATTACATTATTTAACCAGTAGGTGGCAACAACCAGACATCAAAAATAAGCCACTGAATAATTCTTCAGAAATGATCATCTAGCAATGAAACATGAAGATTTATGAGTGAAGAACTGAATCATTTATTGAAAATGAGACTAAAATAAATATGGGCTGTACAGATTATGATGTTAGATTTCTACATTTAGCGTTATCATCAACAGTAGTAGGAACAGTGAATTTTTCACAGTACTGAATATTTTACACTTTATTTTTATTCAGCTGATTATTTCTTCATTTTATTTTATAAAACCAAGTGTCTTGCTGTGCTGTTTCTGTAATAAATAGAAAGCAAATTACACTTGTCTCCTCCTCATTTTGGCTGATCTGAAAAATGGTCCGATCCATGACTAAAAAAACCATAATGTGATCCGAACCGTGAGATTTGTGATCTGTTACACCACTAGTGTCTATGAAGAAGGAAGTCTATGGAGACTTATAATACGCCCTCTTATGTCACCCTAGAGTTTAAGCATGCAAAATTCTGTCGTACGGCGCTACGAAAAGGGGCGGGATTAAATAAGATGATTAGACAATTAAAAAAGCGAGCGATTGATTCTTATTAGGGCTGCACGATATTGAAAATTATTTTATATTTCTACAATGTATATTGTGATACTGAATATATAATTTCTCCAGATGAAATTAATAAGTCTGTTTGGAATAAATTCGTAATTTTCTATAAATTGGGATGATTTCGTAAATAAAATTTAATAAACCAATAAAATATACAGTGCTATATGACTTTCTGAAAGTCTAGCAATGTTTAGATACACAAATTTAATAATCAAATGTAAAATAACACACACACACACACACACACACACACACACATACAGTTGAAGTCAGAATTATTAGCCCCCCTGTTTATTTTTCCCCCCAATTTCTGTTTAACGGAGAGAAGATATTTTCAATACATTTCTAATCATAATAGTTTTAATAACTCATCTCTAATAACTGATTTATTTTATCTTTGCCATGATGACAGTAAATAATATTTGACTTGATATTTTTTCAAGACACTTCTATACAGCTTAAAGTGACATTTAAAGGCTTAACTAGGTTAATTAGGTTAACTAGGCAGGTTAGGGTAATTAGGCAAGTTGTTGTATAATGATGGTTTAATCTGTAGACTATCGAAAAAAAATTAGCTTAAAGGGGATAATAATTTTGACCTTAAAATGGTTTATAAAAAAAATTAAAAACTGCTTCCATTCTAGCCGAAATAAAACAAATAAGACTTTCTCCAGGAGAAAAAATATTATAGGAAATACTGTGAAAATTTCCTTGCTCTGTTAAACATCATTTGGGAAATATTTAAAAAAGAAAAAATATATATAGTTGAAGTCAGAATTATTAGCCCTCCTTTGATTTTTTTTATCTTTTTTTAAATATTTCCCAAATAAGGTTTAACAGAGCAAGGAAATGTTCACAGTCAAGCCTTTAACTAGAATTGCTCAAAGTCTCTGCATTGTGAAAGATTACAAATTTCTTTAAAGATATATATTTCATTATAAAATACATTCTAAGGTCTCCATCCCTCCAAAATAATGCAAATAAAAAAAAAAGTGCATGCACTGCACTTTAACAAATCCATACTTAAAACAATATTGCCTACGTATCGCTGTCAACATTGCCAATTTTACATTGTCTAGTTGTTTTTTTTTTTTTTTGTGAGTATGTTGTTGTATTTTGCACTGTCTGTATTTCGCACTGTCGTATTTACACTATCTGTATTTTGCACTGTCTGTATTTTGCACTGTTGTTGTATTTGCACTGTCTGTATTTTGCACTGTCGTTGTATTTGTACTGTCTGTATTTTGCACTGTTGTTGTATTTGTACTGTCTGTATTTTGCACTGTTGTTGTATTTGCACTGTCTGTATTTTGCACTGTTGTTGTATTTGCACTGTCTGTATTTTGTACTGTCTGTATTTTGCACTGTTGTTGTATTTGCACTGTCTGTATTTTGCACTGTTGTTGTATTTGCACTATCTGTATTTTGCACTGTTGTTGTATTTGCACTGTCTGTATTTTGCACTGTTGTTGTATTTGCACTGTCTGTATTTTGCACTGTTGTTGTATTTGCACTGTCTGTATTTTGCACTGTTGTTGTATTTTGCACTGTCTGTATTTTGCACTGTTGTTGTATTTGCACTGTCTGTATTTTGCACTGTCTGTATTTTGCACTGTCTGTATTTTGCACTGTCGTTGTATTTGCACTGTCTGTATTTTACACTGTCGTTGTATTTGCACTGTCTGTATTTTGCACTGTTGTTGTATTTTGCACTGTCTGTATTTTGCACTGTCGTTGTATTTGCACTGTCTGTATTTTGCACTGTTGTTGTATTTGCACTGTCTGTATTTTGCACTGTCGTTGTATTTGCACTGTCTGTATTTTGCACTGTTGTTGTATTTTGCACTGTCTGTATTTTGCACTGTCGTTGTATTTGTACTGTCTGTATTTTGCACTGTTGTTGTATTTGCACTGTCTGTATTTTGCACTGTTGTTGTATTTGCACTGTCTGTATTTTGCACTGTCTGTATTTTGTACTGTCTGTATTTTGCACTGTTGTTGTATTTGCACTGTCTGTATTTTGCACTGTCTGTATTTTGTACTGTCTGTATTTTGCACTGTTGTTGTATTTGCACTGTCTGTATTTTGCACTGTTGTTGTATTTGCACTGTCTGTATTTTGTACTGTCTGTATTTTGCACTGTCTGTATTTTGCACTGTCTGTATTTTGTACTGTCTGTATTTTGCACTGTTGTTGTATTTGCACTGTCTGTATTTTGTACTGTCTGTATTTTGCACTGTTGTTGTATTTGCACTGTCTGTATTTTGTACTGTCTGTATTTTGCACTGTCTGTATTTTGTACTGTCTGTATTTTGCACTGTTGTTGTATTTGCACTGTCTGTATTTTGTACTGTCTGTATTTTGCACTGTTGTTGTATTTGCACTGTCTGTATTTTGTACTGTCTGTATTTTGCACTGTCTGTATTTTGTACTGTCTGTATTTTGCACTGTTGTTGTATTTGCACTGTCTGTATTTTGCACTGTTGTTGTATTTGCACTGTCTGTATTTTGTACTGTCTGTATTTTGCACTGTTGTTGTATTTGCACTGTCTGTATTTTGCACTGTCTGTATTTTGTACTGTCTGTATTTTGCACTGTTGTTGTATTTGCACTGTCTGTATTTTGCACTGTTGTTGTATTTGCACTGTCTGTATTTTGCACTGTTGTTGTATTTTGCACTGTCTGTATTTTGCACTGTCGTTGTATTTGCACTGTCTGTATTTTGCACTGTTGTTGTATTTGCACTGTCTGTATTTTGCACTGTTGTTGTATTTTGCACTGTCTGTATTTTGCACTGTCGTTGTATTTGTACTGTCTGTATTTTGCACTGTTGTTGTATTTGCACTGTCTGTATTTTGCACTGTTGTTGTATTTGCACTGTCTGTATTTTGTACTGTCTGTATTTTGCACTGTTGTTGTATTTGCACTGTCTGTATTTTGTACTGTCTGTATTTTGCACTGTTGTTGTATTTGCACTGTCTGTATTTTGCACTGTCGTTGTATTTGTACTGTCTGTATTTTGCACTGTTGTTGTATTTTGCACTGTTGTTGTATTTGCACTGTCTGTATTTTGCACTGTTGTTGTATTTGCACTGTCTGTATTTTGCACTGTTGTTGTATTTGCACTGTCTGTATTTTGAACTGTCTGTATTTTGCACTGTCTGTATTTTGCACTGTCTGTATTTTGTACTGTCTGTATTTTGCACTGTTGTTGTATTTGCACTGTCTGTATTTTGCACTGTCGTTGTATTTGCACTGTCTGTATTTTGCACTGTTGTTGTATTTGCACTGTCTGTATTTTGCACTGTTGTTGTATTTGCACTGTCTGTATTTTGTACTGTCTGTATTTTGCACTGTTGTTGTATTTGCACTGTCTGTATTTTGCACTGTCTGTATTTTGCACTGTCGTTGTATTTGTACTGTCTGTATTTTGCACTGTCTGTATTTTGCACTGTTGTTGTATTTGCACTGTCTGTATTTTGCACTGTCTGTATTTTGCACTGTTGTTGTATTTGCACTGTCTGTATTTTGCACTGTTGTTGTATTTGCACTGTCTGTATTTTGCACTGTCTGTATTTTGTACCGTCTGTATTTTGCACTGTTGTTGTATTTGCACTGTCTGTATTTTGCACTGTCTGTATTTTGTACTGTCTGTATTTTGCACTGTTGTTGTATTTGCACTGTCTGTATTTTGCACTGTTGTTGTATTTGCACTGTCTGTATTTTGTACTGTCTGTATTTTGCACTGTCTGTATTTTGCACTGTCTGTATTTTGCACTGTCTGTATTTTGTACTGTCTGTATTTTGCACTGTTGTTGTATTTGCACTGTCTGTATTTTGTACTGTCTGTATTTTGCACTGTTGTTGTATTTGCACTGTCTGTATTTTGTACTGTCTGTATTTTGCACTGTCTGTATTTTGTACTGTCTGTATTTTGCACTGTTGTTGTATTTGCACTGTCTGTATTTTGTACTGTCTGTATTTTGCACTGTTGTTGTATTTGCACTGTCTGTATTTTGCACTGTCTGTATTTTGTACTGTCTGTATTTTGCACTGTTGTTGTATTTGCACTGTCTGTATTTTGTACTGTCTGTATTTTGCACTGTTGTTGTATTTGCACTGTCTGTATTTTGCACTGTTGTTGTATTTGCACTGTCTGTATTTTGCACTGTTGTTGTATTTTGCACTATCTGTATTTTGCACTGTCGTTGTATTTGCACTGTCTGTATTTTGCACTGTTGTTGTATTTGCACTGTCTGTATTTTGCACTGTTGTTGTATTTTGCACTGTCTGTATTTTGCACTGTCGTTGTATTTGTACTGTCTGTATTTTGCACTGTTGTTGTATTTGCACTGTCTGTATTTTGCACTGTTGTTGTATTTGCACTGTCTGTATTTTGTACTGTCTGTATTTTGCACTGTTGTTGTATTTGCACTGTGTATTTTGCACTGTCTGTATTTTGTACTGTCTGTATTTTGCACTGTTGTTGTATTTGCACTGTCTGTATTTTGTACTGTCTGTATTTTGCACTGTTGTTGTATTTGCACTGTCTGTATTTTGCACTGTCGTTGTATTTGTACTGTCTGTATTTTGCACTGTTGTTGTATTTTGCACTGTTGTTGTATTTGCACTGTCTGTATTTTGCACTGTTGTTGTATTTGCACTGTCTGTATTTTGCACTGTTGTTGTATTTGCACTGTCTGTATTTTGCACTGTTGTTGTATTTGCACTGTCTGTATTTTGAACTGTCTGTATTTTGCACTGTCTGTATTTTGCACTGTCTGTATTTGTACTGTCTGTATTTTGCACTGTTGTTGTATTTGCACTGTCTGTATTTTGCACTGTCATTGTATTTGCACTGTCTGTATTTTGCACTGTTGTTGTATTTGCACTGTCTGTATTTTGCACTGTTGTTGTATTTGCACTGTCTGTATTTTGTACTGTCTGTATTTTGCACTGTTGTTGTATTTGCACTGTCTGTATTTTGCACTGTCTGTATTTTGCACTGTTGTTGTATTTGCACTGTCTGTATTTTGCACTGTTGTTGTATTTGCACTGTCTGTATTTTGCACTGTCTGTATTTTGCACTGTCTGTATTTTGCACTGTCTGTATTTGCACTGTTGTTGTATTTGCACTGTCTGTATTTGCACTGTCTGTATTTTGCACTGTCTGTATTTTGCACTGTTGTTGTATTTGCACTGTCTGTATTTGCACTGTCTGTATTTGCACTGTCTGTATTTTGCACTGTTGTTGTATTTGCACTGTCTGTATTTTGCACTGTCTGTATTTTGCACTGTTGTTGTATTTGCACTGTCTGTATTTTGCACTGTCTGTATTTTGCACTGTTGTTGTATTTGCACTGTCTGTATTTTGCACTGTTGTTGTATTTGCACTGTCTGTATTTTGCACTGTCTGTATTTTGCACTGTTGTTGTATTTGCACTGTCTGTATTTTGTACTGTCTGTATTTTGTACTGTCTGTATTTTGCACTGTCTGTATTTTGCACTGTCTTGAGCCAGCACCTAAGCTTTTCACTCTTCATAGCACACATGCTGCTGATGATGTGACAATAAAAGTGATTTGATTTGATTTGATTTGAAATTGTCAGTTTCAAAGCACAGTTGTGTCTATTGTCTCACCAATGATGACCCCAGTACGTTATTTGCACACTTTGTTTTAAAATGAATCGCGAATGGGAACTTATATGCTGTTGAGACTGGAGCTTTGGAAAAGGCATTTTATCCTGCTGACACCAATACTTCATTTGCATGCTTTGGTTACTATTGTCCCCACCTCTATGTATAATTGTCTGTAAAATGTATTTAAAACTGAGTGTCTGCTGTAACAGTCCATGAGTTCTTTCAGCGACGCTGAGTTCCTCTTATTAAAGGATTCTGCTTTGAAGATACCCGAATGTTCTCCCTGGTTTTTTGGCTCGTCTTAGATATTCACAACAATTGTCGGGTAACAGTATGTACATTTAAACCAAATCTGATTCATTTACACCATTTAAATGGAAACATTTCATTGTAATGACCTTATAACAATAAAACAAACAACGGGTTACATTAAATTTGAAAATCTCGAAAGGATTCCCATTATTCTCCCTCTCAGATGGGATGGTGGGCCAAATCAAAGCTTACCATTGGCCAACTTTGGCCTGTGGGCGCTAGTTTGGGCATCTCTGCTTTAGCTGAACAATTAAAGTGCAAGTTAATCCACAATAAAATTTATTAAAAAAAATGTTTGTTTTGGTAATCATCTTACAAAGCCTGACATTTTATTTATTATAGATTAGATTTGATTGTATATTTGTTATAGTAACACAGCAACTATAGCAAGTCATATAAACAAATGACCCAATACTGTAAGTTTCAACAAATATGAGGTATATTATATTACAATATACCACAGCTTACTTTAGTAAAAACTATACTTCAGTATTTATTCAGTATATATACAGTTTATCAATTCACTATCAGCATGCTGTCATTAAGTGTTGTAAATACTATAACATATACACAGTATAATACACTTTACTATAGTATGGCTCAAAACACTAGAGCATTTACAACAAATGAAAGCTGTGGCATATAAATAAACGATAGCAGGTATTTTTTTCAGCTCCTATATTGTGCTTGAGGTTTCTGATCTGAATGTTTTCCAGCAATCATCAGTGAAGAATCAAGAAAAACACCAACCTTGCTCCTCTTTATGCTTTCCGCATGAATCCAGATCACTCATGTCGTCTTCCTTTTCTAATTTATTTATATATTATTATCTTTTGTCTCTTTCATCTGCATTCAATTAGGCTTCAGCTCTTCTTCTTCATCGTCAACTGATGGAGCAACGGTGATTCCTGCCATCTAAAGGGCTGGAGCGTGTGAACGTGCTTTCGTTTATTAAAGAGACAGTGCACGCAAACATAACCTCTCTGACTAGTTACTTAGTTATAAACATTTACGAGTTTCTTTATTCCGTTGAACACTAAATATGTATTTTGAAGACAATACTATGAAAACATATATTTTGAAAACCTGTAACTATTGACCTACATAGGAAAAACAAATACTATAGACGTCAATGGTTACAGGTTTCCAGCTTTCTTCTGAAGTATTCAGTGATCAACAGGAGAAAGAAAATTAAACAGGTGTGGATGAAGTAAAGGGAGAACACATTATTAATTTTGGTTGAATTCCTTTGAGGGAGGCACGGTGGCTCAGTGGTTAGCACTGTCGCCTTACAGCAGGGATGTCCAGACTCGGTCCTGGAGGGCCGGTGTCCTGAATAGTTTAGCTCAAACTTGCTTCAACACACCTGGAAATTTCTAGTAAACCTAGAGAGAGCTTGATTCGCTGGTTCAGGTGGGTTTAATTGGGGTTAGAATTAAAATATGTAGGACACCGGCCCTCCAGGACCGAGTTTGGACACCCCTGCCTTACAGCATGAAGGTCGCTGGTTCGAGTCCCGGCTGGGCCTGTTGTCATTTCTGTGTGGAGTTTGCATGTTCTGGTTTCCCCACAGTCCAAACACATGCGCTATAGGGGAATTGATAAACTAAAATTGTCCGTAATCTATGCGTGTGTGTGTGTGTGTGTGTGAATGAGAGTGTATGGGTGTTGCCCAATACTTGGTTGCGGCTGAAAGGGCATCTGCTGCATAAAAAACATGCTGGAATAATTGGCGGTTCATTCCGCTGTGGGGACCTCTGAAATAGAGACTAAGCTGAAGGAAAATTCACGAATGAACTCCTTTGATGGTATTATATTAATTTAGTTCATCATAAGAGGTAGAAGCTACAATCAAATCATTGTTTTGCGAGTTAATTAGTTACCATATTGAGCCACGTTAAAAAAGTATATATAGTTAATATATATATAAATATTTATTTGTGTTTATTTTGCATTTCTGTGTGGAGTTTGCATGTTCTCCCTGTGTTCGCGTGGGTTTCCTCTGGGTGCTCCGGTTTCCCCCACAAGTCCGAACACATTCGCTATAGGGGAATTGGGTAGACTAAATTGTCCATAGTGTATGAGTGTAAATGAGTGTGTATGGATGTTTCCCAGAGATGGATTGCAGCTGGCATCCGCTGGGTAAAACATATGCTGGATAAGTTGGCGGTTCATTCCGCTGTGGCGACCCCAGATTAATAAAGGGACTAAGCCGAAAAGAAAATGAATGAATGAATGAATATATATATATATATATATATATATATATATATATATATATACTGTATATATATAAATATATACGGGGGCGATGCGGTGGGGCAGAAGGTAGTGCTGTCGCCTCACAGCAAGAAGGTCGCTGGTTCGAGCCTCGGCTAGGTCAGTTGGCATTTCTGTGTGGAGTTTGCATGTTCTGTGTGTGATGTGTGAATGAGGGTGTATGGGTGTTCCCCAGTGATGGGTTGCAGCTGGAAGGGCATCCGCCTGTGTGAAACATGTGCTGGATAAGTTGGCGGTTCATTCCACTGTGGTGACCCCTGAATAATAAAGGGAAATAAATGAATGAATGAAAAATATATATCATTTTCACACAATTAAACTGTGGTCAAACACTAAATCCGCATATATGATGCTTCATTACGTGACAAATACAGAAAAGTTTAATAAAAATCTATAATGGGCACTTATTTAATAAAAAAAGACAATGTGCATGTGTATACTTGTGATTTTTGTTTATTATTATAAAATATGAGGGCGACATGGTGCCTTAGTGGTTAGCACTGTTGCCTCACTTTGCACAGCAAGTCATTGGTTCGAGTCCCGGCTGGGCCAGTTGGCATTTCTGTGCACTCTCAAAAAATAAAGGTACAGGAGCTGTCACTGGGGCAGCACCTATTCAAAAGATACATATTTGTACACAAAGAATCCACATTGGTACCTCAAGGGGGCCAATTAGTACCCAAATGTACCTAAAACGTACCTATGAGGTACCATTATGAACCCTTCAGGTACAAATTTGTACCTTTTGAAAAGGTACTGCCCCAGTGACAGCACCTGTACCTTTATTTCTGAGAGTGTGTGGAGTTTGCATGTTCTCCCCGTGTTGACGTGGGTTTCCCCTACAGTCCAAACACATGTGCTATAGGGGAATTGGGTAAACTAAATTGGCCGTAGTGTATGATTGTGTGTGTGTGTGTGTGTGTGTGTGTGTGTGTGTGTGTGTGTGTGTGTGTGTGTGTGTGAGAGAATGAGTGTGTGTGGGTGTTTCCCAGTACTGGGTTGCAGCTGGAAGGGCATCCACTGTGCAAAACATATGCTGGATAAGTTGGTGGTTCATTCCGCTGTGGCGACCCCCTGATGAATAAAGGGACTAAGCCAAAGGGAAAGGAAAATTAATTATGAAATATTTGCAAACTTAGTACAAACACACACATCTCACAAAAGTTTTAAAAAATAAAATAAAATTATTAACAGTAGCCCACACAATTAAAGGTATAGATATATTATTACCAAGGGTAAAAAGGAGAAAAATAATAATGTGAAAATGCTTTTAAAAACATATTTTGTTGGTGTTGTATGATGTAGAGCAGGGATTCCCAAACTTTTCAGCTCGCGACCCCCAAAATAACAATTCAGTGACTGTGATAAATATACAAATGTTGCACCTATATAGCAAAATTTCACTGGCCCAGCTCTGGCCCACACAATCAGGTTTTGCTTGGCCCACATGTTGCAGTGAATTACGGTACATGACTGGCTTCCGGACAAGGGCCAAACATGGACCATATCTGGGTCACGTCTCAGCTAGGTTAATAACTCATAACTGGGCCTGAACTGGGCCAGATAGGTTGGTGTGTCACGACTGCAATGAAATTGATAAACCCATGAATCATTGCGCTTTAGGCACACTATGGGCGTGCTTTTTCTCTAAGTGACCAGATTGGTAGTTTTTTTTTTCTTTACTCAAAAATAATTTTAATGTATTTTAAATGTGGGTCAAGACAGGCCAAACTGACGTGGCCCACATATAAATTTTTAATATCTGGGCCAAATACTACATTTAAAATCTGGCCCAAATCTTGTGTGCCAACTTAAAGGGCCATGAAACCCCTCTGTCTCAGCAGGGTGTTTTCACACCTCTAGTTTAGGAAAAAGTCAGGAAAGTGGGTGTGTCCAGCTGTGTTTAGGTGGGAGTGTCGGGGGAGGGAAAGAGGGAAGGATTTGCAAATATGGGAGTTTCCGTTTGGGCACACAGACACAGGGGAGAAAGACGGTGACTGTGCTTACATTGACATCAGTAATCGAATTACTTGCCAAAATATTAATTTGTCGACTTTAACTGCAGTTTGGCACTTTCACTTTTTATTCAGGAACATTTCCTGCATGTCACCCGTGACAAACGAGATATTAAAAGCGAGGTACTGCTGGAGAGTGGAGTTTTAATGGTATGTTTGATACCGCACGGCGAATGGGAGAAAAAAATCCTCCGCATTTCTCGGTAACTTATGCACTCGGTAGGTAGCGTCAGAAAGCCGTGTGTGTATAGACTATCCTGTCACAAAATGAGGCGAAAATTCTACACGACGGTCAATATCTGATTGCTGTGTTTACATTTGGAGAGCAGCATTTACAGCGGATCTTTCAGTCTATAATATTGCACTGTAATATTGCAGTGATATTAACATACTGTAAACTTAGAAACTAAATCATTTTGACTATAGTATGTCTTTAAAAACTGAAAGAGCACTGCTGACGATACTAACTAACTTTGCCATCTGAATGAACAAAGAACTGATCGCACACTTACCAAATCTGTAGAGACAGGACAATCAACACAAACTGGAGCTGTGTCTTTTTAAAAAGGAGACGAGCGGCAAATCCGGATTTCATCATTTCCAGATGTGAAAAGCTCTCGGGTAAAAAATGTTCCTTACAAACGCATTCTGTCGCGTGCACTGTAATCCACACGTGATTCCAGCTGCACTCTCACAGCGGGAAAATTAGTTGCAGCACAATAATAAACACAGCACACTAATAAATGCAACACTGACGACCCGTGTCTCCAAATTCTAGTTCTTTCACTTGTTTTGGCAACACAACGTGGCGTCTCTCTGTCGTCTGAACACTGTAACAGGTAAAACAGTCTCAGAAGCTCATGCATATTAATGAAGTTGCGCCGCATACACAATAGAGCGCGCTGATTGGTTTGAACAAAGTCTTTCTCATGAATTAATGCCGCACACTCAGAGACGTCACAATGTTCTCGCAGGGACAGACAGCCACTCTCCACTCTGGATTTACACACAAGTATCTCATGCCCGTGACGCAGCTTCAAAAATTCGTTTCAAACCGGAAGAACGAATTTGCTTAAAATAACGCAAAAACAACCAATTTTCACTTTTTAGTGCAATATATGTGTCCTGATAGTGTTTACAGCAGCGTGGGACACAGATATGACTGTCAACAGCTTAAAATATGTGTTTTGGTGTTTCGTGACCCTTTAAAGAGTTGCCAAAGGGTTGCTCAAACCCAGGCCATGTTTGGCCCACATGCTGTATAAGTGCCGGAATAATGCCTGCTGTGACAGCTTTAAGCCAAATCTAGGCCAGAATTCTTTGCTACCTGGGTATATGCAGCACGAGCACATTGAAAACACACACAAAAACGGAAACAGTTTAACAAATATAAGTTTTTATAGTCTTATTAATTTGTTTTAATTTTATCCTCTCCTAATGAGACTGGTGGGCACAATGTTTAATTTTATTTGCATGTTGTTGTTTTTTTATGTAACTATTAACTACTATTTTTATCTTCTGTGGGTTATAGATCAAACTAAATTGGCTTTTAAAGCGATCCCCCTGTCATTGTCCCCCAACCCCAACTTTGGGAAGCACTGATGTAGAGCACAGGTGTCAAACTCAGTTCCTGGAGGGTCGCAGCTCTGCACAGTTTAGTTTCAACCCTAATTAAACACACCCAGGGACAGATTTAACCCATAAGCAAGGTAAGCGGCTGCTTGGGGCCCCAGGATATCGGAGAGCCTCAAAATAAATATCTAGAAGAATAAATTAAACCTATAAACTATATATAACATCATATCTTGCATAGCGAGAGGCAAACAAATACAATTTTTACATCATTAAATATTATTTAATATACAGTAAAACATAATATTATTATAATAATGTATTGTTATGTAATTAAAATATTATAAAATAAAATATCCATCATGGAGCAGTCCAGCAGTCAAATTTATAAAAAATATATATTTATTATTATTAGTATATTATTATTATTTAGTATTATTAGTAAATTCTTTTTAATGAAAACTAATCATTTAAAATGTAAAGCTTGCATTAAGATTAAACATGGAAAAGAAGATTGAGTGACATAACAAAACAGCTAAAAAAATAAATAAATAAATAAATAGAAGTTGAAAGGGTGCATTTCAGGACTTGGGGCCCCATGGCTGGAGTTGCTTAGGGCCCCCAAATCACTAAATCCGGATGCAGACCTGGTGCAGTGCAATCTGAGCTGCATCCAAAGCTTTTTAATGCGCTCACCTAACCCCACCCCTAACCCTCCCCCTCACAGTGACGTCACTCACTCCTTTTAAGTGCTTTGTTGACATTGCATCGCTGAGTGATGCAATTTCAGCTTGCATCATAAAGGCTGCATCCAGATACTATTGGAGCCTCTGAGCACACCTGATCAAAATAACTGAGTCCTTTAGGCTTGTTTGAAACCTACAGGTAAGTGTGTTGAAGCAGGGTTGGTACTAAACTGTTTGACACCGCTGTTGTAGTCACAATTGTCAACCACTAGGCGGCAGCAGCGGATCGAGCGCCGTGTGCTATTTTCAATTTCACTTCGTTACATTAAATCAATAACAAATTCACCAAACCTATCAGCAATAACTAATTAAACATTTATCAAACACTTATTAATATTTAATTTTATTAATTAACCTAATATATAAATACTTTCTGATTAGCATCCAATACCTACACTAGATATTCCTAAATTAGCCCGCATTTTGTGATTCATGTTTTTTTTATTATTTCCTCCATTTATTTATGTTTTTGAATTGCATTATATGAACTTGATCTTTCTTCCAACAACTTTTAACCTTGAAAAAATAGAAAAAGTGACTTTTATTAACATATTTAATAGTTTATAGTGCAATATTTGGTGTTGTATTACACTACAAACACCTTGTGATAAACTACCAGCACATTTTCTGTTATTTCACACACTTATTTCTCTCTATATTATTTCTCATACATCATATCAAACTGCTAAAATATCACTAAAACGCACTTTGTTAAACTCTAGAGCTCATCTCATAAGTCAATTCAGACAATTGCTTGTATAAATGCATTTCAGGATGCCACAAATATCTAACCCATGCAGGTAGTGAAACAGTGTTTTTTTGTGCAAGGGAATCTCTCCGGGTGTTTTTGCGTGGGATTAAAGCACGTGCAGACTTGTTTATTGTTTATTCACTTCCTCCTGTAACTCTCCAGCATTGGCGACAGCTGGTAATGATTAAGTAAGGAGGATAGACATCAGTGTTTTACCGGAGAGAGGAATGAAGTCAAACATTACCTTTATATTTAATGGCAAATGATATACCCAAGTAGGACATGGATAGAGGGCGGTTGGCTTGTTGATCATGGTTGGAAATGAAGCGCAGTTTTTCAACAAGAATGATGTTCCAGGATCAACGTAGATGTTAAAGGGGTGGTCCAGAGTGTATTTTAAGGCTTGGTTGTGTTTATAAGATGCACAGTAATGTGTGTTCATGCTTCATTTGTAGAAAATCAGGTTATTTTTTCATATATCTTACTTTGATTATTTACATCTACTCAGATAACATAAAACCCTGCTGAAAAAAACAGCTTAAACCAGCCTAAGCTGGTTGGCTGGTTTTAGCTGGTGGACCAGCCTGGTTTTAGAGGGGTTTTGGCCATTTCCAGGCTGGTTTCCAGCCATTTCCAGCCTGGTCTTAGCTGGTCAGGCTGGGAGATGACCAGCTTAAACCAGCTAAAACCAGCTTGACCAGCCTGGTTTAAGCTGGACATAGCTGGTTTTGGCTGGTCAAACTGGTTTAAGCTGGTCATTTTCCAGCCTTACAGCTAAGACCAGGCTGGAATGGCTGGAAACCAGCCTGGAAATGGCCAAAACCCCTCTAAAACCAGGCTGGTCGACCAGCTAAAACCAGCCAACCAGCTTAGGCTGGTTTAAGCTGGATTTTTCAGCAGGGAAACCACTGTCATATTTCCTAGTTCCTACAAAAGCCCACCCTCAAGAGGCTCTGATTGGTCAGCTAACATAATGTGCTGTGATTCGCGGATCGGCTCCACATTACCAGGAAGCGTCACACATCTACTAGCATGCTCTGTGCCTCGGCTGTGTAAATAGTGTCAGTCAGACTAGCTGTTAGCCGAATCAGTTTGAGCCTGAATCAGACAGAAAATAAAGAGGACACAGCTGAACCTCACGCCTGCTCTCTAAAATACCATATGACAAGTGTCTTTTACATATATTCAGGTTATAAGCATGTGTAAGTCATATGATGCGTTCTCATATGTTTTGCGAGTTCATTATTTGAGAACGCAGGGAAAGCGTCCGCATAGAGAGACACTGCAGCACTGCTGAACACTGCAACAGTATCTGGATGCAGCCTTTATGATGCAAGCTGAGATTGCATCACTCAGCGATGCAATGTCAGACACAATCCAATCAATGGACTGAGTGACGTCACTGTGAGGGGTAGGGTTAGGGGTAGGGTTAGGTGAGCGCATTAAAAAGCATTGGATGCAGCTCAGATTGCACTCCACCGAGTCTGCAGCCAGACCCCTCTCCAAGATTGTGTGCGTTCAAAGCGGTTTGACTGATAAATATAAATTTGTAGCTAAATTGTTAGCGGTGCCAAACAGCATTTCCTGTTGTTTACATCCTTGTTACCGTCTTCGCTACAACATGTCATTAACGCTAGACACTGTGCATGTAATGAATTAATATAAACAAATAAAAACACGTACAGGTTGTGGCTCACAATCCACAGCTTCAGCTATTCTGGTTGGAGCTGCTCCTTCTCTGAGGAGTTTTAGCTGAATCCAGCACTGAACTGGGAGAGATTCTGCAAGTTCTCCTTTGTCAAATGCTAGCTATATATTTATTATAGTTCTCTGGAACCTAATTAAATTAAAACTGTAAGCGCTTCTCTCTTTGTGTCGTGTACTTTCAAAGCTCAAATACAGAAACAGAAGAAACTCTGTGGAAATAGCAGCGTTTGGACGCCATTTTAGCTTTCACTGCTATAACATTACAGCACCTCTGGCCACGCCCCTTTGCTGTGTGGGGGGTATGTGCGTAACCTGAAGGGTCTATGACATCATTAACCCAAATGTATTTTTTTGTAGTCCCCAAACTTCATCTGCTGTAGGCTTTGCTAAGCTAACTCTGTAAAAGCCAATAGCTACAGTATGTTTCCATCCACTTATTTTTATGTGCATTTTGGAGATGCGCATAAAAAACCGGTTGATGGAAACGCCATGATGCGCATAAATTTTGAAAATGCGTATAAAAAACATATGCGCATAACTGAGTAGGATAAACTTTTTATTCGATAAGAGAAGATGCTGCTGAAGATTGTGGCTGGTTACAGCGGTTTGACTGATAAATATGAATTTGTAGCTAAATTGTTAGCGGTGCCAAACAGCATTTCTCGTTTGTTTACATCCTTGTTTTACATCCTAGCTACAACATACCATTAACGCTACACACTGTGCATGTTATGAATTAATATAAACAAATAAAAACACGTACAGGTTGTGGCTCACAATCCACAGCTTCAGCTATTCTGGTTGGAGCTGCTCCTTCTCTGAGGAGTTTTAGCTGTATCCAGCACTGAACTGGGAAAGATTCTGCAAGTTCTCCTTTGTCAAATGCTAGAGCTATATATTTATTATAATTCTCTAGAACATAATTAAATTAAAACTGTAAGCGCTTCTCTCTTTGTGTTTTGTCCTTTCAAAGCTCAAATACAGAAACAGAAGAAGCTCTGTGGAAATAGCAGCGTTTGGACGCCATTTTAGCTTTCTCTGCTATAACATTACAGGACCTCTGGCCACGCCCCTTTGCTGTGTGGGGGGTATGTGCGTAACCTGAAGGGTCTATGACATCACTAACCCAAATGTATTTTTTTGTAGTCCCCAAACTTCATCTGCTGTAGGCTTTGCTAAGCTAACTCTGTAAAAGCCAATAGCTACAGTATGTTTCCATCCACTTATTTTTATGTGCATTTTGCATATGCGCATAAAAAACCGGTTGATGGAAACGCCATGATGCGTATAAATTTTGAAAATGCGTATAAAAAACATCAATCAATCCTTTATTCGTCACGTATACTTCCATGTATTCACATACACTGACATATAGTGAAATTGGACCCCCCCCGACCATACACAAACATCACATTTCAGGGGAAGACAGGTCAACGGGAGGTAGCATTTAGAAAAAGATACAATTCAGGAAAGAGAGGCGAAAAAACTCCCTCTCACCTTGGCCTTGAGTTAGAGCAGTGTGAGATCAGGGAGAAAAAAAAGCCCCAGCAGAAGCACATAAAAACACATAAACATTGACATACATCGCAACAGGGGATGGGAAAGGGGGTGTGGATGTAGTCCGGCAAGGGCGGGCAGCCGTCGATTCCTGCAGCCATGGAGGCGCTGGTCACAGACCCGCCCACCCCCTCCGGTGGATGAAAGCACACGAAGGCGTGGGATGAAGGGCTAGGTAGTGTCTATCTGTAACTGTGTATGTGTGTGTGTGTAAGCCTGTAGAGTCCAACAGGTGTCCTTGACAGGGAGCAGGAATTTCAGAGCGTCTCCTTATCTTGCTATCCGGGAGAAGTTGTTTTTTCTCCAGCTGAGGCCGTCTGGCTGGAAAAATACTGGGAGCTGAAAAAGAAGAAAGTATTTCAAATTTAGGTCAATACCTGCCAATTTCACAGATATTTAATGTCCGTCACTGGTCTCCAGTCCTGGCCAAATCTTGTTGCAATGCTGCTAATTTCACCCCGATGTTTTCCAATTTGCGGTCTAATACAGCAGTCTGATTAGCAGCATATCTGCCTATTATAGTTTCAATCAAGCCAGTCAGCTTGGTGGGGTTTTGAGCAGCACTGACCGCTTTCATCAATCGTCAATACCCCAGGGCACCGCATAAGCCCATCAGCAGAAACCCTGTTATCAAAGTTCCGAATAGGTAGATATCTTCAATATCCTCCAGGGACAGAGCAGCCAGGCACACGACGCGCCACTTCTCCCACCCGTCCATCATGTATCCAGCTGCAAACGTCCCGGCAGGACAAGTGGGCTCTCCCGAGCCCAAACTTCTCGTCGAGATGATGGTGTCAATCGCGTTCAGAGACCAGTTGATCAGATCCATAATTCCTTATTCGTTTGGATAGCAGGGCACGGAGAGCCTCAGAGATAGAATAAGACGAGACAAGAAGAGCCAGCCAGGGAAGATAAGGGACGGAGAGGGAAAAAGTGCGACCGCCTTTATCAAGAGCCAAGGAAAAGCAAAAGTCGCGGACCGGATTGAACGACTCAGCGGGCCGGATTTGGCCCACGGGCCGCCAGTTGATGATCAGTGTCATAGACCCTTTAAGTTACGCACATACCCCCCCACACAGCAAAGGCACGTGGCCAGAGGTGCTGTAATGTTATAGGAGTGAAAGCTAAAATGGCGTCCAAACGCTGCTATTTCCACAGAGCTTCTTCTGTTTCGCATATGCGCATAACTGAGTAGGATAAACTTTTTATTCGATAAGAGAAGATGCTGCTGAAGATTGTGGCTGGTTACAGCGGTTTGACTGATAAATATGAATTTGTAGCTAAATTGTTAGCGGTGCCAAACAGCATTTCTCGTTGTTTACATCCTTGTTTACATCCTAGCTACAACATACCATTAACGCTAGACACTGTGCATGTAATGAATTAATATAAACAAATAAAAACACGTACAGGTTGTGGCTCACAATCCACAGCTTCAGCTATTCTGGTTGGAGCTGCTCCTTCTCTGAGGAGTTTTAGCTGTATCCAGCACTGAACTGGGAGAGATTCTGCAAGTTCTCTTTTGTCAAATGCTAGAGCTATATATTTATTATAATTCTCTAGAACATAATTAAATTAAACTGTAAGCACTTCTCTCTTTGTGTTTTGTCCTTTCAAAGCGCAAATACAGAAACAGAAGAAGCTCTGTGGAAATAGCAGCATTTGGACGCCATTTTAGCGTTCTCTGCTATAACATTACAGCACCTCTTGCCACGCCCCTTTGCTGTGTGGGGGGGTATGTGCGTAACGTGAAGGGTCTATGACACTGATCATCAACAGGCGGCCCGTGGGCCAAATCCGGCCCGCTGAGTCGTTCAATCCGGCCCGCGACTGGATTCCAAAATTGTGAGGATCAAAAGAAAATAGTGGTCCACACTATTAAAGCAACTAAAAATAACAACAACTGAGTCTCTTGTCAGAATAACCACCATTTATGACTATATTTAGGCTACACTCGAAATGAGGACAGACTTAGACAGACCATGCGGCGTTAAGCATTTATTGTTTCAAACAGGTTTTAGCGTAAGTCAAGACCGGGTGGGGTGTAGGTGGGGTGTAGGCGGAGTGCGCGCGATGTGTGTGTGATGAAAAGCAAGGAGGGATGCGATGGAGAGGGGTGCACGACGTATTTGAGGAGCGGGAGGGAGACCGCGATTTCCGGGAGATTATCATTCGTTTGCGGGCATCCGGGAGTCTCTATGCATTTGCGGGAGACTCACAGAACTTCCGGGAGACTTGGTGTCTGCCTCAGGACTAAAAAAAGAAGGAAAAACTATCTGGCACAACTTAAAATAGCATGGTAAATAAATAACCTGGTACCAGAACAAAACAGGTCACAAATAATGTTCGCACATAAAAATGAAACGTTAAGTGGGCTTGAATTCAAATCACAATGCTGAAACGGGCTACTCACAGTGCTTAATCAATGGCTAAAGTTACATTTCCCCTTGTTGACTGAGCCTAATTTAGTTGAGGCAAAATATCTATCACTCCTAGTGGTTGACTGTGGTATAGGTGATGGGGGCCTGAATCAAACGCCTTGAAAAGTATAAAAATTAAACATAATGTTAAGCCAAAATGAGATTTTTATTTAATTTTCTTCTTGGGGGTCCGGCCCCCAAGGAGACTGTCTAGTAAAACTCTGGCCCTCTGACAAATATAGTTGATGACCCCTGGTCTATGACATCATTAACCCAAATGTATTTTTTGTAGTCCCCAAACTTCATCTGCTGTAGGCTTTGCTAAGCTAACTCTGAAAAGCCAATAGCTATGTTTCCATCCACCTATGTTTATGTGCCTTTTGCATATGCGCACAAAAAAACGGTTAATGGAAACACCATGATGCGCATAAATTAAAAAATGCGTATAAAACACATATGCGCATAACTGAGTAGAATAAACTTTTTATTCCATAAGAGAAGATGCGCATAAACTACGATGGAAAATTACAAATTCCAGCGTGCGCATTAAAAAAAGGTAATGCGATTTTGTAATATGAGATCATGTGATGATAAAAATGTGTGTGAATGGACAAACCAGCAGGCTCAGCACACTGTAAACCATCTGAAATGTTGTTTTGGTCATTTTAAAATGCCTTACCGTTTAAGGATTAGTGTTATTATATTATTAATGACCTTCAGAATCAAGAGCGTCTGTGCTCCGGGTCTGACACCTTCAAACGCCACCGCGCGTTCACTGCGTGTCAGAATTGCCTTCTGAGGCGCAAGTCATTTATTAGATGAAGAAAAGATGGACGCAGCTTCTCCTACTGCAGCAAATTCAGTTTTTACTGTTGATATTTGGCGCCAGTTAATCAGGAAGTGACGATTTTGTTCGCTTTGACTCGTTGGATGGAAACGCTGCTTTATTGACACGTCTTTTATGCGATAATCTAGTTTTGCGCATAAAGTTCATTCGCATTTTTGGATGGAAACATAGCTAGTGTCTCCCTTTGCATTGAATTTTGAGCGTCTTACATCGAGAGATGTTGTTTATAATCACACAACTACATTACACATTAAGGGTGCTTTCACATCTGTAGTTCGTTTTATTTGGTCCGAACCAAGGACAATAATTGTTACATTGTAGCATTTTCTGCCGTCTTTGGGTCGCTTTCACACCACACTGACTGCTTTGGTCCGAACCAGTTGAAAAGAACCAAATGCATTCATGTGACAAAACCCACATCACTCATTGGCCAGATGTTGTTGAACGTATTTCCTAAACTGCTTATCGATTGGTCAGAATTCATGTGCAGGAAAATGCCAACGGAACTCCTGCAAATAAACAAACCAGCAGATACAAAATGTGGCTTTTCACTATGGAGGGACGACTGCGCTGGCTGATTGTATCCCTGCTCATAGTGTACTATATAGTTTGTATACATCACTTTAGACAAACTATACATTTCGAGAATAAAGCGCGGCTGTGGGTGGAAAACAATGTTTTAAGGCATTGCAAACGGCGAAGGTGCATCGTACGTCACTTCAGGAGGAG
Organism: Danio kyathit; assembly: GCA_903798195.1. Lineage (NCBI taxonomy): Eukaryota > Metazoa > Chordata > Actinopteri > Cypriniformes > Danionidae > Danio > Danio kyathit. The sequence continues at coordinate 4,383,092 of LR812539.1, forward strand.
GCGTGAATTAATTTAGTTAAACTGTGACATCTTTTGGAAATATTACCAACGATCCATCAGGTAATGTGTTCCCCCTCTCTCTCTCTTTTGGTAAAGCGCTGTCAACAAATACTTTTCCTCCACATTCCATAATGCACAGCGCATCAGCCTACGGCAGCTGGATTAGTCCAAAAAGGCGCAGTACTTTTTGCGGTTGGGTCTGTTTTAGTACGGATCATGTTCTCACCACAAACGATCCGCTCCAGGGTTCGTTTGAAAGCGTACCGAGACCACCTCTTTTTTGGTCCGCTTTTGGTGCACACTCGAGTACGATTGCTACGTTCACACCTGCCCAAACGAACCATACCAAGAGAGAAAACGAACTCTAGTGCGATTCAACTGAACTAAATAAGGCAGGTGTGAAAGCACCCTATAACTAAAGCTAAACAGCTACATTAAGACTAAAGTTTAAAACATGATATCGTAGTGGACCACCCCTGTAATCCAAG